>JAQHUG010000123.1:1648470-1827580 GCA_028555095.1 Dicrostonyx torquatus
GGGTAGGGAGTGCTCCAGCTGACCCCTCCTGCACAGGAGTTGTTCAGCTCTGGCTCCCTTCAAGGGAGAGACACACTGGGAAAGTGATTTCCTATGAGTTTGACTTTTGTTCTATGACCTCTCATGAGGACACTCTAACAAGAAGGGCCAGTACCAAAATGACTTTTTAAGCAGCCAAAGGCAATTTTGAAATGTCTAAAGCCAAACAAGGGGGGATCTAGTCATTCTCTTCCTCTCTTCCCCACCCCTCCTCTTTTTTCCCTTCCTCTCTTCCAGCCTCCCTCTTTTTCTTCCCTTCCTCTCTTCCCTCTCTTTCTTCCCCTCCCTAGATTGTTAAATTCTGGAGCCTACTGGTAATCAGTAGCTGTGCTGCTCTCCTTCCTTCTGTTGAAAGAGCATGGTGGTGGCTCTGCCTTCAGAAGCTGGCAATGTGGGTAAAATATGAAATGCTTGTTGTAAAATTATAGAAAAGATTCCCAAAACAGGTTATGAAAAGGCAAGTCACTCATTCCAGTCGTATTTCTCAAATTGTCAATCTTACTTTTGAATAATGGTGGAAGTCAAGACATCATTGAACTACTTGGCTGGAACAGAACATCAAAGTCAGGGCCTATTGTACCCAGAGGAAGGAACTAGAGACCTGGAGAAATTATACCTGTTGCAAGGATTAATTCTCAAACTTGTTGGGCTGAGAAATTAAA
Source organism: Dicrostonyx torquatus (assembly GCA_028555095.1). Classification (NCBI taxonomy): domain Eukaryota; kingdom Metazoa; phylum Chordata; class Mammalia; order Rodentia; family Cricetidae; genus Dicrostonyx; species Dicrostonyx torquatus. The sequence goes on from JAQHUG010000123.1 coordinate 1,649,172, forward strand.
AACTTCTGCGAAAATTAGCATTTAATGCCAGTACTTGGGAAACAGACAGGCAGAATTTTGTGAATCTGAGGCCAGTCTGGTCAACATAGTGAAATCCAGGCCAGCTTTGGCAACTTAGTAAGACCTTGTTTAAAGAGAGAGAGAGAGAATACAACATGCGTAAATAAGATGGGAGATGGCTGCATTGAGAACTGAGATCCTTGTGCTAAGAATTCCCTAGTGAAAGTCATGTCTAAGGAACCCAGCATCTGAGTTCTTGCCCCTCCCTCTCAGAGGCCTTTGGAAGGCGTGCCTCAGTTACTGCAGAGTCCTTCCCTTCCCCTTCCTGCTGGTCTCCTTGTTCCTCCCAAATTGTTTGACTCTCACTGGGTATATGAGTATGTACATATACATAAAATTTAGACTTTACTAAAGGGAGGGGAAACACACTATCTCTTCCCCCTGCCACAATCCTCTCTTGTTCCCCTCCCTTTTAGTCTTTCTCTTTCCCATAATTCCTTTTAATCTCATGTCACATATGTAGAAATTCACAGTGCAGATTTCATGTGTGAGAACAAGCTGCAATGATTGTCTTTCTGTATCTACTTTATTTCATTCAACACAAATCTCCAGTTTCATCCATTTTCCTGCAAATGACATGATTTTCCGTCTCCACATCGCCAATCCTCCACATATTCCTCCTCTGTATGGTCCTCCTCCTCCACACGTAGTCCTCCTACTTCATGTATTCCTACTCATTCTTCCCCCACTTTTTTTTTGAGACAGGGTCTGCTTTTGAGTGTTGAAATTATAAGAAGCTTGGACTTCCAAGAAATGACAAAACCACACTGTAATGCCTTTTCACTCCACTCAGAACAAATACGATATAGAAAAAACATGCTGTAGATGATCTGGGCAACAGAAACCCTATATAAATGAATTCTCTCTCCCTCCCCCAGTTCTTATTTTATGTTTAATTTTTGTTTTGTTTTGTTTTTTTTTAATAAATTCTAGACATTAGTCTTTAATCAAATGATAAGAAACAGCTACTTTTAAGTACAGTTTTGGGAAAGACTCATTTACTGCTAATAAGGAGATAGCAATTGACCAGATGTCTCATTTTTCCAATAATAAAAGACACATGGTAGCCAGCCTGGCTTACTTTCTAAGAATTGGTATCTGATCCTATTGGCAGGAGATGGTATATAATGTATTAGTTAATATATATCTATTAGATAATATAGCATATATTAAGAAATACCATGGGGAACTCCAAATGCACTTGAGACATGGCAGTGCTTACAAATTCTTCAGTTGTTCCCCCCACTTTTTCTTTTGTTTTTGTTTGGTTTTGATAGACAAAGAAAAGAATCCTTAAGGTGGCCCAACCCTGGTCCATCTGGCTGAGATTCTCTCTTTTGCCATGGCAGTTCTGTTCCTCAGTTCTGTGTTCCCTCCTGCTCGGCCTCATGTGTGCTGTTGGATAGTTTTGGTGTGTTAGTGCATTCCATCCTCAGAACTCAATGCTTCTCCCAATGCCACCTCCTCTGCTTTCCCCAGAGGCAATTATACATGTCAGCAGCTGGCTATTTCTTTTCTTCCATGTGCTTCTGAAGAGGTGTGCTCTGTCTGTGGTTAATTCTTTGTAGCACCTGCTAACCCAGCTGACACAGAAGGTGTTTAATAAATATTGGTAGAATGAGTTACATGTGACAACAGATGCCAAAGGATTTCTGTATGTTAACTATCTGACATGCAGCAAAGAATAGAAGCCGCTCTAAATTGTGCTTCACTCCCTCTGGTGTTTCGTCTGTTTGTCTGCTCGAATGTCTGGTTTATTGCAGTGGGCATTAAATACAGAGCATGAGGGGCCAGCAGTGAGCACCTTCATTCAATAGAGCTGTGTGTCCATTGATGAGGCTAACATTATCTGTGGGTTGTTTCAAAATTCCTTAGAGTTTTCTGTTTGGCCCAAGTGCTTATCATAAAGGCTTTTTTCTGATGTGGCCCTTTTGAAAACCTGAAATAACTCTTGGTCTTCACTCTGTTAGAAGCAGCTGAAGGACGTTAGAATGATTGCAGTGTTTACTTTTATTCTTAGCAAAAATATTGGCGTTCACTGTTCTGTATGATCTCCTTAAGATGGTCGCCTAATGCCTCTTTATATTAATTTGGGAAACAAATGAAAAGGAAATTAAAAAGAGACATGTCTGCTGAAACTACGGTGCAACTGGTCACCTGGCTGGAGCACTGAGCAAGTCACCTTTCCAGCCTCAGTTTTCTTGTCTATAAAGTCTGTTATTAGAATGACAAGGCCTTCATTGAATCCTTTTACAGGGTTGAAAATCGCAGTGACTCTGGTGATGGGAGGGAAGGCGCTTTGTCTTGTGAGGGGCAACATGCCTGAAGACACTGTTTGCACAGGAGGAGCGTGCCCGTGGAAGCTGTTGCTATGATACTGAGTCCTGGCAGGTAGAGAGCAAGATGCCACTAGCATCTCGAAATGCACACACATGTGTAATGAAGCACCCATCTCCAAGCCTAGCAGTCCTCCTGCCTGGGAGTCTGCTCCTGGACCGAGAAGCTGGCTCAGAGCCAAGTGGTTATCATGCCCCACGGTCACTGCCGATAAGCCAAGGGCAGATGTGTTGGCTGGGCAAGAACTCAGAGGCTGCAGCTAAAACAAGTAAAGGAACTGTCTGAGAAGAACTTAGGATTCTATTGATGACTGGCTCCTGCTGTGTGTGATGACTGGCTCCTGCTGTGTGTGTGTGTGTGTGTGTGTGTGTGTCTATGTGCACGCGTGCGTATGCTTCCATACATGTAATACCCTGGAAAGACTTAAGCCCTATGGCAGGAGAGCGGTGGGGAAACGCATGCTGAAGGATCACTTGTAGCTCTTACCTGACACAATTCTCTTTTGTAAGATTTTTATAATCAGAAGTCATGATGTAATTCTTAGAACTTTGAAAAACAAATTCCTAATCCAATCTGGTCTTAGCCCACATGTCTGGGATGCTGAGACAGGAGGGGCATTGTCAGTTCCCTCTCAGTGAGTCCCAGATCAGCTTGGACCTCGTAGAGCGATGATGTCACAATAACTACCGCTGCTACTGAACAACCCTCTAACCCCAACAAAAACCCAACAGATCACCTCAAACCCAGTCAGAGTCCTATTCAAATCGCTCTCTGTAGGGATTAAAGTCAGTCAGCAGGAAAGGTGCCAACAGCATGCCAAGAGATCATAACAGTTTTGGCCATTGAAACTCCACACATTTCTATATTTTTCCTTTTGAAATTTGAGATTTAGGAAGCAAAGGAATGCTGCTAAACATAGCAGATGATCAACTTTATTCTGGCTCTCCTGCGGAGGGATGTGGGAGCTCTCATGGGTCCCACAGTTGTAGGCTGTGCTTACTCAAGGCCTCTGCCCATAGTGTTCTGTACTCATCGAAAGGAAAACAAGTGAACGAGCGTTTCTGCCACCTCTGATTCTGCTCGGCTCTGCTAACTGGAGCTTGGGAAGCTCCGTTTTCCACATCTCTAGGCAAGTGTTTGTGAACCAGTGATTTGTGTTTGTTTCTTTTGAGATAGGGTCTCCTGTTTCCTAAATGTAAACTTGTTAGGTAGCCACCAAGGATGACCTTGAAGTTCTGATCCTCCTGCCTTTACTTCTAGAGTGCTGGGATTGTAGGTGCAGGTCACCGTGACTGATTTCTGAGGCAACATTTTTAAAATAAACATTTTTCTTTTCTTTTTAAAAAATATTATTTATTTTAGGAGAATGGATATTTTGTCTGCATGTATGTCTGTGCACCACATGCGTGTCTGGTGCCCGGGGAGGCCAGAAAAAGGCATTGGATCCCCTGTAACTAGATTTACAGTTGTAAGCTGCCATGTGGGTTCTGGAAATCAAACCCAGGTCCTCTGGAGAAATAGCCAAGCCAGTCATCCAGTCCCTAAAACATTTCTTTATTGCTAACTGGGGGGGGGGGCTCGAGTCAGCACCAGCGTATTAAAAAAAATGTAGCAGTTACATAAATTATAGAATGTAGGAGTGTTCATCTAGGCGATTTAGGGTACGCACACTCATGTCATCTCCCAGTCTGGCAAATAGAAATGACCACATGTAGCACAATTAATAAAAACCCAGAGACAGACATTGGGGTTCAACTTGAAAACCAGAAAAGCAAAGTAGCCAGCCACTGGCTCTTACCTCTACCTCAGCCTGAAAATGGCAATCCTGCCTCCAGGAATCCTCCGAATGAGACTATCTTAGAGCTGTCTCCTCCGGTTTTCTATTCCACCCTAGTGCTCTGATTAAAGGCATTCACTGCCCATTTTTGACGGCAAGCTAGTGTGGCTACTGGGATTAAAGATGTGTGCCACCACTGCCTTATCGGTAAGGTTGACCAGTCCAACTCTTTTATTCTCTGATCTTCAGGCAAGCTTTATTTATTAAAATACAAATGAAGTATCAGTACAGCCACAGCCAAGCCTACATCCACAGGTGCCCATATCTGACTTCTGTTAGTGTACATTAGTTTTGTATTCTTTAAAGTTTGTGTAAGTGGCATCTTACAGTGTGTGCCCCTTCCTGTTTGTCTTCTTTAGGATGCTGTTTGAGATTCACAGTGTGTTTAGCCATCAGTCATTGCTAGCACTGGGCAGGACTCTACTGCATGCACAGACAACGAGTCTATTCTGTTAGCAGTGTCCCTTGGGGTTGCTTTCCAGATTGGGACCCCTGAGAATTTTGCAGCTTGTATGATCGAGAGTGTGTCTTCTGGTATGTGTAAGGAGGTATTTTTCTTTGTATACATATAAGAGTGGAGCTTCTGCTTTAACAGGATGTGTGGATGTTCCAAACATATAAACTAAGCATGTTCTGATAGCAGATAAAATACACAATAGCACTGGCCCACAAGCCTTTTCTCTAAGACGTATTTCAGGATGTTAGTAGATGCTCTGAAGAGAGCGTCACTGTGAAGTGTGTGCAGCTAGTACTGAGCACTGTGTTCAAGAAGAACTTGTACCCTGCAGGATTCCTAAGAAACTTAAAACACAACCAGGCTTTCTGGATCCTTACCCATGAGAACTATGGAGCAGTGTGCGGGTTTCGGCAACAAAAATTTTAAAATGTACAGGGATACATCTTGGCTGTCTAGTGAACTGAAACATCATTTGCAAAATGCTGAAAAGGAAGAAGCAAAAATGTATGGTATAAAGTAGATTATAAGCCAGTCATCTCTGGGTAACACGTTAAAAATATTTTATGCTGCTTTTAATAGCTTCTGTGCATTGGAAGCTATCTGAAATGTGCATATATGTGCTGTCCCATCATTCAACTGCCTTTTCCTGCAGTGTTCGAAAGCAACTTCCGAAGAAACCTGTATCTTTAGAATAAGGACGTAGGGTTTGAAAGGATGATTGCCTGTTACAGAACACTGGACCTTGATCCTCAGGTTCTCTTTTCATGTTTTGGACTTCAGAAGGCAATTATTATATTTTAGTATAAGGCGAAACAAAGTAGATACATGTTGGTTTCAAAGCAGTCAGTTATACAAGCTGTACCTCCTTGTTGCCAGAATTTAACAATAAGCAACGCAGGGGCTTGGCAGAGGGCCAATGGTGAAGATTAAGATGATTTCCTGGGGTTCCAAGTTCCCAGCATGCTGGCGAATTTTCTCTATTGCTAAGGATGCTGGCCAACCAGGCTTTGTGGCAGAAGGGTCTGACTTGGTGTGGAAGAGACTCGGGTTTGGATTTTCATACCCATTACTTAACAGTTCTGGGACTTCCTACCTCTCATTTCTTGACTACAGTAACAGTGATTATACCATCTGTGTCATTGGCTGATCCGTATGAAAGAACCTGGCCTGTACTGCACCATCTGGGTGATGAGGAGCACCCCACAAAAGTGAAGTGTGAGCACTATGTTGTTGCCATGCCAGGGTCTCCCCTTTCTGTGCTCTAGTCTCTCTCCTGGTTCTGGGATCTTTCTTTTTCTTTCATTGTTCACAAAATCCTATTTCTTATTCCCAAAGAGAAACCAATGCTGCCCTCAACCCCACCATGGCCCGCCTGTCTGGAACCTGCTATGTTGACCAGGCTGGCCTCAAACTTGCAGTCATCTTCTTCTCTGCCTACTGAGTGCTGGGATTGCAGGTGTGAACCACCATGCCCGGCCCATTCAATCGATTCTTGGTAGCGTGTTAATCAACAGTTTAAGGAATTTTTACCCTCTCTAGTATTCAACAAAGAATGCTCCCAAAATACCAAAGACTTAAGATGCTGAGGAGCAAATGTCAAATGGTTGAGTAGGAGCACAGGCGTAGACATGAAGGAAACCAATGCTTCATTGTGTGCCTTGACCAGACACTTACTGAACACTGACAATGTGCCAGACGCTTGGTTGGCTATGCAGCAACATAGAGTGGAAGATTTACCAGGCAGGCTAGCTTTGTTTTTCTGTTTTCCCCAGACACTTAAAACAGGAATGTGTTCCTTAGAGAACCACTCGCCTTTAGACTTCTGCATCATCTTGCTTTTTGACAAGCTTCTCAAAGCAAAGAGGAAAGCTGCTAGACAGGATAATACGTGTATGAAATATCAAGGCTAATCTAACAGTTTTGAAAAGAAGGAATAGCTGCTGCTTCCTTTTTTTTTTTTTTTTTAATTGATGCCCTGGAAGATGGTGTGCGTCAGTGCTTTGATAATCAATTACCACCTCCAATGACATTCAAGTTCTCTTCCCTGGTTTATTTAAGAAGTCCTCTGGCTTAGAGGCTTTCCACCTGAACATTTTCTAGTATAGGTGTTTGTAACCCATCCTGAGCATCTCCTCTCGGCTAAAACATCTTAACAGATTGCAGAATAAAAGCAACATGGCAGTTCTAGCTATGGAATTTCTTACTCCAGAAATGGGACCAGACAAACGGGGAGGTGGTGGCTACCTTGTTTTCTTCAGGTATAACTCTTAGAGTACCTGGGAGGGGCCGATGCTGTAGCACTTCAGATGCAACCGAGCAGCAGGCATGCCGGTGGTGGGCATTAGTCTGTGAAGGGCGGGCTGATGACGGTACCTCGGTGTTCTCAACGGGTCTTTTCAGGACAAAGTGGTTGTTCTGAGAAAGTCCAGTCTATTAGACTCCATTGCAAAGAACAGAACAGCTTTAAGTCAGGCATGAGCTAATTGCATTTTCTACATTATTTAATCCAGGAGAGCAGTTAAGAGCCCTTAATTATTATTGATTTATATCAAGGAAAATTAAATGAAGATGTTCCTTCTGTCTATACAAGTAATTAGAACCTTACCAGGGGATCAGAACAGTGTACTAGACTCAAACCAATAAAGCCAAATTCCTTCAAAACAAAAATAAACATCCGGTATTCATTACAGGTAGGAACCTAAAGACATTTAGGTTTTTTTTTCTCTTTTTTTTACTTTCTAGTGGTGATGACACTCAGAAATGTGGTCATCACTGATGTCTTCAGTTGTCCATAATACACACACACACACACACACACACACACACACACACACACACACACACACACACACAGAAAAGTTAAATAGTCTGACAATCAGAGTTAATCTGCAATAGTTCCTATGGACAGACTACAAAAATAAAAGGCAACAATTAGAAAACCTTTCTTCCCTCTCTGGATTCTGCTTCTGAAGAAGACAGAAGTCCACCAAACTAGTTACATTTAAAGGTTGCATTGTAGCCGAAGTAACTCTAATTAGTATACCGCATGCCAGACATTGTAACTTTTCTTCTTGCACCAACTCCAGCAACTTTGTACATACTCAGTATCCAACAATTAGCATAATAGGGACAGCATGGGGTTTAGGAAAGCTGTAGCAGCTCTAAACACTTGCTGACAGAAACATCAGGACTTGCATCGAATCTCAACACTGGAGCAATACATGGTTTCAGTATAGGCCACTATAGTTTAGAAAATAGTTTCGAAGACTACTTTCTATATTTTATGGATTGATTAAATTAACAACTGTGTATAAAGTTTAGTGATAGGTGTGGCTTTATGTGGTGGATCAGCAAATAAGCAAGTACAAAACTGCCTTTGGATCTAAAATCATTGGGTCAAAATTATAAAACCCAGCCAAATATATATATAATAAAATTATATAAACTCAATGGGGGTACTCTTTTTATTGCTTAACTTTCAATGTCCCAAATACTTAGCAGAGCAGGCACTCAATAGGCTGGGCATAGCAGAGCATGCCTAGAAGTCTGGCACTCTGGAGATGGAGGCAGGAGGATCCTGAGTGTAACGTGAGCTTACATAGCATGACACTATATCCAAACAAAAGCCACGTAAACCCAAATACCACTTAGAGTTGAGCATCCATGGTTGCTGAGAAAGGCCATTCAATAAAGGTCTTTATGTTTATGGTTATGAACACAACGTTGATCACTATGACACATTGGTTGCTACTGGATTGAAGTTGTCTCTAAACGTAGTGTGTGCACATACACAAGAACAACACAATGTGAAACAAAAGGACACATCAAGCCAGATGTGGTAGCACAGGCCTATAACCCCACTTAATGTGGGACTCTGACACAGGAGAATGGAAAGTTCAAGATGAGCTTGGGCCACTTAGAGAGACTGTCTCAAAGTAAAAAGTAAAAATAATGAAGCAGAAGAAAAAAGACTAGGACTATAGCTCCGGGGTAGGTGCATTTAACTTAGCATGGATGAAGCACCACCACCAGTATCATCATCATCATCATTAAACAGGCTGTTACTGGCTTGGAACCCTCCACCCTCCTATCCATACATTACTTGACATTACTTGGTGTTAATTCTTCAAGGAAACTCTGTGGTCGAGTTGTGAGCAACCGATTTTATTATAAACGCAAATCTGTTAGACACATAGTCTTTTAGCTTTGGGGTTCAGCCATTTGTTCCAAATTTCTGCTTTAAAATGCCCATGTCCTCATTTAACATTGTGTATTAACTAACATAGTTCTTTTAGGTCAGTGTTTTCATTTTTTAAAAATTTTATGAGTATGACTGTTTTATATGCATGTATATCTGTGCACCACTTGGATGCCTGGTGCCCAAGAAGGCCAGAAGAGGTCATTGGCTCTTACAGATTATCTTGAACTATCATGTGGGTACTGGGAACTGACTCAGGGTCCTCTGCAGGAGGAACAAATGCTCTTAACCTCTGAGCCATCTCTCCAGCCTCTCTGTTAGTGTTTTCAAAGAATAAACTAACATTAGAGAAGTTTATTTACTCTTAGAAGGCTAATGGGTTTAGTAGTGCCTCAGGTCAGGGAAACTGGAAGATGGACATAAATTTTACTAATGAACTATTTGGATTTTGAGTTCAAAATCTGATGTGTAAGAGTTTTGAAAAAGAGACAGCAGCTGGGTATGGTGATAATACATGTGATCCCAGCTTTTGAGAGGCTCAGACGAAAGAATCAAGCGTTCAAGGTCAACCTAAGCTACATAGAGATTATATATAGCTTGGCTTCTATATAAAGCACACATAAATTTATTTTTAAATACTCAACCTTTAAAATCATTGCTGTCAAAGATCAGTTATTTGAGTGCTTAGGGATGTAAAGTCACAGTCCATAAGAGTAAAAATCCACAGCTTTCCACAAAGCTGGCCTTGGGAAAGTTCACTGACACAGCCATGGTGTTTCATTGTCAGGTTCAGAGCCCAGCTTAGACTCTGGCCAGCAATTTATAAGCTGGACCGCCAAATTCAAGGTAAAGAAAGGCTTTAGTGTTCTGACCCGAACTCCCCAAATAAACCGAAATTCCACTCTCGAGAGAGCTAATTAAGAACTACATTTAAATTATTCCCGTGTTTCAGAGTTCACCCCATTTGGTTTGAGAATGTGGCTGAGAGATGCGACCCCAGACATTTTCGTTCTCCCTCAAGGGAACTGCTCAGCTGCCAGAGAGACACCGAAACACCGGCACACAAAGCTGTAAATCTTCGGTGTCTCTTGTTAGTCATTCTTGGAAGACTGACCTCTAAGGCTGTCGTCACTTTAAACCCATTGCACGCCTGGCACAGCACGGGAGGAGTACCCAAGGACAACTTGTTGAATGTGTTTCCATCTACAGGTTGGGTAAAGTCAAGAGCTCTTCCATCTGCCAAAGGCTTTGGTGCAGCTAATTTTGTTCTTAGAAAGCTTCCACACCAATCAATCTATTCCTCAGGGTGTATCTGAAAATGCCCCCGAAGTTCTAAAAGATATAACGTGCCCTTTTAGGAGTGGTGATGGTGTGCTGTTCTTGACAGATGAAAGTGACAGGGACCTGTTTGCATTGTTCACAGGAAGGTCAGTAGTAGCCCGGAAAGGGAACCCTGACATGCTTGCATTCCTTCCCTGAACCGGACACCCTTATCTCTCAAGTTCTCTAAATGCTGGCTCTGAAGACTGACTGTTGTGTTTGGGGACGGGCAGATGAAGGACAGGGGGGACTGCCTGGTGGGTGATGCTTTGCACGACAGCAATCTGGGACCTAGGGGCCTGGTCCGGCTGCAAGGAGCGTTGTCAGTCCCATCTGCAGCTTGCAAGCTTACTTGGGGTGTGTGTGGGGGTGTGTGCAGTCCCTGGGGACGCCTAAGGCTTCCTGTCTCCCTGCCCCCACCTTCAGAGGCTTCCCGGCAGGTCTGCAGGACACAGTCCGGAGGGTTCCCCAGCCCTCGGCGCAGGACTCCCTTGACAGCCGCCCGCTCTCCCTTCAGACGGAAACCCCATTCGCTCTTTCTCTTTTTCACACACACACACACACACACACACACACACACTCTCACGCAAACAAAAAAACCCAAGTCTGCCTCTCAGTTGCTACCCGCAATGACGTTTTCCCCTCGGGTCCCGCCCCTCTGGGGGCCTGGGATTTTTGGATTGGCTGACGGGCTGCGGTTCCAAGGCCGTGATTGGACGGTCTCAGGCTGACTGACAGCTGGGTGGCCGCCGCGCCCTCCCCCTCCCGGAGCGCGCCTGTGTGTGCGCTGTTATGCCGGACTAGAGGGAGGCGACTCCGGCGGCACTGTTTATTGTCCCTCTCGGCTTGCGCTCCCGAGGACCAGGGTCGGGCGCCGCTTGGACGGCCTTCGAGGCGGTGGCGGCCTCTGAGGCGGTGGCGGCCTCTGAGGCCGTGGCGGCGGCGAGCGCAGCGAGGACTCCGCGGCCTCGGTTGGCGTGAGGAGAAGCAGAGCCTCCGTCGCGTCCGGGGGCTCCTCGGGCTCGCGCCTCCCGGGCGGCCCGCGCCGGCCGCTGCAAACCCTTGCTGCCTCCTCCTCGGTCGCCATCCCCTCCGCGTGGACCCCGGGAGGCCGCGCCACTCCGCCAGCTCCTCCTCGCCCTCGGCCGGCCGCACTCTAGGCCCGGGCGCCGCGCTCGAGTTTGAGGGCGGCGGGCGGCGCGGCCTCCTCAGCGGCTCCGGCCCGCCATGGGGCGCGGCTAGGAGCGCGGAGCGCGGCACGCAGCGGTCGGTGCGAGCGGCGGGCCCGGGCGGCCCCGGAGCGCGAGCAGCAGCCCCTGGCTTGCGCGGTAGGCGCTGCCATGGCCAAGACCAGCCTCGCGGGTGCTGATGGGGCGCTGACCTGGGTGGTGAGTGCGGCGGGCGCGGGCGGGCGCATTGTTCGTGGGCCGCGGGAGCTGCGGGGCGGGGGTTGAGAGCGCGGCGGACGCCCTGGCTGGCCCTGCCTGTCTTTTTCTTTCTGCTTCTGGTCTCCACCGGGGGACCCAGAATGCTGGAGAGGGCTCGCCTGAAACTTCAGGGTGCACACCGAGACGTGGGGGGGGGCGATCGCGCGGGCCTCCGTAAGCACAGCGCCAGAAAATAGTGCAGAACCTGAACCCTGTGCGAGTGCCAAACGCTATCGCTTCCGGAGGCCTGTCCCGGAGGGACGTGAACTTGAATGGCCACCGCGGTGAGCACCTCCCCGAGGACAGCCTCATTCCACAGCCGAGAGGGTATTTGGGATGACTTTGACAGCAGGTTAGAGACCGCAGCTGGTCCATCTGCCGGTGGGGATTACTAAAAGAAGAGCTTTACTTACGTCAGCTTTGCGAGTACAACGTGTGGGGGCCGAGGGATGTCCCCAAGAGGCGAAGGGGTGCTGGAGCCTGAACTTGGAGGATTGCGGGAGGAGCTCGGTTCCCGGTGAGAAGGGGGAGCAGCAAGTGCAGCAGGAACAGTTAGAGCAGGGTTCCCACGACAGATCGATAACTCCAGCCTTTCACTTACTCAGCACTGAGTTCAGACCAGGGTCATGTCCCAAGCAAAACGCCGCGCTTAGCCCAATGAGGTGGGTAGCCGGGACAGAAAAGTGACAGACTTTAGAGACTTTAACACACTCCTTCCCGAAGGTCCCAGTTGCCCGCCTTTTGAATACACCAAGGAACTTTCGTATTGGTTGGCATTTTTGTTCCTTGTTTTCTTTGTTTGGTTGAGGTTTAGATGAGCCTTGAGTAGCCGGCTTGCCTGTTGTTGAGTGTTGCTTGTAAAAAGGGTGTTCTAATGGACAGCCAGACAACTTAAGCGTTTGCATTACTGTGGCCACGGTTTTTTTTGTTTGTTTTTTTTTGCAAATTAATTTATCTGCAAATCTCTGGAAATATGTGCGTTACTACTAGATAATGAGGTATGAGTATGACTGGAGAAGGAAAGTTAGTAACTTAGTGGGTATGTGTTCACGGGGAGAAAGATTGAAGTGGCTCCCTTTGCCTCAGTTACTAAAACCAAGCACATGAACACGGAGTGTGATCATGTGCTAATGTCCCCGTAATTGTGGAAGCACTGAGATCTGAGTGGGCTTGTCTGTGATTTGGTTCCACAGTGATAAGTGTTTTTACCTTATTATTTTTATGTGTAATGGTGTTTTGCCTGCTTGTATGTCTGTGCACCACTTGCATGCCTGGTGCCTAGAGAGGCCAGAAGAGGGCATCAATATTCAGGGACTGCAGCTTCAGATGGTTGTAAGCCACCCTGTACCTCTGGAACCCAGGTCCTCTGGAAGAGCAGCCAGTGTTAAATTCTGTCACTATGGCAAACATTTTGTGCCACAGTTGGGTTGCTTGTTTTTATTGCTTATGGTAGCAGTATTTTAATTTGGCTATTATTAGCTTTATAATAATGGTACACTTTTTCCTTAATGCTTAATGGAAAAATTTCATAAGAAATAGAACAAATCTTGTGTAGTTTCATTCAAAATTAGAAAATTTATTTGAAATTAAAATAGACTTATTGATTAAATTTACTATAAAATAGATTATGGGATTGCAGTAAAATACAAATTTGGTCTTATAAAGTATATTTTTGTTGGATTAGTTTGTTGAAAAGACAATCACATTAGAAGTCCTCTGTCAGGTCTGGTGCTTGCTTTATGTTTGTAATGTGAGCATCTTTATGTCTGTAATAAACCTTGTAGGCTGCTTTAATTTCTTGTGTGTGTATAAGAGAGGAGAGTGTATATAAGAGAAAGGAGAGTTATATATACCCACCCACCTACCTAGAAGGGCTTTGAACTTTGATCCCCTTTCCTGAGCTTCCTGCCTGCTGAGATCACACATGTGAGTGTCCCTCAGGGCCTGGCTCGTTTTCTTCACTGGGGGAGGATGCAGTGAATTGATAAGGGCTTTGATAGAGGTTCAGAGCCCGTCTACAATACATATTGTAGGTGAGACTTTTTCAGGGAACTTAATCTTTCTATCCCCATTTCCTTAAGCAGTGCATTGAGAATTCAGAGTTTGAATATAGCACAGTGATGAATTAATGTTTGTTACTGGCACAGTTTAAGAAAGTCGCACTCTGGAATAGTAGTGTACTGTTGACTTTACATGAGATGTTTTAGTTAGGTGAAAATTAAATTTTCATTTCATTATTGGAGGCTTATTGCAGTGGCATGTGTTCACCTCAGTGAAGCTAGTCTTATGTTGCCACCTGTTTGTGGATACTACAAAAATGAAGTTAATCCAGCTATATTCTGCTGAGCAAGGAGTTGCTGTGTAGTTTTAGGTCAGTGTGTCTTGATGTGAACTGTTTTGTGATGAAAGATTGCCTTTTAGAGTCAGAAACAAAACAACAGAGTAGCTTTTAACACTCATTAATTTCTACTTATAATAGTTCATTTGATTTAATTTTGGTTTACAGTTAGCTGAAATTTTAATAATTTAAAAGAAATATGTTATAACTATTTGAAGTTAAAATTGACAGATCATGAAGGTTTTTCTTTAATTTTATTTTTTAATCTAAAGCAATCAGTCAAGTTTCTTGGACTTTTAGCTTGCAAAACTTGATTAATAGAGCATAATAGTCTTTCATTCTGATAATCTTTTTATCAGGTTATAGCAAATACTTGTGAAAATACTAGAATATAAATTTATGACTACTATATCTTTTCAATGAATACTCTTAGCTTGATAAATCTATTTATATTATTTATATATTATACTATTTATATTATTATAAATAATATAATGAGGGAACATTGAAGGGCTGGGGAGAGGAAAGGAGGAAAAAATGTAATTTTATTTTAATTAAAAATAAAATAAAAGTTTTATAATAGACAAAGTGACAAAGTATATAAAAATATGGTAGACAGAATAGTATACTATACTGCATATAATAGTATACTATATATCTATTATCAGGCTTCAGTAAATTTTAACTCAGGGTCACCCACCTTTCTCCTCATTACTTTGAAATAACAAATCCTAAAATTATAATAGTTTATCTACAAACATTATGTTTATCTGTGAAAGTTTTTTTTTTTTTTAAATACAGCTACAGGGGCTGGAGAGATGGCTCACTGCTTAAGAGCACTCACTGCTCTTCCAAAGGTCCTGAATTCAATTCCCAGTACCCACATAGTAGTTCACAACTATCTGATGCTGTCTTCTGATGTGTAGATGTACATGCAGACAAAGTATTCACTTATGAAAAAATACACAAATAAATAAATTTGCCGGGTGGTAGTGGCACACGCCTTTAATCCCAGCAGAGGCAGATGGATCTCTGTGAGTTCAAGGCCGGCCTGGTCTACAAGAGCTAGTTCCAGGAGAGGCTCCAAAGCTACAGAGAAACCCTGTCTCGAGAAACCAAACAATATATATTACAATATATATCTACAATATAGTTTCTTTTTTTTTAATTGTTAAAAGAAAAATTTACATTTACTTCCCTTGTTCCCGGCCCTCCCGCTCTCCCACTACCCCACCGCCCTCCCCCTACAACATAGTTTCTTTAAAAATATATAAAATATATCTGTTCAGTTGGAACCTTCAGCTCACCCTTGCGTGATTCAAAAAGCCCCATTCTTATAAGACATTTTATTATAATGCGTTTGTTAATATATGATTTTGATAAATAGGTAAATAAGAAATTAAAACTTAGGACCACAGCTAAACACCAGAGACTGAGGTATTCCTATCTTATGATGCGGTAAAAGATGATGACCTAAGCAGTATAATATATCACGTACCTTTTTACTGTAGCTATTTTTAAAAATGTGCTTTTTAAGATTATAATTACATCATTTCTTTTTTCCCTTTCCTCCTGCCAAGCTTTCACATGTACCTCCCCTTGCTCTATTTCAAATTCATAGCCTTTTTTTTAATTGTTACATATATATATATGTGTGTGTGTGTGTGTGTGTGTGTGTGTGTGTGTATGTATGGATATGTGTGTATTCCTGAATATATAAATACAGTCTGCTCAATCCATATAATGTTTCTTATATGTACATGCTTTCAGGGCTGTTTTGTGTTGGATAACCAGCTAGTCGATGTGTTCTTCCCTTGGGAAGATTGTTTCTACCATCTCAGCATCCTTTCATTGTCTGTAGTTTTTTGTCTGGGATTGAGGCCTCCAAAGTTTATCCCCTTTCATGTTAGTTAACATGCCTGTACATGTCAGCTTTGTTCCAGTCATGTTTAGGCAGCCTTGTTGGTGTGACTTCATGGAGATAGCTTCTGAGAGTCCCAGGAGACATGGTATCACAGCAAGCTTCCTGTTTCTCTGGCTCTTAACAATCTTTCTGCCGTCTGTCCTTCAGTAGTCCCTGAGCCTTGGTGCAGGAGTTGTGTTGCAGATGAATCAGTTGGGATTGAGCTCCACAACTCTGCATTTTGATCAGTTGTCATTTTCTATCTGTGGCTATTTCTTAAAAAACATTTTATATATATATATATATATATCATTTGATTGTATATATGTGCATGGTACACATACCACAGCGCCTGTGTGGAAGTCAGAGGACAGCCTTTGGAGTTGGTTCTTTCCTTCTACCATGTGAATCCTGGGATCAAACTTTTAACCACTGACCATCTTGCTGGCCCATATTATGGATTACTAATTAAAGAAACATCACAATATTTAAACAGTTTAAAATTTTGCTTTAAGAACTTTACTGGGTAATTAATGCAAGTCTATGTTCATATTCTATGTGTCCTATCCATGGAGGTTAGTTTTCTACCGTTCCCATATGTAGATGATCTCTTACTGTTTCCTTTACACATTTACATTTCATCTAGTCGGGAATGCCTGTTTTTCTTTTCACTAGCGGGCTCAATCTTTTATTTTTTATTTATTTTTTTCAAGACAGAGTTGCTTTGGTAGCCTTGGCTGTCTTAGAACTAGCTCTATAGGCCTCACTGGCCTCTAACTCACAGAGATCTGCTTGCCTCTGCCTTCTAGTGCTGGGATGAAAGGTATGCACCACTGCTATCCTCCGGCTGGCAGTCTAAATCTTAATTGATCTTTAAGGACACTTTAGAGTCTCATCAAACTTACTTTTCAGTTTATGCTTTTTAAAATAGTTTTAATTTATACTTTTAAAAAATTGAACTTCTGTTACTTTATCATAAAACATAAGTTTTTAGGGGATGTTCATGTATGATAGTTTTGTCTTAACAATAACATACACTTCTGAATTCAGAGACCACGTGTTTTCCTTGTTTATTTCCTTTGTCATGTTTAGCAAAGGTCTGCATACATATCTACTCTCAGTTATTGTTGATGAAATGGCTATTCATAGGATACCTTCCTGAATCTATCATCCGTACTTCACTTGTAGGTAGCAATGTTCCTCATCCAATTCCCGAGTAGCGGTAATTTCACAGTATTTAGAAATACTTCTTGTAATGTGAGAAGTAAGATTGGTCTCCTGTGGTTTGAGGTCTGTTAAATACTTAGATGCTGAGAGTTGTATTCTACTAAGTGTTAATTTTAAAAGCAAGCCTTTTGTGTATTTTTAAAAAACCTGACTTCAAACTGGACCCCCATTTTAAAGAAAAGCTGTTATTCTTGTTTGTCAAGAAGGAAATGAGAATAGAGAATAGGTCAGAAGCTGATAGGCACATGGCAGAGACAGTTGTGGGCTGGGAATCATAATGGCAGCATCTACTTGGTGGAGCTTTTATGTAAGTATTGGAATGTCCCAGATACTTCCCATCATGCTGGCACACAGCAGATGAGTGAACATACACATCTAACCCTGTGATAAGTGTCTTCATGCCTTTTATCACAGTGAAAGCATGGTTTGCCCTTTGGTTTGGGAGGGTGTTTCTGAAGGAAATGTGTAGATAGGAGTTTGCAATGTGTGTTTGTTGAAGCTAATTTCCTGTTCTTCATATCTTCAGCAACAGTGTTAAAACTGGTTAAGCTGTTGGGCACATCTCCTTCTAGAGATAGGTGGTGTTGATAACCAGGAGAGAAAGCCTTATCTCTCCTGTAGTTGCTCTCTGCTTGGCCAAGGGGATTTGTACTTACATCTTTTTGTGGACATAGGACCATCCCATTAATTAACTGAGGGACTATTTCTTTTTCCAAGCCTCCAGATTTTGATTTTTCAGTGGCCTGACCAGTAATCTCTAGACTTAAGTTTCTGCTAGTCTCCAGGAAATAAATGAGGCCTTTCTTGGAGATTCCTATTAGAAAAGTTTGTAGATGTTTTGTGGGAACCTCCAGTGTTGAGGCTCCTGAGCCAATGGATACTGCTCATACATTGCTGAAAACGGGAACATAAAAGACAAGTTGACTGAAATGTTACTTTCTGCTTTCTCCTTTGCCAAGACTGCCAGTGTTATTTGTATTTTTGTTTTTACTTTTATCCAGATTGTAATGAGAAAGTTTGGGCTGCAGACATGATAACTAGTATAAGCAGTGCCTCTAGTTTAATTTTATTTTCAAATGCATGAATTAATAAGTTTTTAACACTTCCGAATTCATTGGAGAGAATTAGACAATATATCAAAAGTAAAAATAAAATGACCCACATTTGTACTTTCTATAGATAAATTTTCTTGGCATTCTGTTGGGTATCTATATGTTCATATTCTCTGTTATGCATGTATATATTTGTATAATTTTTCTGACAAAATAAACTCTTATTCTTTTGTAACTTTGCTCAACAAACATTATAGTTGTTTTTATGTGAATGTGTCTGTGCCTTTATGTACATGTGTGGTTGCAGTGCCTAGGAGACTAAATGAAGTTGTCAGACTCCTGGCACTAGAGTTACAGGTGGTTATGATATAGGTACTAAAAGCTGAACCTAGGTCCTTTGTAAGAACAGCAATTCTTCTTAACCAGTTCTGCCATCTAACCCTAGAACTTGCTTTGTATCCCAGGCTGGCCTTAAATTTGTGGCAATCCTCCTGCTTCTGGCTCCCAAGTGCTGTGAATTCAGGTATATACCACCATGCTCAACTTAATAGTGTAGTTAGATAATTCATTAAACAATTT
Organism: Dicrostonyx torquatus; assembly: GCA_028555095.1. Lineage (NCBI taxonomy): Eukaryota > Metazoa > Chordata > Mammalia > Rodentia > Cricetidae > Dicrostonyx > Dicrostonyx torquatus. The sequence goes on from JAQHUG010000123.1 coordinate 1,667,907, forward strand.
AGAAATACTCAGTTATCTTAAATTTATGTGAAGTCCATAGTGATAGAAGTTTCATTTTAAGATTTTGTTTTAGTTACATGTATATGACTGTGTTCTGAGTAACACATATGTGGCTGTCTGTAGTACAGTGAGTGGTTCTTAATCTTCCTAACACCGTGTCCCCTGTAATACACTTCCTCACATTATGGGAACTCCAAACCATAAAATCATTTTCATTGTTACTTCATAACTTTACTTTTCCTACTGTTATGAATTTTAAATATTGATATGCAATACCATTGTAAGGGTTGTTTGACCCCCAAGGGGGTCACAACTCACAGGTTGAGAACTGCTGCTGTAGAGGCTAGGTGATGATGTCAGATCCCTTGAAGCTGGAGTTTCAGGTGGTTATGACACACCTGACAAAGAAAGCTCAACTTGAGTCCCTTTAAAGAGTAGCACATTTTCTTTTTGTTTCTTTCTTGTATTTATTTATTCATTTAAAATAGATTCTTCTCTCATACAATACATCTTGACCACAGTTTTCCTCCCTCTACTCCCAGCTCTCTCCCACCTCTCTTCTTCACCCCTGTTTCCTCTCCAGAAAAGAACAGGCCTCCAAGAAATGGCAATCAAACAGGACAGAATGTGATACAATAAGATAAGGAAAATCCTCATATAGAGGCTGGACAAGGCAACCTAATAGGAAAAAGTCCCAAAGTAAGCAAAAGAGTGAAAGATATCCCTACTCTCACTGTTAGGAGTCTTACAAAAATATCAATCTAACAGCTCTAGCATATATACAGAGGGTTCTGGTGCAGAGCCATGCAGGCCCTGGGCTTGCTGCTTCAGTCTCTGTGAGCCTGTGTGAACCCTGCTTAGTTGATTTGGTGGGCCATGCTCTCTGTAGCACATTTTCTTAACTGCTTAGTTATCTCTCCCCCTTGTAGATATGTTTAGATTCTTTTCTTTCTGTATGATCAAGCATGACTTAAGCTTTTTCCCCCAAATTCAGCAGTTGATTCTAGATTATCTAATGGTTGGCATATAATTTTAGCTGTCCCTTAGAAAACCTTTCTGTGGCATAAGTTGTGATGTTTCTTGTTTCAGTTTCAGTCACATCCTTTTTGAAACAACTCAGTTTAGCTAAAGTGTATTTGTTCCTTTGTGCTGCTGTGTTAGGATGCCTGATGAAAATCGAGAGGACAAATTTATTAGCTCATAGTTCCAGGATTTCAGTGTTATGGTGGAGAAGGTGCAGTGACAGAACTTGTAGTGGTGACTGCTCACAAAGTAGCTCAGGAAGCAGAGTGAGGTAGGAACTGGGCCCAGGGATCTTTCAAAGACACAACCTTAGTGACCAGATTTCTCTAGCTAGACTTCATCATATAAAGGTCCCATTGCTTTCCAAACTAATACTACCAAGCATTTAAACCTGAGACTGTAGGGGGTATTTTAGATTCAAACCATGGCAAAACCCCTGGTTTTCTTAGATTCATGGCCATCTTACAAAGCAAAGTGTACTCAATCCATCTTCTAACATTTCTCAAAAGCCTAGTTGAGTCTCTGCTTAGACACAAGTCAATCTCTTTGACCCCTTATAAGATAAAAATGTTATCAGCATCAATATATGATAGCACACAGTTGATATTACTGTTCCAAAAATGAAGAACAAAAGAGTACTAAGAAAAGGCCAAACCAATCAGCACAGCTCCACAGGACAAACGCGGAGTCTTGGAGTCCCACATACAGCAGCACGGGCCCGTAGTTGCGTGATGTAAACTCCGTGGACTTGAGTGGACCCACCCTTATGTCCTAGCCATTTGAAGCCCACATGGGTCTACTTAGTACCTGTAGTTTTTCTTAGGGTCTCTATTTCAAGTGAAGCAATATTGTCACAGTTTTGATAGTCCGCTATGGGTTATCTCCTGCAGAGAATCCAACCCTGTCAGATACTGCCTGGTCCCATAGGCTTTTCTCAAATGCTTGATGGAATAGTGTGTGATTTTTGTAATTCCTGAATTCTGAATATCTGCAAAACCAGAATCATTCTGATAATGCTAAGCTCTTATGGTCATCTTAGACATAAACTGTACCTTTTAGACTATAACTTCAGTGGCCTTTGAGTCCCTGGACAGCTGCACCTGAGAAACAATTCCTAGATGGCCCATATGGCCAGAGCACACTTTATTTTATTTTATTTTTTTTAAGGGAAGTCTTTTAAATGACTTTGTAGTTTTATATTCTGAAGTCTATGGTGGGTGAAGTTTTGCCAACAATTCTTTTTTTTTTTAAACATTTATTGTGTATATAACATTCAGCCTCCATGTATGCCACCAGATCTCATTATAGATGATTGTTAGTCACCATGTGGTTGCTGAGAATTGAACTCAGGACCCCTGGAAGAGCAGTCAGTGATCTTAATCTGAGCCACCTCTCCAGGCCCCTTGCCAACAATTCTTAAATGCTTTAAAGTCCCTTTATTGTCCTAGTGTGTAAATTCCTTAGGTTCATTGGAACAGTTCTGATCTCTTTTTGACTGTCATGGCCTCTCACTCTGCTAATGCTCTTTTTCTGGCCCAAACACCCCCCTCCTCTATGCTCTGCTAGCCTGGCCAATAACCATGCCACCTCCCAAGTTTTTCTGCTTTCTTTAAATTTCGTCTGCTAAATTATTAGCATATTAATTTCATCTTCATTCAGATTTCCAGGATACAGCAAAATATGCAGAAATTCATTGCCAAATATACAGAAATGGTTTCTAGCCCATTCCCAGTAGAGTCCTTGTTGGCACTGGAAACCTTGGTTTCAGGCTTCACTGTCTGTTATTCTGATCTTTTCCAACTACTACTGGAAGTGCCCATTAACCTCTGCTTAGAGCATTTTGGGATTTTTCTGTTCACATATCAAGCCTCTTGCAATTTGCTCCCATAAACCAGTTCTGAAGGACTAAACCAACGTCAAGTTTAGGCACAGCAATGACTGATTCTTTTGTACCAGTGTTTGAAATTAGTTACTTTTACATTGCCATGACCTAAATACCCGGCGAACAACTTCAAGGAGAAGACTTATTTTGGTTTATGGTTTCAAGGAATTTCAGTCTCTTGTAGCAGGAAGATTACAGAGTGTGTGGCAGAGTCACATAAGGACTAAGGCTAGTACCAACAGTAAGTGTAAGCTTCAATGGCCTACTTTACTGACCTGTTTATGCAGGCTAGTACCTATCTCCTCAAGGTTCTGACCCTACCAAAATAATACCACTAGCTTAGGAACAGTCACTGAAACATGAGTTTGTGCGGGACATTGCACATTTAAATCATAAAAAGCATTTGTTAATTTTGTTGCTCTCAAAAAGCAAAACAACAAAACTCTTGCTTTCATTGACTTTAAGAACTTAAAAAAAACTTTCCTCTGAGACAGCAAATGACATGATTTCTTGTACATATGTTACACTTGGCGACAACTGAGAACAGAGCTAGTCTAGACTGTCCCAGGTACAGGGCAGAGAACCAACAGCGGGACTGTTTTGATTGTAAACAAGGCAGGTCTCTCAGAAGTGGTCTTGGTGACCAGATGGCAGTAAAGCCCCAGATACAGTGAGACACATTATCATTAACAGCTGCCTATGCCAGCACCTCTGCTGCTGGCATTCTTTATTTCTTCTCCTGTAGCTAGCATGCTACACAGCTAGATTACCTGGGCCTTTGGCTGATCTTTCTTTTCTTGAGCTTTAGGTGGTGCACTCACTGTATATAACGTATAGTTGATGATTTTTTTTTTTTAGCAAGCATTCACTTTTTCCACTTCAGATGACATCAGGCTGAGGGACTCAAATCTTATTATTTCCTGTCGAGTTTAGATTTAGTTCGTTGCATAGTTCCTTAATGTACTCTATTGATTTAGCGTCTTTTTTTTTAAAATTTAAATGTGATATTGTTACTTTATCTTGATCCTATAAGTTTTGGTGCTTTTTTTTGCTTTTATTTATTCCCATATATTTTCTAAATTATCTTGTGATTTCTTTTTTGACTTTTTAATAGTTTAATGAGTACATTGTTTAATTTCTACTGTTTGTGAACTTTCTGTTTCCCTTCTATTTATTTCTAGTTTCATTCTATTATAGACAGAGAGGATGTACATCTTTAATCTTTTTCAGTTTGTTGAGACTTATTTTATGAGTCAACAACTGGTTTGTGTCAAAGAATGCTTTCTGTGCACTTGAAAAAAATGTGTCTTTTGTATATGTCTGCTAGGTTTGTCTTGTGCTTCAAGTCCTTTGTTTGCACATTGACCTTTGGTTTGGTTGTCCTGTCCATAGTTGAACATGGAATGGAGGAGTTCCTTATCACGATATTGCTGCCTATCTCTCCCTTTAGTTCTCTTGATGTTTGCTTTATATATTTGTTTACTCCAGTGTTACAACAATGATATCTTCCTGGTGAAGTATCTTTGTCTTTTGTCACAGTTTGTTCACACTTAGTCTGTTTGGTGTAATGTATTTATGGTACCCTGCTTTCTTTGAACATATCTCACTGTCTCTCCTGGAGCCCATGTGTTCTAAAGTGTGTCTCTGTGGGCACTTTGTAGTTGGATTTTAAAAAAAAACAAATTGGCTAATATATGCTTTAACAGTCATTAAGCTCATTAGTATTTAAGGAAGTTATTGATATGAAAGGATTTACTATTGGAATTTTAATTTTTATTTATATCTTGTAGTTCTTTTGTTTATCTTTTCTTCCTTGCTGCATCTTTTGTGGAGTTATGCTTTCTCTTCTCATCTTCTGTTTTCTCAATATTTTCTTTATGGTTTTTGCTGTAATTACATGAAATAGCTTAAAGGGATAATATTCAATTTTAAATTGATTTTAGCTTGACAAGTCACATATAAAAGCTATATACATACTTCTGCTATCCAGTTTATTAATTCACAAGGTTTTATTAGGTTATCAGCAATTAATCAAAAGACATAGACTAGAGCAAAATTGGGATGATAAGTTATTTTTTAAAAATGTCTGTAGGGCAGTTTTGCCAGATATTTTGGTTAGGTTTTTATGTATCACCCTACTTTTTTTTTGTTCTGGTATGTATCTGTTGATAACCCAATGAAACACTCTGGTATATGAATGATCATTTGTTTTCTTGTATTGCTGTAAAGATTCTCTCCTTTGTGTCTTTTTCTCCTATGATGTTGGGTTGAACTCATGGCCTCCTGGATGGGCTTGCAGCCCTGTCCATGACTTTGAAAGCTTGGTTATAATCTTCAGAGAGGTTCCTTTAGGCTTGTACTTGCTTGAATTCTGTGAGCTTCCTAATTTTGTCCCTTTCCTCTCCTCACATTTAGAAAGTTCTTCCCATTTTCATCTTCTTCTTTCTTTCCTTCCTTCTCCTCCCTTCTTCTTTTCCTCCTCCTTTTCTTTCTTTCCATCCTCCTTTCTTTTTGAATTTTTTGAGACCAGGTTTCTTTGTGTAGGTCAGTGTAGTTCCTTGGCTGTTCTGGAATTCTTTCTGTAGACCAAACTGGCCTAGAACTCACAGAGGTCCGCCTGCCTCTGCTTCCCTACTACTGGAATTAAAGTCATTCACCACCAATGACTGACTTATTTTTATCTTTTTATTTGAGAAGTTTTGTAGTACATATTCTCTTTGATTGATGGCAGCCCACAAGTGATTCAAGTTCTTTTAATTCTTCTTTATTTTTTTCTCTCTTTGGGTTTCTTTGCCTTTGAAATTTCTGTCATCATATTTTCTATTTTTTTCTTGAGGTTGACCAGGTCTGTTGCTGAGTACTTGTGTATTTTTAGTTATTGTATTCTTTAGTTTCAGAAGTAATGTTTGAGTCTTTTCATTGACTGTTTATCTCATTTTGCTTATTATTTTATTGATTTTTTTGTTTAGTTGTGCATCTATACAGGTTCCTTGAACATCACCTTATTTCCATTTCTCCCTTTCCTTTATCCTTTCTTTACCATTCTTTCCTCCCTCCTCTTCTTCCCTCCCAGCCCCTCCCTTTCCCTTCCTGAGACAGGTTCTCTAGCCTAGTCTGACCTTTATTTGTAGCAGTCCTCCTGCCTTAATTTATCAAGTGCTAGGATTACAGATGGAAGTACCCCATTTTCTAAGGGGCAACCTATGGAGATTTAATTTGCCCCTTGAATGTCTTTGTCTTTCCTTTTCTCAGGGGCTTTAGCATTTCAAAGCTCAGCTTCCTCTTCTTCAGGTTGTATTCTGGGTAGTTTCTCTAGCTAGTTAGTTCATCTAGAGAATCAGGGGACTTTGCAAACCTTTCCCAGGGATATGACCTCTGGGCTTGTTCGCTAATGAGGTTTGTCTGTATCTATATTCAGGGCAGTCTGTAGTTGCCTCCTCTGCCCTCCTGGGTCATCCCGTACTCGCTGTAGTAAGCTATGGTACTAGAGCTCCACCTAATGTATATTTCTAGAACTACGGATTCTGGGTGCTGGACCAAATTATTTTGATTTTCTTTGTTCTCGGTGGTTCCCGATTTAGCAATTGTTCTTGCCAGAGCTTGCTTAGATTCAAGCAAGATAGCAAATGGTCCCTCTGGTAGCACTTCTACTTTCCCTTTGGAGGTCCACTTAGGGAAAGAACTTGTATTTCCTCTCTGCTCTGCCTTGCTGAGGAAGGGTCGTGGCCTTGGATGAGGTTTTGTGTTCTCCTGAGGGAGTTTCTTAAGCAGTTTCTGGATTTCTTACAAGGATGAATGGTTCATATATTACAGTTTAATCTCTGTTTCTGTGGGGAAAGGAGGTTTGGAGTTTCCTAATCTTCAATCTTGTTGACATTATGTTATGTGTTCTGATTTTTAAAGTGTTGTCTTTGCAAGAATGACAATTTTTTGAACTTGATAAGGGATATGGTAGATTCAGATCACTTCTTTTTCTCTTCTAGCCATTTGGAAGAAATGCCAACCATTTGTTAGAAAGGTGCAGGAATGTGGTTCAATTGTTGAAAATGGCATAAGGCAGGTCTTTATTCACATCTCTAGATTCAGTTCAGTTCAGTAAAAACTCCTAAGGTGAATTTTGAAATCTAAATTTGATAGACACTAACTTCTGATTGAGTTAATCCCAAAAATACTTTTTTTTGTGTGATGATGTTTGTTTTAGAGAAGTAAATGTAATGGGAAAGATTTGTGAGCTTGTTGTAAGTCTGTAATCTCTATGTCAATAACCATATACTTTGATTATTCCTTCTAAGTTATTGGTAGAAAAATCACCTTCCTTTCATTGGGTAGATCTACCACTTTAAAGCACTTAGACAAAGATTTTATTATGATCATTGTTCTAACTATTCTGAGAACCTGTGTTAGTTGTTACTTCTCCCATTTCTGTGATAAAATACCTGATAAAGCAACGTGAAGAAGAAAGGGTTTATTTTGGCATACAGGTGGAGGGCTTAGTTGATTAAACCAATTTGTTTTATGCTGTAAAAAAAATGGATGAGAATGTTTACAGGGATACGTTAGTTGAAACTAGGACAGAATGGGGTTGCTTTGGGCAGTTCAGAGGGGAACACATGGCAGAGAGTGGCTTCTAACTGTGATACAAGGAACACAAGGGAGCTGGTCATATTGCGTCTTCATCCGGCAGGCACAGAGATGAGTGCTGGTGTTCTCCTTGCTTCCTCCTTTGTATTTTATGCATACTGCTGACTTTCAGGGTAGTCTTTTTCCATCTTTGTTAAACTGTTTTTAAAACAGTTTCATAAATACACCCACAAGTTTTGTCTTCTAGGTTATTCTATATCCTATCAAATTGACAAGATTAACCAACACAGTTCTCATTTTAAAAATAGGTTACTTCTATAAACATAACAATAGCAAAGAACATTATTACAAAATTAGGAACTGGTATTTTAAAAATATATCTTTCTGGTCAGCTATTTCATCATAAAACTCTGGGCAGAAATAGAATATGAAAACCTTATGGAATAATTACTTTCATTTGTACAAAGCTATTTTTAACTGAGCACTATTAATGGATAAACATATAAATGAAAGAAAATATGACTATAGTAAAAATCAGTAAAATTAGTTGTACTTGAAACATTATTAAATGCCTTTAATATTATATAAAAATTTAAGGCCTTGAGAAGTTGCAGTTGATATTTGAATTTCTTTGTTTTTTCTGTCTTATTTTTGTTTAGATTACTCAAAAGGCATGCATTTTGATTTTTAAACATATGATGTCATTAAAAGAAGTAATTTAAAACATGGTATTATATTTATGTTAAGAAAGTGAAAATAACCATATTAATCCCTTTATGAATGAGATGCTATATTAGTCAGCATTATAGAATTTAGAAGGAAATGTTCTGTTACTGTGAGGAAGACAGGGGAGTCTTTCGGCGTGGAAGTTTGATTTAGTTCTCTGCTGTTGTAGAAGTGGTTACTATCACCATTACCTAGCTTTAGATCCTTGGACCTGGCAGAGGAATGAATCAGTAGGTACCTCATTACTGGGTCACTCTGACTGAAACTGCCATGATCTACTAAGATGAGCAACTTGAGAACTTTATAATAACCATGCTAGTCTTGGCTGTATTGTACTTATTTATTTTGGTTTTTTGAGACAGAGTTTCTCTGTGTAACAGCCCTGGCTATCTTGTAAATCGCTTTGTAGACCAGGCTGGCCTTGAACTCACAGAGATCTACCTGCCTCTTGTATTTATTAACTACATAGGTTGTTTTGGGTGATCCTCAGAGCCACTCAGATTTTATTATGATTCTGTAACCTGTCTGCAACCCGAATCCTTTGGGAAGTCTTGAGGAACACAAAACATTAACTTACTCTTAGAGACATGGGCCCCTGTCTTACTGATTATTGTAAGGCAGTCTATATGGTAACAGTGATCTTTAGGACATGAATTTCAGTGACTGAATGATTGGTGTCATGCTCCCATACATGTTTTAGTTTCCCCTTTGGTAGGATATGTAGATTTGATATTTTGGTTAATTTTAGACTCTTTTTGATCAGAACAATGCTGCAAAAAAGGAAGAGTTGGAAACAGCAAACAAAAATGATTCTTCAAAGAAGTTGTCTGTTGAGAGAGTGTACCAGAAGAAGACCCAACTTGAACATATTCTCCTCCGTCCTGATACATACATTGGATCTGTAGAACCATTGACCCAGGTAATTTCTTTCTAAAATCGATTGAGATTAGGGAATATGTATATCTTATTTTTCAATGTTTCAATAAAATTGTGGTTAATGTAGTTTTCAACCCTGTGATATTTTGGTCTCTTTGATCATGATTAAGAAGGGAGAGAGGAGCTAAGGATATAACTTACAATGCACAGGACCCTGGGCCTGAAACTCATACCAGAAACAAAACAAAACAAAACAAAATAAAATGAACCCTGAGAGATACCTAGGAGAAGTGGAAATCTGTTCATTACTTTATGGAGATAAGTACATCAGAATACAGAAGTGTAGAATAAAATGAATGGTTTCATAAGAATATTTTTCGTTTTGTTTTTTGAGACAAGGTTTCTCTGTGTTACCGCCCTCACTGTCCTGGAACTAGCTCTGTAGACCAGACTGGCCCACACTCACAGATCCACCTGCCTCTGCCTCCCCAGTGATGGGATTAAAGGCGTGTAATAACATACCCAGCTGCCATAAGAATTTTTTGAAAGTTCAATATAGTGTGTACCATGATTTACCTTAATAGTGGTACCTTCTGGAATTGACTTATTTATGTTTACTGTAGGCTTGGCTTACATATATTATTCTGTTTGATTCTGACAATTTTGGGAAGCCCAAAGTCAGATTGCATTGTTATACTCTGTGTTACTTAGTCTACAGAATAAACATAAATCATGAAGCAAAAATATAAATAGATGTTTTTCATACTTTTGAACTTATGTAAGCACTGTCTCTAGTGGTTCTGAGTTCTGGACAGAAAAAACAGAGAAATCTCTAGGCCTTAGGAATTTGCTTTGGGGTCCTCATCGGCTGTAGAATGGTTAGAATTAGGACTGCTAACCTATGCTTTCTGAAACTGTCAGAGAAACTGAAATCAGAGGTGTTTTGTTTGGCATTGGGGATTGAATCCAGGGCATTATACATGGCTAAACACAAACTATTACTGAGCTATTATAAAGTGAAAGCTGACTTTATATGTGAAAGAAATACGAGCAATACAAAATGAACAGTTTTCAGTTTTAGGTAAGTTCATTGTGACTGCTAAACTTGACTCTAGCTGGAGTTATATATGCTCCACTTTGAATGCCTGTTTTAAATAGAGAATATGACAATATGCATTTTTGTTTTCTTTTGTTGAGATGGTTTCACTTTGCAGTTCCGGCTAGCATTTAACTCACATGTAGTCCAGATTGGCCTCAAATTGTGATAGTTCTCTTTCCTCAGCTTCATATTAGTGCTGAGATTACAGACCTAAACCTCTATACCTTGTTGACAATATGGATTTACCTTATGTAAATTGGAGTTAGGGATTTATGGAATAAAACATATTTTGAATCATTCTCTTAACACAGGTGATGTGGGTGTATGATGAAGATGTAGGAATGAACTGCAGAGAGGTTACCTTTGTTCCAGGCTTATACAAGATCTTTGATGAAATTTTGGGTGAGTATTTCCTTAGAACGTAATGCATGTTTTCTATAATGGCAGTGTATTGGCTCTATACATCTCAAGCAAATTTTGCAGCATAATTTAAAAAATTATTTTGCTGTTTTTTTTGTATTTAATATATGTATGTTCTTTAGAAAATTGATGCCCTGCTGTAATAGTTTTGTATTTCTTTGCTGGAAGCTTTCTGCTGCTGTTTGTTCTTATGTGAACTAGAGTGTTGCGTTTGTAGTCCTACAGAGAACTGTACTCTCATGTATGCCCTCATTTGGGGCTTATTAGCATTATGGTTACTTAAGGACCATGTTACATATGAGGACCACAGGGTCTTATCTTGGCATATTGTGTGAACTGGGGGTTGGACTTGTAATTTTAGTTTTTCCTCACCCACTGATCAGGTATTTCTGGTGGGCAGCTTAGTTTAGTAACCTCTGTTCCCTTCCAAATCTTTTGATTAATACAATTAAAAGGAAGTAGCTATGCTTTAGTGACTTGGGCCGTATTTATACTTTGTAAAAGATTTTAGCTTTGAACTTTCTAGGAATTCTCTGCTCAGCTCATTAATATAGCTTGAGGTTTCTTAGACTGTAATTGGGTTGCGTGGATCTCTGAACTTCTTCCTATAAGTCCTTGGGGAAAGCAATGAGGCAGACTTGGTCATGCTTTGCATTCACACCCTGGCCTCTGGCTGGATGCTGCTATTTTAGGTTTATTGCATGATCTTTTAATATGGAAACTGGATGTCTGTGCTAATTTCTTTTTTTTTTTTAAGATTTATTTATTATGTACAGTGTTCTGCCTACATATATGCCTGCAGGCCAGAAGAGGGCACCAGATCTCATTACAGATAGTTGTGAGCCACCATGTGGTTGCCAGGGATTGAACTCAGGACCTTAGGGAGAGCAGGCAGTGCTTTTAACCACTGAGCTATCTCTCCAGGCCCATAATTTCTTAAGATGCTAATTTTACGAAGGAAAAAATATAATTAGTTTAAGATTTAGAATTTTGAATCATAAGGTCATTAAAAATAACTAGTTAACCAGTTTAATCAGCATATAAATTAAGTAGTTTATTGAAGGAGGTTAAGATAAAGTAACTAACTATATTTTTTCACCAAGATATAAAGTAAGCAATATGTTTTACTTTTAAATAGGGCTTATATTTAGATGTTTTTGTTCCTTTTTATATTTGCAATCAATAAGCACCCCCCCTTGACTTATATGTGTGTGGAATGTTTTTGTGTATGTGTGTGTGTGTATGCATGTGTTTGTTGTAACATAACAGTATTTGGAATTACTAAGTAAAACTTAGTTGTATTTAGAAAACAATATTTTTGTAGTTGAAGTTAATAATGATCAACTGTCACTACTTGCAAATGTTATTATTAAATTGGGATGCACATATGGTTGTATTTATAAGTTTATATAACCTGCTTGGTTTGTTACTCATTGTGATGTTTAATCTTGTAGTCAATGCTGCTGACAATAAGCAGAGGGACAAGAACATGACCTGTATTAAGGTTTCTATTGATCCGTAAGTATATTCCAAGTTTGATTTCTTTTGTGCTAAGTTGTTTCATTCAGGTATTTCCCAACTTACCATCAACTGTGTATTATACACAGCTCTAAGGCTTTGTTTGCCTGTTGTTTTGGACTTTATTATTTTGTTTCTTCTCTGTTCTTCATGTTCATTCCCTCAGAAAGTATTTCCTTGACCAGTTTTCTTTGATGCATTGGTTCTGTTTTACTTGTTAGAGCGGTATCCATCTTTCCTTCTTACTTTCTTTCCTCAGGACCCCAGGCTGAGATTGTTAGTGATATTCTGGGGAAATCATGAGATAAATTTAGTTTTCATGACTAGAATTTGGCTCTTTCCATTATATATCACTTAGTTAATAAATGGAATACTGCTGGGTATTAGAGAATGCCTACCAGTGTTTGGCTAGTTAGGTTTCACTGTGGTGATCATATTTGTGAAGATGTGTGTGGAAGGAGTGGGGTGAGAACATGAAGTAGTTTTCATAGGAACTTTTGTTTTGTTTTGTCTTTTATCAGCATGCTTTTGTGAAAGCTTTATGCCTTTTAAAGTCAGTAGTAATTTAGCCATTTAAGTTTTCTTTATAGTCTTATTGTCAGTTTAATTTCTGAGGGCATGGCTAAGATTAATGCAAAACTATATAACATATAGTATAGTATAACTATAAAACAAGAAATTATTATTTCATTGCACCATGAAATTAATTGCAAAATTTAAAAAATATTTCCCTATATTTATGATATTGAAGTTTGTGGGTTTTATCATATTTTTGGATCATTTTTATTAATATATATTAATTTATATATAAATTTATATAAATTACATTAATTTATATATAAATTCTTGGGATTTGTATAGTTAGATATACAGGTACTTGTAAGCTAAGAATTACATAGATGTTTTTCAAGGAAATTTTAGCTAACATGATTCCTTTTCTCCTTTGTTTAGGAAATTATCAGTTAATTATAAGGAATAAGCACTATATTTTTTTTCTGAAGAGAGCTAGTAGGGAGTGATGCATATTGAATGTTTAATTATCTGTAAACTTATGCAATATTCAGAACTAAATGATTCAGGTATAAAACTAAGGAAAAGGGGCTTTTTAAAAAATATTTTGCTTATTTGTTTTGGTCTTTTGAGTTAGGTTCTGCTGTAGGATAGTCTAGACTGGCCTCAAATTTATCATCTTTTTACCTTAGAATGTGCTACTGTCCTCAGTTCTTACATGGGTTTTTTAATGGACATAATTGCTATCATTTATATTCTTTTATAGTAATTCTAGTTACTTAAAGTCAGCACTGTTGTACTTAAAAAAAATTCCTTTAGTAATCTCAACAAAGTGAGAAAAGAAGGGAGCTGTACAATAAATAACTCTGTAGACTAGTTAAGAGTGTGTGTAGTTTATTTACCAACTTACTATGTTTTCTGCGGAGAAATAGTCTCTTATAACAATTTTTACTAATTTTTATAAGATTATTTATTTTATGTATATGAATACATCTTTATGCCAGAAGAGGGCATCAGATTCCTCTACAGATGGTTGTGAGCCACCATGTGGTTGCTGGGTATTGAACTCAGGACCTCTGGCAGAAAAGCCAGTGCTCTTAACCCTGAGTTATCTTTCCAGTCTTGTTTTTATTAATTTTTTAGTTAGGCACAAAATATTGGGTTTCACTGTGACATTTTTAATACATGTATATCATTATAACTTGCTCATATTCACCTTCTCTCCTCTACTGTTCTGATTCTCTCTGTGTATGTGTGTAAGTACATGTAGCATGTGTGTATGTGTTCTTAAATTTAGACTTTGCGCATGACAGAAGACATACATTTGACATTTTATCTCCCTCGCATTATCTGATGCTTAAAATGTCTTTTTTAAACTCCCTCATAATCCACAAATATTTTTGTGTAGACATGAGTGAGACATATACATAAATTTATTTGAATTTTTAGTGATAAATGTCAGATTTTATTTATCATCACCTTATTCTAATTACCTCTTGTAGAAAATTCTTAAGTACTTCAAATAAAAAGGGTTAAGGGTGTACTTTTCACTTCTTGATTTTTATTTTGTTTATAAATTGTTGATATGAGTTACACAGCCATTTCTCATTTAGCCTTTTCTCTAAATTCTGGATTTAGCATATATTTAAAGTTTGTAACAAGCATTTGTTACAAGTTGCAAAGTCTTTAATATATTTATTTTGTATTTTAACTATAACATTTTGACTTTTATGAATTTCTTATTATTAGGTTATTTTTTAAACTACATATATCGTATATAACTAATGCTTTTGTTAAAGTAAATGTTTTTTCAGAGTTACAATTTTGTTTAAGTTTCTAATTTAAGAAGTCATAAAGCAGAATTTGAGGGAGGGAAATGTGCTGTTTATTAAAGTGATCACATTTTCTCTCATGCCTATCTTTGCGATTCTTTCAATTGTACTTAACATTTTTATATGACACTTTTATTTTTGAACTTTCCTTTGTGCATATGTGCCTGTGAATGTCTTGTAGGAAGGAGAAAGTAATACTTACACTGCCCCACTTAGCTTTTGTTCTGATTCCGCAAAATATTCTGTGGTGGAAAGAATAAAATGATAATTGTAAATGGCATAGAAATAAATGAGCAGTAAAACATGCCACCAGCAGTGTGGCAGCTTTTCTAGAAGTTAGAGAATTCAGTACAACCTACAGGAGAATTGAAAACTTATTATATATTAGATGGCTAGTATTAAAATAATTCATTTGCTGACATCTGTCTGATTAAAAACCATACGAAAAAGATTAGGAATGTAGCTCAGTATAAGCTTAAAATGTGTGGATTCCGTGGGTTTGTACTCTAGCACCAGAACAAAAAATGTGGGGAGCACATTGGCCAGAGTTCTGACTCTTCTTTCAAGCTGGCGATTCTTCCTGTATTTGGAGCTGAAAGCCTAAAACGCTTTCAGGTACTACAGCATATGTGTTAAAATATACCTTTTTGTGAATTCAACTGTTTTAAATAGAGGTACTATTAGTGAAAGTCCCGTTTTGTAATCATATTACTGAATATAGGGAGTACCAAACTTAAAGTTTTTGAAATTATGATAATTGATGACAAATAATCATATTGATTATAAACGATATATGCTAAGTAGGTAAAAACAATTGAAAGTTTTTAAAAAAGATCTGTAATTTTCCATTTTTGCCTGTTTATACCACACTTTTTTACATTGTCTCCTTTTACTCTTTTTTTTTTTGTTACTTTTCCTTTTATGGTTTTTATTTTAACTTTATTTCATGTGAATTGATGTGAAGGTGTCATTTTAACACATATGCAACTTTAGACAGTTGTGAGCTGCCATGTGGGTGCTGGGAATTGAGCCCGGGTCCTCTGGAAGAGCAGTCAGTGCTCTTAACCACTGAGCCATCTCTCCAGCCCCTCCTTTTACTCTTTTCTTGGAGATGGAGAAAGGTTACTTCTAGGAAAGTTTTTGGAATTATCTTGCAAATCTCACTGATCCTAGCACTGGCTGTGTCTCTAGTACTGAAGTACATCTCCTCATCAATATAATGCCAGTGTTTTCTAGTTGATAGTGACTTACATCTTGGTTGTAACCAACTTTATTTTGTAGTTCAATGCTTTTTGTGAAAATTAATATTTGATTTTAAGTTCTAAATTTTGCTTATGTATTTACAGTGAATCTAATATTATAAGCATTTGGAATAATGGGAAAGGCATTCCAGTAGTAGAACACAAAGTAGAGAAAGTTTATGTTCCTGCTTTGATCTTTGGACAGCTTTTAACATCGAGTAATTATGATGATGATGAGAAAAAAGTTACAGGTAAAGTCTAAATGAAACTTTGATGATAAGTATCTTTTTCTTAACATACAGTTTCCAAATTCCCATTTCTTAAAGCATCTCATTCATATAAGGAAACCTGTGAAAAAGACTCAGGAATAAGGTACTTTGGAAATACATTGTTGCCTCAGTAGGTTGATAGCTTCTTTTAAGCCCAAGGCTCCAAGAAGTTGATATAAATGAAGTGACTTTGTTAGAAGTTCAGATTTCATACTCACCTAGACTTACTGTGTCTGAAGATACCGAACTTATTTTCTTAAATTATGAGAGTAGTAAATCTTAAGTCTTTAATGATACTATATTATATGCTGTATACTACCTATACTATAGTATTACTAACTCCTAATATTTCTTTAGTATAAAAACCCTAAACATAGGACTTACAGTCAGTAGTTGGAAAAAGACACAACCAATAGCAGTGTTTCTGTTAGACTTGCCCTATGATAGGTCAGTTAATAAACTTCCTTTAAAATAACGTGAACTAAAATTGTCATATCTAACTTGTTTTACAGGGGGCCGTAATGGTTATGGTGCAAAACTTTGTAATATTTTTAGTACAAAGTTTACAGTAGAAACGGCTTGCAAAGAATACAAACATAGTTTTAAGCAGGTATGATAGTAATATGTCCATTTTCTCATTTCTTTAAAATGTTTTATTGTTTTGCTTAGATAATAGAAGTTTAAATATCTTTAAAAATTAAATTAAAAAAATAAAAATTGGTTTGGTTTTTAAAAATATTAAGTCAATCACCAAAGAGATACCAGAATTCCTAGATTTTTATATAGCTTCTCTATCAGTCTCTTAAGGCAGGGTGCTTTATTTAACAGATGCAGCCACTTAAAGAATGCTTGAGAAATTCCTTGCTGAGTTATGTTTCCTATTTAAGAAATGTTGGTAGGTCTTTGGAAAAGTATTTTGAATTTTACATAAACTAAAATAATTTTATTAGAGAAACATGTCTGTTTGCTTTTATAAAAGTCCATGGGGGCACATTGAATGTGGAATATGCTTTAGTGTCTTTGTATAAAAGCTGTGCAGTTTATTTTCATTACCAACCTGATAACATTTACAATTTTTGACTTTAATACTAATTAGTTTCAAGATGTTTTGTTGTTGTGAGGGTGGAAAATATAAACGTAGTAAATAAGTGTTTTGTGAGCTGAGTCTGTGTTATGAAAGTTGGACGCATTAAAGAAATACTTATATGTTCTCTTAAAGACATGGCTGAATAATATGATGAAGACTTCTGAAGCCAAAATTAAGCATTTTGATGGTGAAGATTATACATGTATAACATTCCAACCAGATCTATCCAAGTTTAAGATGGAAAAACTTGACAAAGACATTGTGGCCCTCATGACTAGAAGAGCATATGATTTGGCTGGTTCATGTAAAGGGGTCAAGGTCATGTTCAATGGAAAGAAGTTGCCTGTAAGTGTCTTTTGTAACGAAATTTAAATGTTATTTTGTAGACTGCAGATAGTTGTATCTTGTTTTTCAAAACTTGTCTGATTGTTGATTTATGTAATCTATTAGCTGTCATCTTGTTAGGTAACTTCTATTTCTTGTATGTGTTCTTTCCTTCTGTCTGTCCTATGATCATTCAAAAAAGTCTATTTTAATAGATTTAATGATAATGTATAATTTAATACCTTTGAACTTTTTTTTAGTAATTTCCATAGGGTTTGTGGTAACATGTTATTTAATAGTTCACATATAGCTAAAGGACTTTATAAGTCTATAACCTCAGGTCATCTCTTCCACTCCTTGTGTTCTTGAAACTAGACATTTTGTGTGTGTGCGTGTGTGTGCCATGCTGTGAATTTGGAGGTCAGAGGATAATCTCAGCTTTTGACCTCACCTTCCAACTTGTTTGAGACAAAGCCTCTTTGTTGTTCGCACCACTGCCCTGTGCTGCAAATGCCAGGTTTGTTGGCTGTCAGTTTCTGGGGTTCTCGTGCCTATGCCCCATTTCGCTGTAGGAGCATTGGGGTTGCAAATGTGCCTTGCTGTGCTTGGCTTGGTGTTGGTTCTGGGGATCTGACTCAGGTCCTCATGTTTCTACTGCAGGTGCTTTACTCACTGAGCTGTCTCTCAAGCCTAAGACATTTCACTTTACTTACACAGGCTGTAAGCACTGTGTGGAGAGGAAAAGGAGGCAGAAGAGATAGATTTGTATGGGTCTCAGTTCTGAGACATACACGCACACATACAGACACAGACACACACGTGCTTGTGCATATGTTTTTGTTGGTGGTGGTTGTTTTGGTGATCTCGTTATGCTGAGTTGCCCAGGCTGACCTGTGACTCCTGGGTTCAAGCAGTCTTGCTTCAGCTCCAGAGTACTTCCAATTGCACACATGTGCCATTTTGCTCAGTTTAAATTTCTTGATTTAATCTTACACCTCTGCACAAGGATTTTCTTTAACCTTTCTTCCAGAACAGTTGACAATGAATTCCCTGCTATTGTATTAGAAAATTCTGATTTTTTTCCTTCTCTTTCAAGTGATATTTTTTCAGAAGAATTATGGGTTGATAGTGAATTTTGTTCAGTATATAAAGATGCCACTCAATTCTTGCTTGACATGGGTTATGATTACAAGACTGTTGTGATGTGTTTGTATTCTTCTCTTGGTAAGGTTAACATATTTCTTTTTCTTCTGTCTGTCGTGAGGATTTTATATATCTAATATGTATGTGTGTGTGTGTGAGAATCTGAGTGGGGGGGTGGTTTAGTATGTGATTTCATTTATCCTGTGGGATGTTCTTTGAGCACCTTGACTTTGTTGTTTTTGTTATTGGTGTTACAAATTTTGAAAACTACTAGGCGTGACTGCTTCAACTTTCTCTTTCCTCTGGTGTACAGGCTTTGCTAGCTTTATCACACTTGAGGCTTGGGCTAATTTGTTCTTTGTTTTAGTTTGTTTAGCTTCTTTTGCCTTGCTTTGTCTTTATTAGATTTTTCCCCACCAATGATCTCTGTCAGTGACATTTCTTGTGTCTGTGGTGCTTTTAATTTTTAGCACTTTCATTTTCTTTATTATTTGGATCCATTTCTCTTCTGAAGTGGAATGCCTTTCCCACTAGAGACTGTGCCGTACTAATGATATGATTTTAAATGCTGTGTAACAACATCTGAGATGTGTCTGAGATGCTTTTTAGTTTGGGTTTATTTTATGTGTCTGAGTGTTAGGCCTGTGCATATGTTTGTGCACCACATGTGTGTTGTGTGTTTGGTGCATGTGGTGGCCAGACAATCCCTTGAAACTGGAATTACTGACAATTGAGAGCTTTTTATATGGTACTGGGAACCTGGGTGCTTTGTCTTCTGCAAGAGTGGAAGTGCTCCTAACCAGCGAGCCATCTACCCAGACTGGAGCTGACTCTGAGTATTTTCAGTTTTAAAATTCTTTTTGGAATTCCTGAAAGTATTTGTGGGAAACTATATTGTATGAGGTAGTAGTGCTGAGGTAAATAGGCTTTGTTACTGAACTAAGAGGTAGACTGTGTTTGAAGTTTGTTTCTTTCTACTCTTCATTGTTCAAGTCTTTGAACTACCTGGCAGAGATGGTCTGTCTTGTAGCTCTATTGGCTGAAATTCACTCTTGTTATTAGAGTCTTATTGTAAGAGAAGAGTTCTCTAATGTCTGATGAAATCCCAGTCCTAGAGTACACATGGAGTCTGTTTCCTGCAGATTGACTTCGAGTGCTTACGCACATCTTTCATGAGTAGAGATTTTTCATCTGCCCTTAATTCTTTTTTTCTAGCTGCAGCAGCTTTCCGTAAGTGTCCTCCTCAGTCTGGACCCTGAGGCCCACAGACTTATAGAATAAGCCCCCTCCTTGTTTTCTTTTGTAAGAGAATGAAGTCTGGCTAGATTTTCCACTGGCTGCTGTTTTCTTCTAGATCAAGAGAATCGTAGGAAGACTTGATGCATTTTCTGGAGGGAAAACTTTCTAGGATGGGAACCTGGAACCTCCACCCCCAGCCATAGCCATTAGGAGCTTCCTATGCATGCATTCTTCCAGTAATTAGTTAAAACATCTAGTGTAGGGTTTGTACTATTCTATTAAACTTCAGCTCTAGTTAAGCAAATACCAAGATTCTATGGTTTTCTTCAGCATGTGTCTCTCTCCAGTTATTTCACACTCTCAATTCTTTAAGGGACTTGTAAAAATGGTTAATTCATTTGGTTAGCTGAACTCATACTAACTGAAAGGTAACATTTGTCACATAAAAGAATTAGTTTTATGAAAGACTTTATAATAACTTAAGTAAATAACCATCGTTTCTCATCTTCATCAAGTATACACACAAATGAATGCTCTACAAACGGGTCGAGAAGGGAGTACATGATGACTTGTATCTTGGGTAAAAGCTGCTATAAATGAGAATAGAAGTAAGAGAAGCAACTAGTGGCATGTATTTATACTGTTAACCTGTGAGTGACTATTCATTGTTTCATAAATTAATAGGTAAATGGATTTCGCAGCTACGTAGACCTTTATGTGAAAGATAAATTGGATGAAACTGGGGTAGCCCTCAAAGTTATCCATGAACTTGCAAATGAAAGATGGGATGTTTGCCTCACCTTGAGTGAGAAAGGGTTCCAGCAGATCAGCTTTGTGAATAGTATTGCAACTACAAAAGTAAGTGCCAGGTTCTTGGTTTCCAAGTCATCGGTGAAATAGTACATTAAATAATGAAATAAGCAAAAATGTCTGGCTTTGTTATGTTAAATTTGACTAATGAAAATTAAAGTTATTTTTTATCAAATTTATTCAAAGAATTTAAATATACATTGAGAAGTTAATATGCTTAGTGCTTATTATTGAACATATTTTCTGAAATTTAAATTGATAAGATTTGTTATTGTATTCTGAATTGAGAGTATGATAGAGAATAATAGGAAATGAGCTTCTTGGTTGGTCAGCTTGTAGAACATGTTATTTGCTAACCTGAGGAACTTGAACCCTCTTATAGGCTTTGGATTTCAAAATCAAATAAAATTCTTCTTACCTAAAAGCATTTATTGGCCGTAGATGTAGCATAGTGGTAGCATCTTAGGTAGCATGTTAGAGGCTCTGACTTTAATTCACAGCTCTGCAAAGAAAAAAAAAATGAATGAATGACTAAGCTAAAGGGGTTACCACTGAGTAAAACACTCAGTTGTGCAAGCAAATACTGTAGGCTAGTTTAAAGTGCTGATTTGTGACTCTTGTTTAAGTTTTATCTTTTAATGTTTTGATAATTTCTTTTTTTAATATTTATTTATTTATCATATATACAATATTCTGTCTGTGTGTATGTCTGCAGGCCAGAAGAGGGCACCAGACCCCATCACAGATGGCTGCGCGCCACCATGTGGTTGCTGGGAATTGAACTCAGGACTTTTGGAAGAGCAGGCAATGCTCTTAACCACTGAGCCATCTCTCCAGCTCCCATTGATAATTTCTTAAATAATTTAATATCACTTGTTTTGGTCAACACAGATTTAACCCAGTAATGATTTTATTCTGTTAGACAGTGATTTAAAACTTTATTTAAAAGTCCTTCCCACCCCCACCCCCCATCACACAGGCTGCAACTGTGTGGAACACTAATGCCACTAGGGGCCTCTGTTTTTCCTAACTTTCTTTTCTACAAGTTATGGCACGTGACTTTGTTTCCTATCCTCAAATACTAGTATATCTCTATACCTCATTTTCAAGTTCTAGGGAGAGGGAATGGTGTTAAGCCAATTACCATCTTTAAGCGAGGATATAATAGTTTTTCTAGAAGGACCACCCAGCTGGTAATTGCCAACATCTCATTGATTGGAACTGAGTCACATGGTTTCTGTGTCTTTTTAAAAACTGGGGTGAAATAGCATACTCTTGCATACAACAAAAAACAGTCCAAAAGAAAACCTTAAGCAGTGTCTTCAGAGATAGCCCAGGTTAAATATACTGTAGTGTTGGGGGACAGGATGGTATTCCTGAAGATTAGGAAGCTACATGGAGTTCTCTTTCCCTGTACCTTATCCTATATATATGTTGTCCATTTGGTTTTTCATGAGTTCTATCTCTGTTGTTGCTCAATTTTTTTTAAATCAAAAATATATTTTTTCTTTATATAATATATTCTTATTGCAGTTCCCCTCCCCACTTCCCAACTCCTCCCAGATCCTCCTATCTCCCCTCCCACCCTAATGTACATTCTTTTCTTTCTTATTAAAAAACAGACATCTAAATAATAATAATAATAATAATAATAATAAAATAAAAATAAAGTGGAATAGGACAAAATAACCAGAAGAAAAAAAGCCAAAGAAAGAGCAAAAGAAACAGATGCAGAGACACACTCATTTGCACACATAGAAATCCCATAAAAACACAAAATTGGACACCATAATATATATGCAAAAGCCATGTAAAATAAAAATAAGAAAGGAGAACCTTCAAAACGTCATTGAGTTTGTTTTGTGTTGATCATCTATTGCTAGGCATAGAGCCTACTTTAAGAGTGGTTTATATACATAGTGAGACTCTTTTGGGGAAAACTGTCTTTTTATTAATAATAGACAATGAAATATGTTTCTGAGTTTTATGAACCATCTTATTCAATTCTCAAACTGAGTGGAATATGAGATTCCCTGGTTTTACAGATGGATAGATAGCTCAGGGGAATTTGAAAGTCTGAGGCAGCCCTTGAGGAACTGAGCCATTCATTAATCAATATGTGGTCTCTGCGCCAACTCTGAGTGATGCTAGTTACAGTGTTGTACATTCACTTGCTGCTCAGATAATCAGAGAACTGATTTTGAGTATTAATAAATGCTCTATATCTGGTGTTAGATGTGGTTTGAGGAAAAGATTAGAGAAGATAGTTTATTGACACTGTGACCTAAAATATCCTTTTAAATCCTCACTATCATTTTCAGACTCACTCGTCAAGAAAACAGTTATGCTGAGATTACTAAGTTGTTGGATCCTTTAGCTATAGAAGATTTTGTATTCTGTGCTTTTCCCTCTGCAGGGTGGACGGCATGTGGATTATGTAGTAGATCAAGTTGTTGGTAAATTGATTGAAGTAGTTAAGAAAAAAAACAAAGCTGGTGTATCAGTGAAGCCATTTCAAGTAAGTGATGCTTTAAGTGTTCTGTTGAGTTACCACATCATGCCTGTTTTTATATTGAACATTTTGTTGTGTTTTTCACAGGTTAAAAACCATATTTGGGTTTTTATTAATTGTCTTATTGAAAATCCAACCTTTGATTCTCAAACTAAGGAAAACATGACTCTGCAGCCCAAAAGTTTTGGTTCCAAATGCCAGTTGTCAGAAAAGTTTTTTAAAGCAGTAAGTATTTTTTCCCCCAGGGTTATTGAGAACAGAGCAAATAGTTTTTTGTTCATTTATTTAAATTATTTGTAACCAAATTCTCTTTTATCATAGTTTAGGCATGCTTAAACTATGTGTTAATGTACTTCATTCTGCTAATTTTAAAAGTGTAGACCACATTATTTCATTAAACTATTAATTGTCTTGTTGAGCACAAAAGTAGGGAATTACATTGCTAAGTGTGTTAGCTTTGTGCTGGCCATTGCAAAGGTCCAGTTTCCTATTGACAACTATGCATAGCCTCATAGTCTCCTGTTTTCATCTTCTGCTGTTTTGTTCAGATTCTTCTACTGCTACACATACATACACACACCCACACGTATGTATGCATGCCCTATATACCTATATAACATATATACATATATAATATTTGTTATAGAGCTATACATATATCATATATGTATAAAATATCCTATATAAAATGTAATATTTTCTATGTTATTACAAATTGCATTTGAATTTATACATATTATCTTAGCCTTTTAAAATTTTTCTAAAATGTCCAAGTAAATAATAAATCTTGGATTTGTAACTGGATTTTGTAGCCACTTTTGGTTTCTTGCAATCTGTTGTACACTACTCAGGATCTCATTTGACTCCCTTTTTAGTAGTACCACCAGTTAAACATTTATTAAGTATCTGGGAAGTGCCTTTGGCAGTGGGACTATAATCATGCAATCAACTAGTTAAAGTCATCCTCATTGTAACCCTCTCCCCATGTGCACCTTTGGAACTGTACAGTGTGGTGGGGAAGAGAAAGAACAGTTACCATGGAGAACTGTGTTTGTTAAATCCTAATAATAGGTTTTCAAAGATAGGATCTAAGAAATAAAGCACATTTTCTTTTTAGAGTCCAGCTTTGAAGCCTGTAAAGCACTCATAATGAATTCCAAGCTCAGTTACACTGTAACTTTATGTTGTCATAACAGTTGCTCTTAAGGAGGATTTGGTTGCAGATATTGTATTATTTGAGTAGTCTAGATTTGGCACAGGTTGCTACTTTCTTTTCATAAAACTGGCTAGAAAACTATTTCAAATGCCTGAAACTATATCACTAAGGGCAATTAAGAGAAAAAAAAGCTTTTAAGACTTGGAACTGAAGATGTTTAGCTCTTTTATGGAAACAGGTAATCATCATACATCAATTCATTGCAAATAATATACAGTGTGTTAGGTGAAGTCATTAGCAGAATGAGGCCTGTGCATGAGTTTCCGAGTTATCCTGTCATTTTCATATCAGTATTTTTTTCTCATAGCATTTTAGGATTTAATTGGCAAATATTGGAGATGTCAGTGTCTAAATTTGGCAATTAGTAAATTAATGGGTGGTTAAGCTTTTGTGATGTTAACTTGAAGTTGAGCCTTACTACTTCCATATTCTTCATGAAGTTTGCTATGACAGGACTTTTCTCATGTTGGTCTTTCAGTACAGTAGGTCATTGTTGCGGCCTGAGTTAGTTTTAGTAACTAACTATAATACCGTTTTACTGTCATTGCATAAAACTTACTAGAATGTATAATCATCCTCATCATTATAATTTTGTCTTCAAACTGCCCGGATTCTAGCTGTCATAGGCAGTCCTATAAATTTTAGATGAACTTATGAATTTTCAGCTTATTTTGTATACCACTGACCTTTGATTTATTTATTTTTAAGGCCTCTAATTGTGGCATTGTAGAAAGCATATTGAACTGGGTGAAATTTAAGGCTCAGACTCAGCTGAATAAGAAGTGTTCATCAGTAAAATACAGTAAAATCAAAGGCATTCCTAAACTGGATGATGCCAATGATGCTGGTAAGAGTCAAACCAATTTTTAAAGATTTTAAGTTTAACCTTTAATTTATTCAGTTATTTTCTGTTTAGAGCATAACTGAAATTGCTTCATATGGGGCTTGGGAGATGTGGGTAAGAGTGCTAGCAGTGCAAGCATAAGAACCTAAGTTTGAATCTCCAATACCATGTACAAATCTAGGCATGGTTGTGTGTATCTTTACCCCAGCCCTGTAGGACATTGGTATGGATGCAATTGATCCTGAGAGCTTGCTGACCAGTCAGTCTAGCTGAAATAGTGAACTTCCGGTTCAGTGAAAGACTCTGTCTCAAGGTTATTAACAAGGTGAAGAGAAATAGAGGACAGCAGCTATTTTCCTGCTCTGGCCTCACATGAGTACATATGACCACACAGAGAGAAGAAAGGAAGGAAGGGATGCTTCATCTACTGTATATTACAATTTTAGGAGGTTGGGAATTCATTACAATGCATTTACAGTTTAATCTTCATTAAGTGTAATACAAGGTGACTTGTTAGTCTTCCGTTATTATTGTTGTGATAATTTTTTTCTGGCTATATTTTTTCTCATCAGTAAAATAAATAACTTAAAATAAATATTATTTAAAAATATTTTCCAGGTGGCAAACATTCCCTGGAGTGTACATTGATATTAACAGAGGGGGACTCTGCCAAATCGCTGGCTGTATCCGGATTAGGTGTGATCGGGAGGGACAGATACGGAGTCTTCCCACTCAGGGGTAAAATTCTCAATGTGCGAGAAGCGTCTCATAAGCAGGTTTGTATGCATCCCACAGGTATTCACGACATTTACACATATTTCTAAAATTGAATTTTCAAATGTAGATTCAGATTAACTTTTTAAGTACTATAGCAATTTAAAAATGTTTTCAATGTCTTTCCTTTTTTTATAGATTATGGAAAATGCAGAAATAAACAATATTATTAAAATAGTTGGCTTACAATACAAGAAAAGTTATGATGATGCAGAATCTCTGAAAACCTTACGTTATGGAAAGATTATGATTATGACTGATCAGGTTGGTCTGAAAATTATTGCATGTTTACAGTTCATATCTTGACATTGTTTTATGTATGTATTTATGCATGTATACATGCATTCATGCTGGACCTGGGGCAAATGTTTTACCACTGAGCTATATCCTTAACCCTTAGATTGTCTCTTGGTAATTGTCTCAGGAAATGGCATAGGTGAATGTGATTGTGTGCTTCTAGAGGATATATTATTATATCAAAGCATGCACATGAAGCTCTTTTTTATTATTTAATTTGGGGTAGGTATTAATCTTATTGGTTATTTAAAAATATTCCCAAAAGCAGCAGATATGAAAAGAAAAGGACTTAGTGTTACATCACAGTGACTGAGCCCATGTGGAAATAGGAATGATGTGGTGGCATTTGTAAGTGAGGAACAGTGACTTAGGTGATGCTCACTATGGCGGAGATGCACAAAACCCAGGAGGACTTTAAAATAGCAGCCATCAAGAAAGGACTACAATATTGAATAGGAAGTGCTTTCTATATAACCAACATTGTCTCTTAAAATGTAAAAGCATTTGTGGAGAGTTCACAGAAAAAGCTGCTTTATAATTTTAAGCAGATTTTTTTCCAGTTCTCTTGTCATGAGAAGATATATAAATAACTGTAATATAAATACCCAGTGGGCTTCCTCTTCTGTTGCCCGTTGAAGTGGGGTTATAACCGTGTTTGAATCTTTCCACCTTTAAACATTCTGTAATCTGGTACACTATATTATATATATTATATTATGTAAGGATAGGTATTCATTGTATTGTTAGCTATACTTGTATTTTAAGTGACAGTTCCTTTATAGTCATCTAATCTATATTATTTTATAAGATGCTTATCTATAATTTAAGTGGAATTTTGTCTTAGCTTCACTCACATTTTAAATTTTATTTAAAAGTACTTATATTTTATAAAATTATGGGACTTTTTAACTTTAGGATCAAGATGGTTCTCACATCAAAGGCCTTCTAATCAATTTTATTCATCACAATTGGCCGTCACTTTTGAAGCATGGTTTTCTTGAAGAATTCATTACTCCCATTGTAAAGGTATTGCTTGCATTGTTTTAATTTTGCACTTTTTAAAAGTGTTAGCAGAAGAACTAATTTCTTTTTCTCTTCTTTTTAAAAATTAATTTAAGGCAAGCAAAAATAAGCAGGAACTTTCCTTTTATAGTATTCCTGAATTTGATGAATGGAAAAAACATATAGAAAACCAGAAAGCTTGGAAAATAAAATACTACAAAGGTTTGTATTTTAATTTTTAAGTTTTATGAAATGACTGCTTATATAATCTATTTTTATGAGAGGATTTAAAATACCTTGAAAATTTGTCTTTTAGATTTTAAAAACAGCAGTTTGCTTACTAAAAATTGAATTAATAATAATAATTAGTAATAATAAATAATAATAAAGTTATAGAATTTCCCCTTAGGACTTAAGTTTTATCACATGTGCACATGCTCATACACACACACACACACACACACACACACACACACACACAAATTGTGTTAGAACTGCTTGTGCATTTTAATGCACAATCGCCATTTTCATGACCATTTAGCCTTTCTTAGCACCCCATGTTAATTTGAAATTACTTCTAGACACTACAGCATTTCAACTGTCACTATTTTAATATGCATCTAAACAAGTGTCCATATTCTCCTTTAACATATTTAAAAATCCAAACAACATTAAAATTCCTCATGATTACATTAATATATTGTATATTTAAAATTCTAAGTCAAGATCCAAAAAATTAATATATGGTTTATGGATCTTTTAAATCTCTGGATGTAATCTTTTCATATTTCATGACTGTTTCCCTTTTCATATTTTCTCATTTTAATTCATTAAGGAATTTTGCCCATTGTGCTTCTAGTTTCATTTAATATATAGCAAGTTCCTTTCTGCTTATTTTCTATTTCCTGAGTTTTAATCAGAATATGATCATATTTGAGTTAGAGTTGCTTGACAGAAAAAATTATTAATTTGTAGCTTTATTTAAGTCAGGAGGACTATATTTGGTTTGTCTGTCTTAAGCTTGATCAGTTAGTACCAATTTAGTGACTTTCTCTATAAGCTTTTATCTGATGGTTTTAAATAGTCATTTCTACTTGTGACCCTGTTTTATATGAAATCATATAGGATTGGGTACCAGTACAGCTAAAGAAGCAAAGGAATATTTTGCTGATATGGAAAGGCATCGTATTTTGTTTAGATATGCTGGCCCTGAAGATGATGCTGCCATTACCTTGGTAAGTATGCTGTTCATAAAGGAAAATTTTCTTTAGCCACTTCCTGCTTGCTGTATATTTTTTCCCAGAGCTAGTTTTGTGTGGTCTTTCTTGAAAGTATAGTACCTAAAGTTGTAAAATTTATTATTTTCTTCTTCTTGGTTTTGTTATTTCTTTAATAAAAAGACACAGCTCAAATAAAATTTAGATTAAAAATTAGGGAAAGCACTTTAGTTTTCCAGAATTATTTACCATTTATAAATCAAGATTTATAACAAAATTGATTTTAATGTGTGACATTATTACTTGGACTTCTTTAGGCATTCAGTAAGAAGAAGATTGATGATAGGAAAGAATGGTTAACAAATTTTATGGAGGATCGGAGACAGCGTAGGTTACATGGCCTACCAGAGGTTAGTCATGAAGGTGATCTGGGGAGGGGGTAAAACTAAAATTCATGCAGTAAGAGTGACAATATTGCTCTGTGACTTTTCTCATAGCAATTTTTATATGGTACGGCAACAAAGCACTTGACATACAATGATTTCATCAACAAGGAATTGATTCTCTTCTCAAACTCAGACAATGAGAGATCTATACCATCTCTTGTGGATGGTAAGTAATCTGCAAAAGTCTTTCTCATCCTTGCATGCTCTGTATGGTTTAAATTCCTGTAAGTTAGGCCACTGTTATGGTTCATTTTAAATTCTTATTTAAAATACCAAAGTCTATGGTTCATTTGAGATTTTACAAAACATGAAGATTTGATTCAAAAGAGTTTAAAAATTTTGCAGTAGATAAATTGTGGGAGGGCTGAAGTCTTTACTCTTCCTTTGAGATTTTCAGGGAAATTAAGACCAGTCTTTAAAGTTCCTTATGCTTTTGTGAAGTAATTTCTAAAAATTGAAATTTCCAAAATTAAGAAAAATAGGATTTTGTCTAAAAATTTATTGGAGAATAAGCTTTTTAAATATCCTTTTATATGTTTATGTATCTTATTAACAAAATCTAAATACTTAATTTCACTTAAAAATTTAGAAACTTTCTGGACAGGTGGTGGTGGTGCATGCCTTTAATCCCAGCACTCGGGAAGCAGAGACAGAATAATCTCTGTGAGTTCGAGGTCAGCCTGATCTATAGAGCAAGTTCTAGGACAGACTCCAAAGCTACAGAGAAACCCTGTCTCGAGGGGAAAAAAAAACAGAAACTTTCTAGTAACTGATTTTCCTACTTGAAAAGCCTACCCAGTCCCAATTATATGTTCATCTTTGTGTTGCTTGGTTTTTCAAAATTGTTCATCTTTGTGTTGCTTGGTTTTTCATTTAATAGTTTTGTCCATCAATCATGTCTAGCCTGAGATTGTCTCCCCTCTATGGATACTTTTTCTGTCTAAATTGGTATTAGATGCCTGAACTTCTTTGTCACTTCTTATGTTCCTCTTATTATCTGTGTTAATTTTATTTCCTCAGTTAATCATGAAATTTTCAAAGAAATAGCCATACTTTTTCATCTCATTTCTTCCATGCTCTGGCCTCATAATGGTAGATATGGATAAGGTTATTGCTGTATTTATTGGTCTCAAACAAGGAGGAGAAGGAGGCCCTTGATCTCACATAATCTTATGACTATGGTTACTAGAAAGGTTATTATTTCAATTACTTTCTGGACATTGAGACTAGTTTAGTAATTTGCTCATTCACATGGTATGAATGTCCAGATTACCAAGATTCTAAAAGACTATGTTCTTAATTACTTCAGTAAACATTTGTAAGAGTTTTACTGATGGTGGATGTGCTAATAGACATCAATTTGTTTGCTTGCTATAATACTTAGGTGACAGCTGGCACTGGGTCACATGAGAGATTCATATGGAAGAAGTATGATATTTCTGAAAATTTCTTTAAGTCCAGAAGGTCTTTACTTGGTTCTCTTCTGGAATTTAAATCTTTTTTTTTCTCCCAAACCTATAATGTTGACACTAAAAGAGTTGATATTATGAGGTATTTTATTGGTAACATATATAAATGACAGAAAAGAATGGTTAACAAACTTTATGAAAGATCAGAGACAATGTATCCTACCAGAGGTTACTCATGAAGGTGATCTGGGGAAAGAAGTTGAGATTGAGATTCATGCAGTGACAATATTTTAAAAGTATTTTTAAAGGAGTGGTGCTCTTTTTAAAAATAGGCTTCAAACCAGGCCAACGAAAAGTTTTGTTTACCTGTTTCAAGAGGAATGATAAACGTGAAGTCAAAGTTGCCCAGCTGGCTGGATCTGTTGCTGAAATGTCTGCTTATCATCATGGAGAAGTAAGCATTAAGAGTGGAGTCAGCTGAGAACAGTAATTATTGGCATACTAAATGATAATTATTCATAATAGAGTATGTTTTTTTTTAAATGAGGTCTTTGAAAATGCAATAGAATTGAGAGTTTAAATTTTAATACAAATTGAGGCATAGTTCCAAAAAACTTAGGCTATTAATCATAAATTCTTTTTCCATTCTGTAGCAAGCATTGATGATGACTATTGTGAATTTGGCTCAGAATTTTGTGGGCAGTAACAACATTAACTTGCTTCAGCCCATTGGTCAGTTTGGAACTCGGCTTCATGGTGGCAAAGATGCTGCAAGCCCTCGTTATATTTTCACAATGTTAAGGTAAATAGTTTGCTAACTTTCTGACATAATGAAGTTTGTTGTATCAAGTAAAACTTCCATAGAATAAAGCAGTGGAGACAAGATTATTTACTTACTTTTCTCAGGACAAGTGCTTTAAATTATTTGGTACAAGTCTTTTGACCTTAATTTTTATGCATTCTTGATAAAAATCAGTCCTAATAAATATATACTTTTTTCCCCTGCACTTAATTTTATTCTTTAGACCAAAAATGGGTTAGGTATTTTATTCAGAATAATTGGAACTTCTTACAAAGTTATTTACCAATATTAAAGAATTTAAGAAAGTAAGTAAGTAAAAAATGACTCTTTTATACTGGATTATGCTCGGGAAAAATATGCCTTTTGTACTAATGTTATAACATGTAGTAAAAAACTATTAAAATGTATTATTTTCAGAGGGTTTTCTTAAAATATCAAATTCTTAAGAAGTTGCATTTCTCAGAGCAATATTGTCCTATTTCCTTTTGTTAGCTCTCTGGCAAGACTGCTTTTTCCGGCCGTGGATGATAACTTGCTTAAGTTCCTTTATGATGATAATCAGCGTGTAGAGCCCGAGTGGTACATCCCTATAATCCCTATGGTTTTGATTAATGGTGCTGAGGGCATTGGGACCGGATGGGCTTGTAAACTGCCCAACTATGATGCTAGAGAAATTGTGAACAA
Organism: Dicrostonyx torquatus; assembly: GCA_028555095.1. Taxonomy (NCBI): domain Eukaryota; kingdom Metazoa; phylum Chordata; class Mammalia; order Rodentia; family Cricetidae; genus Dicrostonyx; species Dicrostonyx torquatus. The sequence goes on from JAQHUG010000123.1 coordinate 1,699,690, forward strand.
TGTCAGACGGATGCTAGAGGGTTTGGACCCTCATCCCATGGTAAGTTTTTATGGCCCATGTTGTTTACTTAAATAATAATGGATAAAGGAAAACTTTTAGAAAAATAATGGAATCTTTTCATTTTAGAGCCATTGTAGACAGGATCCTATTAGGATATAAATTTATATTTTTTTACATGAAAGATAAATGAATGAGCATGAGGATAAGTTTTATGGAGAGAAACTGTTTATTTGATCTCTAAACTGTTCAGAGAATGGTTTCTTGTTACACTCGTATGTAGCTTTGTTTTTGTCCTTAAAGTATTAAGCCATGAAAATTGCCCTTATAATGATATATACTTTATATACATACAGGTATATTGCAGAAGAGGGCATCGAGTGCTTTCCCCTGTCACTCTTACTGCTTTGAGACCAGGTGTCTCACTGAACTAGAAGCTGGCCATTTTAGCTAGGCTGGCTAACCAATGAGCTCCTGGTATCTACCTGCTTCTGCCTCCCTGTGCTGGGGTTACTGTTATATGCAGCCATGCCTTGCTTTTTGTGTGGATACTGAGGATTTGAACTTAGGTTCTGTATGCATCTACAGTGAACATTCTTACTTACTATTTACACATTACTTTCTTTTTTTGTGTCTGTGTGTGTTTTTTGAGACAGGGTTTCTCTGTGGCCTTTGGAGCCTGTCCTGGAACTAGTTCTTGTAGACCAGAACTGGCCTCGAACTCACGGAGATCCGCCTGCCTCTGCCTCCCGAGTGCTGGGATTAAAGGCGTGCGCCACCACCGCCCGGCTTCACATTACTTTCTATGATAGTATTTTACTTAAACTGTTGTAGATGGATTCAAGAATGATGAACTAGTGTATTCTATCAGTACATGCCTAGCTCTGAGCTAAGAGGTGAGTTTAAGAGTTAGGGTCTTGTTTTCTAAAGTTAATGACTTGTCAGGAGAAGATATTAGGGCTTGAAATTTATAGTAATCAAAGATATTCAATATGCACAAAATATTTCCTGCTGCATGTTAGACTTCTTAGTGACAGCAGCAGGACATGGCCTCTTCTAATGGTGATTTGATTGAGGGTGAGTAAATTATATTAGTGAATTAAATGGGGAGCTGAGTGTGTGTCAGAGCTAGTAGATAGTTCCTTTTTTGTTGTTACCATAATGAAACACCTAAGACAGGCTACTTTTTTGAGGGAAAAGGGTTTATTTTACTTCATAATTCTGGAGTTTCAGGGCCTAGAGGCCTCATTTAATGATGACTTTCATGTTGGCAGAGCCCTCTAGCAATACAAAGCCTCATATGATGAGAAATGTGTATGTGTGTGTACATGTGTGTGTCTTTCTGACCTCTCTCCTGAATAGTTATTCAGATTTAATAGTACTAGGAGTCATTCATGGGACTCCACCCTAATGACTTTGCCTAATCCTAACCGTTTCTTCAAAGCCTTATTTTTAAAAACCACAATTAGATTTCTTAGAATGGTAATTATATTTTCACATGAAACCTTGGGAGAATAGATAGAATAAATTTTCAAAATCTTCAAGCAGAGCATGGGAGAAAAGTAGTTCTGCAGAGAAAAATCATTAGATAAAAATTATAAAGTTCAGTTGGATCCAAACTACAAGCCATTCAGTGTGAAGCAAAGGCCGTTTAAATTAAAAGGATATTAAACTAATGGTAGAAGGAATTCGGGCAATAGACTGAAAAAGAGCACTGCTCTAGAAAGACTGTGAGTGCTGGGAAGATTAGGTGGTGTTCAGACTGTGTTAGCAGAAGCTACGAGTTCCATATCAAGTGAGGATGGGAAGCTTAGTTTCAATCACGGTGACCTGTCATGTAAGTAGACCATGTGCTAAGGCTGCTTACAGGTGGTGCTGGCACTCAAGAACAAAAGTCAAACTTTTAAATTATTTCCGTCTCCCTGCAGCTTCCAAACTACAAAAACTTTAAAGGCACCATCCAGGAACTTGGTCAGAACCAGTATGCTGTCAGTGGTGAGATATTTGTGGTGGATAGAAACACAGTAGAGATTACAGAACTTCCTGTTAGAACATGGACCCAGGTCAGTATAACCATGTGAGAAGGGCATTGCTTTATTCTTTGTGGCACAAATAACCCACCTAATTGTTTGTTCTGTGTCTGCTTAGGATTTGATTTGGTATTTATTTTTTACCTTTGTGTTTGAATTTTTTGTTTTGAATTTTCAAGTTTTTAAGTATATACATATATATAAAATAGTATGTCTTATATTAGGTCAGCAGTTCTCAACCTGTGGGGTCATGTGACCCCTTTGATGGTCACACTACCCTTTCACAGAGGTTGCTTAAGACCATTGGAAAACACAGATATTTATGTTACGATTCATAACTGTAGCAAGATTACAGTTATAAAGTAGCAACAAAATAATTTTATGGTTGGGGCTATCACAATGTGAGGAACTATATTAAAGGATTGCAGCATTAGGGAGGTTGAGAACCACTGACTTAGGTGGTGCTTGCTTTCATTCATTTTTTTAAAAGAGAGTGTATGTTTGTGTTTGTTTTAAAACAAAAAACATGGAATGAGAAATATTGTGGGCCTGTATAAATATGCTCAGTAAATTCAGGTCCGTATCAGTTTCTTTAAATCTCAGTGGGTTGCATGCCACTCTGCCTGGTGTAGCAAATGTCGCTCATACCCATAGACTTTATGGGGCCTTTGGGGTTTACGTGGACCAGAGCCAGAACCAAGGCATGTGCTACCACTCCTGGCTTTTTTTAAATTCAATATCTTAATTTTAAAAAATTATGTGTGTGTATATTTGTGCATCATCCACATGGGTACTCTGGAAACCAGAGGAGGCCATTGGATCCCTTGAAGCTAGATTATAGGTGGTTGTGAGCTGCTTAACATGGGTGCTAAGTACCAAAGTCATTCGAAGAATGTTATGTGATAAGCCATCTTGACAGCCCTTCAGATAGATTTTGAGTTTATCTTTTCTCCTCAGCACCATACATATCCTCACATGTCACCTTTTCTGTGATGAGCAGAAACAACAAAGACATCAGTATCCTCTTTGCCTCCATAGGAATTGAGGATTTTTAAAAGATTACATGATTAATAAGAACATGATAGTGTGTTGTAAAAATATTACTGTCTTTTAAAATGTTTTGTAGGTGTACAAGGAGCAGGTCCTGGAACCTATGCTTAATGGAACAGATAAAACACCAGCTCTAATTTCTGATTACAAAGAATATCATACTGATACAACTGTGAAATTTGTGGTAAAAATGACGGAAGAGAAACTTGCACAAGCAGAAGCTGCTGGACTGCATAAAGTTTTTAAACTTCAGACTACTCTGACTTGTAATTCCATGGTAATATATTAGTTAATCTTTTTTTTTTCTGAGGTTGGATATTTATTTAGTAGTTATGGAAGGGAAGGGAGAAGTGGAGAAGAACAGAGAGGCAGAAAGAGAAGGGGGGGGACCGAAGCTGCCTCTCCAAGAGGGAGCCGGAAAAGAGACCTAGTTAATCTTTCTTAAATGGCCATACCTTGGATTCTCATAGTAAGAGTGATAGCTATAAGCTTGGATGCTTGAGAACCCAGGGCTTGATTTTGTTCCTCTGGGTGCTGGGTACAAAACTTAGGTCTTCCTCAAGTGCTTTTACCACTGAACTATCACTCCAACCACTAAGAAACCTTTTAATAAATAGTTTATATATCAAAATTATTACGATTTTAAACTCTGCCATAGTTTTGATAATTGTTTATATTAAATTCTTGCCATTAAAAGAATATTTCATAGAAATGTTCTTAATCTTGGTTTGTTTTAATGGGATTCACAGGTGGTTTATATTCATATTAAACTTATTTTAATTACTATAGATATTATCTAAATTAAAATAGCAGTACCAATTTATTGAATTTAAAGAAAAAAACTTTGTATTTTGCATAGGTACTCTTTGATCATATGGGATGTCTGAAGAAGTATGAAACTGTGCAAGACATTCTGAAGGAATTCTTTGATTTACGATTAAGTTATTATGGTTTACGGAAGGAATGGCTTGTAGGAATGTTGGGAGCAGAATCTACAAAGCTTAATAATCAAGCCCGTTTCATTTTAGAGAAGATACAAGGGAAAATTACTATTGGTAAGGCATAGCCTTTAAAGATTTGAACATTAGTTAAAATGGAAAAAAAAGTCTTTATTAAGACATTTTTATCAGTAGAATATAAGCAAATACAAATTGATCTCTTTTCTTGATCCTAATTTTATTTTTCCCTCACATAGAGAATAGGTCAAAGAAAGATTTGATTCAAATGTTAGTCCAGAGAGGTTATGAATCTGACCCAGTGAGAGCGTGGAAAGAAGCACAAGAAAAGGTAATCACTTGCAGAAAAAGATGCTCAGAGAAGCTCTGAAAAGCAACTTCCAAAACAAACAAAATCCCCAACCCCAAAAGTTTGAATTTAGAAGTGATAAAGGTGCTGAGTTGGCTGTTTGGGGACGGAAAGCTTCTGCTTACCTGCAGACAGTCTAGGGATTTACAGTGATCCCCACTACAAAACAGTGTCTCCACCAGGGCTGTAGAGGTGACTCCATGGTTGAGCAAGTAGCACAGTCTCCTTGATCTTTTCTTTAAGTCTGACATTAAGAGGTTAATTTGTCATGGTGGTTTCTATGAGGTACATGCGAACTATTTGAGAGCCAGACTGGTAGCCTTCAAAATCATTCTTTTGTCCAGTCTGTGATGATACTGTGGCATCTGGTCACCACTTCCTAGTCTAGTTGTGGTTGGGGCTGGGAAAATGAGAGGCAAATGTTCTTTGACACCATTGACACCGAGCATGTGCTCTGCCTGTGTTTAGATTTTTGGTCTGAAATGTAAACACTATATTTAAATTGTCCATTTCAGATAACAAAGTAGCATTAATTCAATGAAATTTTGAAACCTTAAGAGCCCCTCAAGAATTAGGGTCTTAATATTGTGATAATAAAAGGGCAATTTTAAAAGGCAGAACAACATTGTGATTAAAAACAGAAATGTAGAAAAGTTAAAAAACAATATGATGATTAATATTTTTAGATACTAAAATAGATTTGAATATATAGGATGGAGATGTTAGCATTGTTTAAAATAGTTAAAACTGTGTGATATACTGTGAACTGATATATTAAATTTTCTTGCACTGTAGCATTCTCAATCATAATTTTTTGTATTTTTCATCAAACCATATTGAAATACTGTTTTTGTGTACATTAAGCTCTTCTTAATTTTGAAGTAAATATGTTAAAGTGAGTAAATTAGAACAGATTATGTGGTATCAAGATGATAGACTTACATACCGTTTGAATAAAGGTAGGACAGGACAAGATGGGCAGTTAGAGATATGATGGATGAAGCATATTCTTCCATCTTGTTATGATTTGTTGTACTGCTGAACTCCAGTTTGACTTCTGTGTCTGTGTGGTTTAAACTCTCTTTAAAAAGTCACCCAATAAGCTAGTGAATTCAGTGCTCACTCAGTTTTTAAGTATAAGGGTGGCTTGGTTTTGGGATGCCCTTCTGGTAGAAGCAGAATTCACGGGTAACAGCCAGCTTGCATTATCACTATGAACACTTTTGCACCATTGTTGCTAAGAGTACACTTAACGGGAGTAAAGAATTCAGGTACCAAGAGGAGAGGCTCTAGAGTGTTGGGGAAGAAAGAGAATCATAAGACAGCTAGAGATTATTTCTTAAACTGTGAATTTTATCATTAAAAATGGAAAAGTTCCCTTTTTATCTATTTCTAGAAGTGCCCTTCTTGTTAATAGTGAAATACACACATCCTTAGCGTGCACATTAATAGTGCGTCTGGTTTTATGAAACCACACCAAATGGACTTCTGAAGGAGGAGGGCCTTTTTTTTTTTTTCTTGTTTTTTATTTTCTTTGAGACAGGGTTTCCCTGTAGCTTTGAAACCTGTCCTGGAACTCACTCTGTAGACCAGGCTGGCCTCAAACTCACAGAGATGCGCCTGCCTCTGCTGAGATTAAAGGCGTGTACCACCACTGCCTCGCTAAAGTAGGAGTTTTAAGTAGAGTTGTTTTGTGCTCTGATACTACTGCCTCAGTGAGCTGCTGCTAGCCCAGCAGCTCCACAGCTCCTGCTGATCTCCCAGCAACTCATAGCTCCACAGAAGCAGTTTCTGGAGGATTTGTTTTTTCTTTCTCCGAGACAGGGTTTCTCTGTGTAGCTTTGGAACCTGTCCTGGAACTTGCCTTGAGGAACTTTTTAAAACTGTAGAGCAGTCTATGATTCATTATCTAGGACTTACTGATCATCTATCAACTGTTCTTTAATTGAGTTTGTAGTTTTATTTGTGTTATGAAACATCTTGATTTGCACTTTTAATTTTTATCATTAATTTCCTAAGTGCGTTCAGACTTAACTTTGTAGGGATACATTATTTTATTTCAACATTTTTTAATTGTAGAGCTGTTTTGTTTTTAAACATTTAGTTTGTTAGAATATTCTTGTCATTTTTAATTATTTGAGTTTCTTAAACAACTTTAATTCAATTTTATTTAATGTCTTTGTTTTTAAGCCTTTGAAGGCAGTGGCACCTAAAATTGCTTTTTATTAAATTCATTGTAATTTGAAACATAGTATTAGCATAAGAGGCTTCTTTAAATTTCAGTTAATATGAGTAAAATTTCAGAAAATTTCTCCACCATAAATCATCAACTTAGTCTTCAATTAACTTATTTTCTGAGTTTTCATTTGCATAATTCCTATGGCAATAGGGCATTTTTATTAAAAATTCATCCTTAGTGAGTAAATGTAGCCTATTATATTCACTTTTTACAATTATTAAAACATTTTATAAGTGATTTATTAGCGATTTCATGTTCATTTACTGACCAGTATAGTCTGACAAAACATTTTACTTAATAATTTTAAGATACAGTGTCTTTTCATTTTGGGACTTAGGAAAGCACTTAACTTCTCATCAAATTTTTGAGTAAATAGGGATAAAATATACTATTCCTTTTGAAGATTTTATTGTATATTTTAAAAAAAATCTTAAACTTTTTTTAAACACAGGAAATAGGGTTGATAGGCAACCTTGATGGTAATCTTAAATAGCTCCTACCACCCTGAAGGTGTATCACTAACAGTTTACCATTTAAGCCCAATATTCAATGAAATTAAATGCCGACTTGATATTATAATAGACCTTAATATAAAGTTTGTTATTTTTTACAGGCAGCTGAAGAGGAAGACACTCAAAACCAACATGATGACAGTTCCTCTGACTCAGGAACTCCTTCAGGCCCTGACTTTAATTATATTTTAAATATGTCTCTGTGGTCTCTTACTAAAGAGAAAGTTGAAGAACTCATTAAGCAGAGAGATACAAAAGTATGAACTTTTGTGGGTTAAATAATTTGGAACTATTTCAGTATTATCCATATCTTTGATTTTATTTTTCCAAAACTAAGTATTTTGAATTATCCTTTACAAAATTAAAAACTATTAAATGTTAAACTGTACCACTTTCTTTTTTTCCTTTCTTTCTTCCTTTATTTAATTGCAGGGGCGAGAAGTTAATGATCTCAAAAGGAAATCTCCTTCAGACCTTTGGAAAGAAGATTTAGCAGCATTTGTTGAAGAACTGGATGTATGTTGAATCTCAATTAAGTATATATTTCAGGCTGGGAATGGGACGTGCGTTGATCTAGCTCAATGGGAGTGCATTGGCCTAGAATGTGCAAGGCTTAAGTGCAATCCACAGTCCTGCTAAATGAATAAATAATTTGTAAAATTAATCGAATACATTTCGGAAAATGTTTATGAGATAACAATGAAAATTATTTTTAATTTTAATTATCTCAGAATTTTTCTTTATACTAATGTATTTATACTTAAGATCAAGCTGGCTTTACTTCTATGAAGTTATGAGGAAAAGCTGTTTCTAGCATGGGTGAATATGAGTGCAAAGGAGTTCAGTTTAGAATAAATTAAATTCTATTGCTTTCTGTTGATTTAATTATCTTACCTGACTTCTGACTGTGCTAATTGATTTGATTTGACATTTTCCTGAAAAGAGGTAAGGCCAATATATAGATATGATTGAATATGAGTATTTCAGCTTCCTTTAGTTTATAAAAAATTTCAGTGTTTTTATGTTAGTGGAGTTCTAACTTAGAAAGTGAAAGAGAAAAGTTTTAAAACCTTTCTAAAATTGCCCCTTAAAGTGCTAGAATTAAATTAATAACAGCAGAGTAAACATCTGACTTTGGACTTTTTGAAGCTTTTTAGTGCTATTGTTCCAGGTTCCTTCTGTGATCGTTTAAGTACCATAGTATGCATTGATTTAATTCATTAATTAATTTTTTGTTTGTTTGTTTTTTTTTTTTTTTGAAGACAGGGTTTCCCAGTAGCTATGGAGCCAGTCCTGGTACTCACTTTGTAGAACAGGCTGGCCTCAAACTCACAAAAATCTGCTTGCCTTTGCCTCTCAAGTTGCTGGGATTAACCATCCGGGTAGATTTTTCTTTTTAAATAGAGGCATATTTTCTTTCTGCTGATTTGTATGTTTTTAAAAAAAGCAAGAACAAACAAACTAACCTTGTGTTGTGCTCTGCATAGCACTTGGGCTAGCATGAGTGAGACCCTCGCCAGGTTCCATTGCATCACCATTACCACACATACAAAAAATTATCTTCCATAAAAATGAACAAATATACATGGAAAAGAAAACTATTGTGTCTGATTACTATCACTGCAATTCTGATACTGCTTTCAGTTTGATTGCTGACTGAAAGAGTAAAAGACATCCATTTGGTGCTTACTTTCATAGTGTAGATTCTCGAACTAAAATTTATCATTCAAAGCAGTTTCAGAGCCCCCAAGTGCGGCTGTTTGTCTTTTATTATTTGATAATTAACAATATCTAAACAAATTAAATTGTAGATATGGGAACTTGGAGAGATAATTCAGCAATTAAGATAGAGTACTTGCTGCACTTGCAGAGGATCTCACTTCAGTTTTTTTTGACTCATGTTAGACAGTTCTCAGATACCCTCCTATACACAGTGTGGTTCACACTCACAAAGACACACATAAGTAAGAATAGATCTTGAAATTTTAGAGAAAGTTTTACTTTTCTTTTTAGATTTATTTATTTTGTTTTATGTGTCTTTGTATTTTGTCTGCATGTGTGTATATGTACCATATACATGCCTGGTTCCTATGGAGTTCAGAAAAGGGTATTAGATCCCCTGGAACTGGAGTTATGGATGATTATGAGCCACCTTATGGATGATGGGAATTGAACGTGGGTTCTCTGCAAGAGCAACACGTTCTCAACCATTGAGCATCTCTCTAGCCCCAAGATAGTTTTTTTTTTTTGAGAACTAAGAATATTTAGACTTAAATTTCATGACTGCATTCTTTAAAGTCTGTGATACCATCAATTGAACATACCCTTGTGTGCTGACACTGCATTACATGTAATTCTCAAATGAAAGAAGTCATCCTTATAAGGATTCAGAGCCTTAAGAAGTGGAAGGACTTGCTTAGAGAGGAGTCCTATTGGTGTGATTAAAACAGTTATTCATCTCAGCCAAGCCTTTTTCATCATCTCTAAAATAGATGTGATAGGAGTTTATAAAGCCTGCCACATGGTAGTTGCCCTGCCAATTATCTGTTGCATATTAAGAATATACAACTAGTAAGTAGAAATCTCAACTTTGGATTCCAATATGTTTGACTTCAAAACCTATTATATCTATAAACTTTTATTTAAAGAAATCTATATAAATGTCATTCAAGAGATATCACTCTCCTTTGCATCTTTCCAAACCTGTTAATTATTAGAAATAATAGTTTTATAGAATTTAAAGTCTGTCACATTGTGATTATATATTCATTTATTTTGATAGCAAACCTCATAAGTTCAATTTTATGATTTTTTTCTTACTTTCCTATTTAATTAGATCATTATTATAATTAAAACAATAGAAAAGAATAGCTTCATACTATAAAGTTGTTTTTTAGATTAATTTATTTTTGCTTTACTATTGATCTGAGTATTTTTCCTGTATGTGTGCCTGTGTACCATGTGTGTGCTTGGTGCCTGAAGAGGTTATAAAAGGGGATGGAATCCCCTCAAACTGGAGTTAAAGGTGGGTGTGAGCCACTGTGTGGGTGCTGAGAACTGAACCCAGGCCTCTACAAGAGCAATGAATGCTGTTAACAGCTGAGCCATCTCTCCAGCCCAGCTTCATACTCTTTAACAGAACTGCTGTGTTTGCTATTTCTGATAATGCCAGGTCAGCAGTCGTCCTGGGTTATAAAGGATCATTTAGGTCACTAGTTACTGTTACCATATTGTATTAAGTAAAGGTAAGAACCTATATACATGAATTGGGATTAAAACTCAGGTCTTCTGACTTAAAAGTTTTTCTTCTTTTCCCATTATTTCATTTCAGATTAGATTAGCTAAAAAGAAAGCTTGCTTTCTTAATGGTGAATAATTTATTTCAGGTTCTTATGCAATAGTGACTTTTATGTAAAGAGCTGTTTATGTACCCCCTCCTCCCTTCCCCGTATTTCAGAAAGTGGAAGCACAAGAACGAGAAGATATTCTGGCAGGAATGTCTGGAAAAGCAATAAAAGGTAAAGTTGGCAAACCTAAGGTAAAGAAACTTCAGCTGGAGGAGACGATGCCCTCACCTTATGGGAGAAGAATTGTTCCTGAAATTACTGCTATGAAGGCAGATGCCAGCAGAAAATTGCTGAAGAAGAAGAAGGTATCATATATTCCTGTGTCAGCTCATTGGAGACTCTAAGCTTAATCATGCTTTATGATTTGTAATGTATTTTGATGTGATAGGAAATATTCTTTCTATGAGAGAAGTTGAGTTGTGGAAGAAGAGTCTATTGGTCAAAGCTCATACATATATGTAGAGCTACTTATTTTATTCAGTTTTGTTCCCAACTACTCATTCCCTCTGTTTGGCTTCAAACTTGTGGGCTTAATTTATGTTCTGCCTCAGTTTCCTGAGTAGATTGGGATTGCAGGAGCCTGGCCTAAATTCAGTTTTTAGAATAAGAAAGAAACACTCTACTGAATATCTTACTAAATTAAAATCTTAACAAAATCACACAAAAACTATCATCTTTATAAATTTCAGTTCTAGATCATGACTAATTAAGGGAGTATTAAGCAGAAAATAAGGTTTATTCTTCAAAGTAACTTATCACCTTCTATAATCTTGTTTGTTTTTTGTTAAACACATTTGAGCAAACCTTGCATTGTTGTCATTGACAGTTACTATCAAGATAAAAAAATAAATAAATATAAAATTTACCCTCCCTTAAGCAGGATTGGCCAGGACTAGCCAGGTGTAAAGACTGGAATGAATGTTCAGAGCCAAGAAAGCAGGATGTATGATGGTTTTATAGAGGCTAAAGGTCATTTTGTGGCCTAAGGAATAACATGTGAAGATACATCCAGTACATGACTGAGAATTCAGCATCTTTGTCATTAAGGAAATGAGATAAGTTAGAGTTTTAGGTCAGAGAAATTTTTATGTGCAGAGCTAAGATCTGAAGCAATTTAAAACATAGGAGCTTTTTAGCTCTACAGCAGGCTGAGGACTGAGGAGGTGTACATGGCCTTCCTCTAGCCTGTGTCTTCACCACACTTGACTTTCACCTTAACTCAGTGACCTCTGTCCTTTTCTGTTGGTGTCTATTGGATTCATTTCTTATCAATGTCACGTCAGTAACCTCATCCCTGTCTACCCTAAGCTTTGTCCACTTAAAACAATAACTTCTTAATCTCTCTGTCTTGGCTGTAATGTCCCAGGCTCCTGTGCTCTTGTAGTCACCAGAGTGCCCAACGACCCTGAACTTAGCATGGCTGAAGCGAGCTCATTACCTCCATTTGAAGTCCTGCTTTGTTTCTCGTCTTGTTGCTCTCACCACTCTTCTACTTACTTGGGAAACTTAGTAATTCTTCCAGAAGTCAGTCAGAAGTAATTCTTCCAGGAGTCAGAAAGACTTCTCTGGGATGCTTCCTCTAGTCCCCGTTAAGCAGAGTTTTTCACATTCCCTTGAGCCACTGCTGTCGTTCACTCTATTTCGACTTGTGTTGCATTAGCCAGTGTACATGCCTTCCAATTCCCCTGTCCTTACCAATAATTTTGGATTGGAGTCAGCCTGATAGTGCCTTACAAAATACGTCTGGTGCTTATTTTCTTTCAGTAATTTGAAAATATTTTTCTAGTCTTTTGGAACCTCAGGTATAGTCACTGATTCTGTGGTAACTTTTGGAGTACTTAGCTATTGGTTTCATAGTTCCTTTAACAACCAAGAGCCTACCTTTTTGCTTATGATTTTCCTAAGTGGCTATCATCTCACTAAGTATATCAGAATGTTAGGGTTATAAGCAGTGTCATTTGAAACAGATAAGTGAAATAAAGGAAAACATGTCTCAAGTGAAGCATGTTAAAACTTACCTGGTATGAAGAAGTCGTTTAAGTGAAACTCTAAAATATACATTGCTAGTTTACTCATGATTGGATCTCACTTGTTTGAACACATAGGGTGATCCTGATACTGCAGCAGTGAAAACAGAATTTGATGAAGAATTTAGTGGAACACCAGTAGAAGGTACAGGAGAAGAGACACTGACCCCATCAGCTCCTGTAAATAAAGGTCCCAAACCCAAAAGGGAGAAAAAGGAGCCTGGTAAGGCATTTGAATGCTTTTGTGCATGTTTTGTGTAAGAAATAAAAGGACTATGGGGTATTCTTATAGTTTGTTGATTTTGATTAATTGATTGATTTTTAGTAGTTCAGGTAATACATTTAGTTTTCATATACATCTAATTTATAATGAGCCTTTTATAGAAAAGCTTTGCTAGAACTTTGAATAAGTGTTTATATGCATATTACTATTGTCTTGCTTTTAGGTACCAGGGTTAGAAAAACACCCACATCATCTGGTAAACCAAATGCAAAGAAAGTGAAGAAGCGGAACCCTTGGTCAGATGATGAGTCCAAGTCAGAGAGTGACTTGGAAGAAACAGAACCTGTGGTTATTCCAAGAGATTCTTTGCTTAGGAGAGCAGCTGGTATTGTGATACACTTTATATTTATTTTATTGTATATTATCATTGATCTGTAAATTGGGTTCAGTAGTATTAATCAGTGTCACTAAAGTATTAAATCACTCTGAAGAAAGCCAAAGTGAATTATGGTTTTTTTTTAAAGATCTATTTTACATGTATAAATGTTTTACTTACATGTATGTCTGCAGTGCATGTGTACCTGGTGCCTGCTAAGATCAGAAGAGTGCTGGATTCTTCGAAACTGGAGTTATGGATGGTTATGAGCTGCCATATGGGTGCTGGGAACCAAACCTGGGTCTTATTTAAGAACGTCCAGTGTTCTTAATCACTGAGATATCTCTCCAGCTCCAAAGCATGTTCTCTTACTGAATTTATGATGAAAGCTTAGTTACTGTTCCTTCCCTTTATGACTTTAGGATTTTTTTTTAAAAAAAAGCAAGCAAGCAAACAAATAAGAAACACCCCCCCAACTCAAACCCAAAAATTGAAGTATTGGCAGCTGTGATGGCTCTGTTGGAAGTACTCTGTACTTATATCTAAGAGTTCTCCTCTCTGTAACTGATTCTTTGTACTCAGTTCTTTTAAATACAATGCTAAGTTTGACTACAGCAGCTTGTCTTGCTGATGTATTGCTGTTAAGCATATGATTTGATCTTCCCTGAATATTCATTCAGATTGGAGGTACTCAGATAATTAAAGCCTGATTAGTTATATTAATTTCCTTACATTTTCTTTTTTAAAAATATTTATTTATTTGTTATGTATACAATATTCTGTCTCTGTGTATGTCTGCAGGCCAGAAGAGGGCACCAGACCTCATTACAGATGGTTGTGAGCCACCATGTGGTTGCTGGGAATTGAACTCAGGACCTTTGGAAGAGCAGGCAATGCTCTTAACCACTGAGCCATCTCTCTAGCCCTCCTTACATTTTCTTAAGCTTTAGTTCATTGAAATGAGTGTTACAACTTTATGGTTGTTTAACTGTGGCATATATGTTTTTGATGCATGCCAGACCTTAAATTCTTTGATTCTCTCGTCAAGTGGATAAGTTACTTTTCTTAATGGGTATAGGTATAAATAATTGATACGGGGAAATAATAAACATGGCTGAATTAAGTTACATGAAAATTAATACTTCAAAATTGTGTTTAGGGTTTTTCCATATATGAAAAGTGAAATATAAAACTGAGTGTACAAATATTTTAAACATTCTCCTCTATAAGCATTCTAGAAATTAAAATAAAACTTATTGGCATTATGCCAGTATGCCCTTCTCTATCGTTGTTTCCTATCTTATCCATGTGAAAATTTACCTTTTTTTCCTTTATCTTTTTCTTTTTTTTTTATTGGGGGGGGGGGAATAACAGCATCTTGTGTAGCTAAGAGTAGCCTTAGAATTGCTATGTACCTGAGGATGACCTGATCTTCTCATCCTCCCAACTCTTCCTACCCAGTGCTAGAATTATAAACATGTACCTGCATGTCCAGTGTATGCATTACTGGGACTTGAGTCCAGACCTTTTTATATATGAGGCAGCACTTGCCGAGTGAGCTGGTCCTTATGGTTGCTTTTTTACAGTGAAAGTAATCCTAGAGGAAAATAAACATTTTTACTTAGACAAACTGAAACAAAACTTAGCATTCTTTTGAAAGAATATAAATTTTGTCATTTATAATTAAAGAAATTGGAAATTTTATACTAATGATCCTTTGTACAGGGGACATATGACACAATGCCAGTTTTTCTGGGTTTTTAAATAATATTTAAATATAATGAGCAACATCCTAAACAAGTAGTCTCATCAATTTATGTTGTTCTAACAAACACAGAATATTATCCCAGCCTCCTGGAAAGTATGAGGTAGATATCATTCTTTGAGGACAAAGTATAGACTTTTGTTCTCTAATGTTCACCTTTTTCTTACATACTTTAAAGATATTTTAAGTGGTAAATCTAGGATTTTGAGTTTCACATTCTCTTGTTGCTCTTGAGTGAGTCCTTTTCTATGCCACCCAGGTGGCACTAAAGCCGTGGACACAATTGACTCATCCACAGCTCCTAATTATGTGGAGCTATGAACATGTGTCACTGAGTCCTGTTAACATTCCTTTCTCCTTTCTTCCTAGCTGAAAGACCTAAGTACACCTTTGATTTCTCGGAAGAAGAAGATGATGATGCTGATGATGACGATGACAATAATGACATAGAAGAACTGAAAGTTAAAGCATCACCCGTAACTAATGACGGGGAAGATGAATTTGTTCCTTCAGATGGCTTAGATAAAGATGAGTATGCTTTTTCTCCAGGCAAATCAAAAGCTACTCCAGAGTAAGTAATGCAGCCATGGTTATCCAGTAAGCTTTTGCCATGGGCGCCAAGAAGTAATCAATTCCAGCTAAAAGTTTCCTTATGAAATAATTAGTTAATACTGCAGTTCTTCCCTAGCTGTTGCTGTAAGCTAATGGAAAGATTGGCAAGCTTTTTTTGTAAAGGGCTTTAGAATAAATGTTTTATATGTCCCTGTCATATGGCTTTGTAACAGCTGTTCATTGCTGCCCTTGTAGTAAGAAAGTTAGCCTTAGATAACATGTAAATGACTATAGTTTGTTAGAGTAAAATGTTGTTTACAAAAATATCCTCATGGAGCTCCTGGCTTGCAAAATGTTTCTAGATCTTTGGAATTAGGAAACTTGTTTTTCCAGTAGATTTGTCCTTGATCAGTTTTATTGTTTTGATGAGTGCCAGCATTAACATGGAGAAGTAAGAGTTATGGACTAGGTTGTTGTTTGTTTTTTTTTTTTTTTAAAGACTAGTCTTGACTAGTTTCTAAAGTAACTGCCCACCTGTGGTCTGCTGTCAGGAATGGTATGACTTTACCTGCTATGATGGAGAATCCACCTTTTTCTTTGAATCTTTGCTAATAATGTAGAACTAAGTTAGTGTCACTTTGAATAACTTTAAACTGTTGCCTAGTTTCCATTCTTATTTTATGTTAAATCAATTTTTTAATCTTATATCTGTATTCATATATTTATTTACATAAATCTGTGAGGAAAGGGGCAGGGTACAGGTGTTGACCTGTCTTTAATGCATAAAGAACTAGTTTTGTTGGTTATAATCATGCAGTGTATATTATGTAGGATATTTTAATTACATATTCTTTGTGATATTTTCTTTCTAATAGAAAATCGTCACATGACAAAAAAAGTCAGGATTTTGGGAATCTCTTTTCATTTCCTTCATATTCTCAGAAATCAGAAGATGGTATGTTCTTTTAGTCTTTTCATTAGTTAATTGTTATATGATTGTTGTACTTGGTAGAGAAAAAACTAGAAAAACCATTAGGCCAGGATTTAATTGCAGAGTTTTTCATGAGTGAAAGACTTTACTTTTTGCCTAATACAATAAAACTTACTCACTGATTGGTTAGAACCAGCGTTATGGAAGCATGTAAGCAGACATGCTAGGCAGGGTGTAGCCTGCTGGCTATCGTGTCTATATATAAGATTTAATAAAGAAAAAATATAAAAAAGTTTGGAAAATTGAAATTTGATGTATATGGTGATGTGAATCTATTTACAGCTATAAAGATACTAGATAGGTACAGATTTGTCTTACCAAATTCTTATAGCAGAGAGAATAAAGTTTTCATAGGAGAAAATATAACCAGGATATATCTTTTTAATGCGCATATATATATATTATTGTTAAAGTCACTTAATTGATTCACTGTCTTTATTATGTGTGTATGGTATGTGTGAGGGTGTGCACATGTGTGCATGTGGAGGCCCAAGATTGGTGGCAGGTGTCATCTTCAGTGTTTTCCACTTTATATATTTATTGAGGCAAGTCTCTTCTTGAGCTTGAAATTTGCCATTTCAGCTAGCATTGCTGGTCAGTTTTTTGTGAAGGAGGAATTTCCTTTCTCTGCCTGTTGTGGTCCGGGGTCTCAGGCAGGACACTATGCCCCCTTTGCTTTTCTGTGGGTTTTGCTTGCAGAGCAAAGGCATTAATGGTTGAGCCACTTCCCAAACACCTGTTTTGGATTTTTAAATATATTCCTACAGACACACCTAGACTTGGTACATTTTCTTTAAGTATAAGTAAGCATTCATTGTTGACACAGCTTATCAAAGCAGTCATGTAAAAGTATTACATCCAAGGGGCCATTGAAAGATTTCTTGATGTGATTTGAGGAAGGAATAGTTAATTGCTAAATTAAACTACTTTGTGGACAAAACTAAGCTGAAGCTGGGCATGTTGGCACATGCCTATAATCCTAGCGTTTGGGAGGCTGAGGCAGGAGGATTATGAGTTTGAAGCCAATATGGGCACCATTGCAAGACCCTGTCTCCTCCCTCAAAAATGTAAACTGAAGGGGCTAGAGAGATGGCTCAGTGGTTAAGAGCATTGCCTGCTCTTCCAAAGGTCCTGAGTTCAATTCCCGGCAACCCCGTGGTGGCTCACAACCATCTGTAATGAGTCTGATGCCCTCTTCTGGCCTGCAGACATATACACAGACAGAATATTATATACATAATAAATAAATAAATATTTTTAAAAAATGTAAACTGAAGGTAAGCTTGCCTTTGAAATTAGTCTTCAGCAATTTGTTGATAAAAATATGACTGCTTATTGCTCTTCTAGATGTGGGCATTAGTACTAATTTCTAGAAGGATTAGCAGTGTTTATATAGACACTGAAATTATTACAGTGGAACCTTTTCTTCTGAAAACAAATTGCTGGTATATACTTTTTAAATATTTAACTTTTGATATTATTAATCTTCACTGCCATGTGCATTTGTAAATTGTATTTTCAAATCCACACACATATATATATATATATATACACACACCCTGTATATTTGTGTATTGTTTCACAACAGACTTAACATTTTTGAGATATAACATTGGTATATTTTCCATTGTCAGCTGTTTGTATATTGTAGATTATATGATCACAATGGAAACAATATCAGTTTATTAGCTAAGGAAGTCATCAAAGACTCAGTTTACTCAGAGGTCTTTACAGAGTCTCTTAATAAAACAGCTTTGACATTTTTAGATTCAGCTAAATTTGACAGCAATGAAGAAGATACTGCTTCTGTTTTCGCACCATCATTTGGTCTGAAGCAAACAGATAAAGTTCCAAGTAAAACAGTTGCTGCTAAAAAGGGTACGTACTTTATACCTGCTTGTGTTATTACAGAAGCTATGTAGAGGTGATTGATGTGAAAGGGAATTTAATATCATTTGAAACTCTTTGAGTGACTACTTCACTATGAAATTTACAATTACAATATTAAGAGAATGCCTTTTGCTTTATAATAATTAAAGGGATTGCTAAAATATCTATTAGACCATAATTTTAAAATATAGTCATCCCCCCAACACTTTCTTTACTCATGTTCTGTGTATGAGGTAAAACATGCTAAGATTGCAGTTTAGCTGGGCAGTGGTGTTGCATTCCTTCAATCTCAGCATTTGGGAGGCAGACGCAGATCAACTGGAAAAAAGGGAAGTGGGAAGGATGATTTGTCATTATAAAATAATCCCATGATATTTAAATTGATACTTTGGGCACTCTCTAGGTCCTACCCCTTAGTAAAGAGCTCTTGACAGTAGATAACCTCATGGGGAAGGGAAGCATTTTCTGAGGGCATTCTGACATTAGGATGGGCATTCATTGTACTTAGTGGGTTATAGAAAAATGGAACTGGAAGAGGGGCATGCTGAGGTGAATATGAGGGAAGGTGGAGAAGACTCATAGGGTAGATATTATGTTTTATTGTATGAACATGTGAAATTCTCAAGAATTAATTATAACAAAAGATAGTTTTCCTATAACACTCTTCATTAGATTGGGTAGAAATACATATTTTTATCTTGATTCTATATTCTGTTAGTTCTGCTCCCTTCCACTCCTTACATGATACAATTTTCTGAATTATAGCTTTTTTCCTACTGCCATATCTCTAAATTGTGAAATGCTGAGTTGATTCATTAATGTTATATAATATGTAAATCATGTATCATGGTCTCTTTGAAGTCAGTATTAGTGCTTTGCATTGAAAATAATATCTACTTTAAAAACTTAGTTACTTTAGTTGAGAGATATTAAACCAATGGGCTGTTCCCTAAAAGAAAAGAAGATATAGAATATGCCATAGAGACACATGTGTAGTATACTCCATAGAGACACGTGTGTTCCGAGTGTAGCACAACAGCAGTACTGACAATCTTGAAAGTCCGTGTTCTATCAGAATGCACAAGAACTGTGGGAAGACTGCTCAGAGAGGGGTGTCTAGCCAGCATTCTAGGTGGCTGCTTGTAATGGGCTCCTCTCACCTTTCAGGAGCTGGCCTGCATCTGTATTTCCTCACCAGATGACTTTGACTTTGCAGTTGTGCTGGACCATTATCTCCCCCACCTTTCCTAGTTCCCTTCCACCAATGATTGAGGAAAGCTGGTGTAGAAGTAGCTTAGTGTCCTTGCCCGCAGATTCCGCATCTAGGGTTGTTGTATTGGCTATCCAAAGTTCCCCAAGAAGATTAATTTACCTCCAAGGGTAATGACTGGCTTGATAACTTACCCATGACTAGCTGCTCTTCATTGTCTCAAGTCTATACTCTATCATCACCTCCTGGATAAATATTTACACTTGAACCCATACCCTGGGGTCAGTCAGGTTCTGCTTCTAGAGAACTCAAATTGAGACAGACTCTATAATTTCATTTCAAAACATCATTTTTGGGGCTAGAGAGATGGCTGCAGTGGGGTTGGGGGAGCAGGGTGCAGAGGACCCCAGTTTAGTTCTCAGTGTCCAGATCAGGTGACCAACCACTTTTAATTCTAGTTCCTTGGGTCTGATGCCCTCTTCTGATCATGTGGGCCCTGCATGCAGGAGCATATTAAGAAAAATAGGCATGTGTGCTTATACATGTAAATTATTTAAGCAATCAAAACATTTTTAAATGTTTTAAACACCTTTTTTCTTTTAATTTTCATGTGAGCATTTTCTAAAACACTGTAGAACCTGTATCCTTTCTTAAAATCTGTCACCCTGCTTCCTTCATTAAGCTAATGAGTCAGTTTAACTAAAAGACCAGACTATCTTCTGCCTAACCTATTTACTTGTTTCTTTCCTAGCTGAACAGTCTTGAGTTAGTTGAACTAGAAAATTGCTTCAAAGACCTCAGCAAGATTTCCTTTCTTTACCTCCTTCCTGAAATACAATTTACAGACATAATCTCAAGTGAGGACATGTCCTTCCCTCCATAGAACTATCTATGTTAACCATGAGTTACATGTATTACTATTCACATTATAGTCTGCAGTTCCAATATTTTGCAGCCAAAGGCATCTGATAATATTTCAATATCTGACCTCACTTGGAAGAGGGTATGAAAGTGTCATTTAACTTCTGCAAGCTTGAGAACACTACCAGAGAAAGCTGTGGTTCCTATTGCCTTGTGATGAATCTGTATTCCTGCTAGCAGCTGCCTTTGGGTTCCTGAGGTAGATTTAGTCATGAGGATACAAAGGGAGTAAAAGCCATAGCCTTTGGCCACCACTACCATGTATAGCCCTCCTGCTGTTAGCCAGTGAGTGTCATTATGCTGAGTCTCTCAGCTTGAGACTCAATTCTGTTTGTCCATCAAGTCAGCAACACTTTTCAGTTTTTAAAAGGACAGTCTGCAGTTCATTTCAGACTATCTGATACCTTTGTTTCCCAGGCTTAATTTTTAATTACACAAGTTAGAAGTGATTATTAGTGTTTAATAATGAAAAGTAAATACAGGGCTCGTTTTTAAAACAATATGGCAAAGTGAGGCCTTGCATCTACTGATCTAGGATTTTCATATTTCTTTCCACATAAAACTGCCAAGTCTGGATTTCAGCTGTTGGAGGGAAATGAGTTGCTTTGTATTTGTTCTATTTGAGGACCCCATAAAAATGCTTTCCCCCACTAAATCATTTTTATAAGCTAGAACTTAGTATGTGATTATAATTAGTATGTCAAAGATACTTTTTTTGCCATGAATATATATTTAAAAGATACAGTTTAATTCCTTTTAATGCCCTGTGCTTAAAATGTCTCAATTGAATTACCTAAAAATCAAATTATGCCTAATTGAGTAGTACTCGTTTTGTCATTCATGGGATATGTTTGCCTTTATACTGGCACCCAGCGGAGAGAAACCATTTCTTGGCTACTCAATTTCTTGACAGCAATTAAAAAAAAAAAAAACATTGTTATAGAACTCACTTCAGCTTAGTTTGTTGATAAAGTATATTACATTAACCAACTAAAAGGATGTTTGCTTAATAGGTAAACCACCTTTAGATACAGCCCCTAAGGCCAAGAGAGCACCTAAACAGAAGAAAGTCGTAGAAACTGTAAACTCTGACTCTGATTCTGAATTTGGCATTCCAAAGAAGACTACAACACCAAAAGGTGAGGACCGTCTTTGTATAAGCTTTAAACATGCGCTGTAAGGAAAGGATTTAGTTTCTTCAGATGTATTGAATATAGTGATGGGGAACACATATCAATAAGTTGTATTGTGCAGCAGTGCTGCATTAGAGTAATGGACATAGAGCAGTTTAGAACATTACTCCTCAGTTGAAACATTGGCAAGATTAAGTAAATATACTGAAAATAAGTTTAAGAGATGCTACAAAGAACTCCCTTGAGTTTCTCCCTTCTCTCTCTCTCACTTCCTTTGTTTGGTACATTTGAGGCTGGGTCTTATTATATAGGCCAGAGAAATAGGAGGAAAGCGAAGAAAACTATTGTAGAGCCTGTGGAGGTCAATATATGTGGTTTGAAACCTTGGTAAGTTTATTGGCTGTGACAGGTAACTTGAACACTCTTGAAAGAAGTTTCATTCCTAGGTTCAAGAGTCATATTAGCAAAATGCTAGTCTTTTTTATCAGGGCTTAGTATTGAAACTTACTTCTAGGATTTCTCACATGTTTTAAATATATTGTTAAAATACTCTTTAGTCATATATACTCCAGAATTAAAGTGGTGCTGTCAAACTATATGTATGTCATTTATAGCAATCAGGTAGAATTGCAGGCCCCACTGTTGGATATAGAAATAATTTTAAGGCTTGGGCATCTATCTTATGTTGTGTTGACCTTTGGGAGGAAAACTCTTTTTATGTATTTTAAGGTAAAGGCCGAGGGGCAAAGAAAAGGAAAGCATCAGGCTCAGAAAATGAAGGTGATTATAACCCTGGGAGAAAATCATCTAAACCAGCCAGCAAGGTAAGCAGGAGCATGTCAGCATGGCTCTGAGTCTGCCTGCATGTTGTCACTCCCTGTTGGAACGCCTGGGGAGCTCTACCACGTCTCATCACTGGGAGAGCACTATGAGTCAACTTACCTTAGAATCTCCTATTTTATCTATTAAACTATTACAGTCGTGTGCTACTTGAATATTAGAATAATCTTATAAACTTGGACTGGTTTGGTTTTTAAAAATTGAGTTTGACTGTGCCTAATGTCCCTAATTAATCTGACCCTTTAGAACCTCTTTCTCTTTTGAGTGAATAGGTTGCCTTAGGTGCATCCCCTCACCACTTTTCTCTTTTAAAGCTTAAAAATATACATATGGATGTTATAGCTTTATAAATTTTTCTTTTCCATCAATCCCTTTCTCTATCTTTTGCTTATTCTGTGACTTTTTAATATTTTACAAACACTTGTGATAGTGTGTGCTACATACGGTGCATAGCCTTGTTCTACTCCCTTGAATTCTGAATGTTTTTAAAAATAGGGCAACTTGAATAATTTCTGATGTAGACACTGTGTATACTTGTTGATTAAGAAATAGTTTCAGAATAGTAATCTTGCATTGATGAGTCTGTAACTTGGTAAACACAAGAGCCCAAAGTAGCTAATTACTTACTATATCTAATCAAGTTTCTTTCATCCATAATTCATTTTAGGCTTAAGTTAGCATGTCAATTCAAATTTTAAAAATATGATCATTGGCAATATGCCATAAATGTAAGTATAAGGAATAATAGTTCTTAACAGTAGACTTTCCTTAACTTTGGGATTTTTAAACTTTTGGGTTTTTTTTTGGGGGGGTCTAGAAACCGAAGAAAACATCTTTTGATCAGGATTCAGATGTAGACATTTTCCCCTCGGACTTCACTTCTGAACCACCTGCTCTGCCACGGACTGGTCGGGCTAGGAAAGAAGTAAAATATTTTGCAGAGTCTGATGAAGAAGAAGATGTTGATTTTGCAATGTTTAGTTAAGTGCCCAAAGAGCACGAACATTTTTCAAAAAGATTTTGTGTTGTCCTTTGTCTTTTCTGTCTCAGAATTTTGTACATCTGGCTTATTTTAATGTGATGATGTAATTGATGGTTTTTTATTATTGTGGTAGGCCTTTTAACATTTTGTTCTTACACATACAGTTTTATGCTCTTTTTTACTCATTGAAATGTCATGTGTTGTCTGATTGACTTGTAGAATTGTTATAGATTCCCGTGCATTAGCACAGATTTTAATTGTCATGATTGCAGACTACAGACCTGCTTTTTGAAATGAAATTTAAACATTAAAAATGGAACTGTGTTCTCAGACTCTTTACTGAAGGTGTAACCACAGTAAAAGTTCTCACACACACTTAAAATAAATATATTTATTCTTTGCCAGGAGACTCCATGGAAAAAGGTAAACAGTATATGAACATAGAAAGCACTGTTAAACCATCTCAATGTACAAACAGAGCCAGTAAAAGTACATCACAGACTTTTGCTAATATATCAAAAACAAAAAATTCCACTAGTGTTTACATGAGAACTCAGAACCTGACACTTGAGTCTGTCAGCCACTCTCCCACAGCCGTCACTCTGTGTCATAGTGATTGAACAAGGCCAGAGGAGGCCACGTGCCCATACTTTCAAGCATCAAGACTGGGGGAAATCCCAGGATCAGGTAGTCAGGAAGGACACTGGGCTACTAGAGTCCAGGCAGACTAGCCTGCTGATTATCCTGTGATATCTCTCCAATGGCTTGTGAACAGGTAAACAAACTTACTAACACTGGACAGTGTTTTTGCCTTGGAGGCTATCATGACTGTAAAAATGCAGCTTTTTCCATTCGGTAGTTGTGTCATTAAGAATAAACCACTTTTAATTTAAAGTGACATTAACAGTTGAACAAATGATATTGGATTAACTGAACTGGCAGTTACACTGATACAGAATTCTCTTCTGCTAATGCAGTGAAGTGGTATACTCTATCTGGGCAACATAAAGAAAGGATGCAGCTTGAGAGCATCAAAAAGCAAGGAGAAGCTTCCACATTACTTAAACCAGAGTGTCTTTAGTCTTATCCTGTACTGTACAAAGGTCCTGGTTCCTTACCGTGAGGCCTTGTCATTCATGAAAGCAAGACGTACAGTGACGTACAGTAGTCTGCTCCATAACCTTGGTGTCTTGGTTATTGAGTATGCAAGACAAAAGAAAGCACCAACATACAGGATAGAAAGAACAGAGCCATACTTCTGTATGTACAAAGTCTTCAGCAACTTAACCAGGGCTAAATCATCTCAACTGGGTCTTTGCCATGCATCTTGACTGTTCAGAGAGGAAAATAGAAGCTCTTAACTAGTTTCTGGTGGCATGAAATGGCTGAATTTCAGAATTGGAAAAGTTTGTGTTTCTAGGCATGTTACACAGTAAGGAATATATATTGATACATATGAAAACTTCTTGGTCCTTTTTGAGTTTAACATATTTCAGTCCAAAAACTAAGCAGCAGTAAAAATGTTTTCCTTGCATTTTCACTTGGGAACTGAAGGTCCTGGGGAATGTGTGCAGCAGCTGGAAGTGTCTCACTGCAGCAGCGGTGACTGACTGACTCCACTGTTGTCCACTGAGCTGGGTGAGACACTGGGACTGTGCTCTGCTGTGTTCCCACTTGAACTTGGGGTCAAGGGTTCATGTCCTTCAGAATTCTCCAGCATTTCCTGAATGAGAGGTGGCATCGATCCAGGAATTTCCATTTTCAAGGTAATTACACGTTCTGCACCTTTTTTGAGGGATAATAGAAAACTTGTTAGATATGGACGCGCCAGGATACAAAGGGACCAACATTCATTCTCAGGTGTGTAAAGGAGTGTGAAACACGGGTATCAAGTGACCTGTGTCTTTGTTGAAAAGAACCCATTTATTAGAAGTAAAAACATACGGGTGTTTACAGCTAGAATGTCAGCTACCAGAATGTCGGTGTCAGGTGTGCTTTGAGATTCCAAGCAGATTGGTTCTCAGGTGGAGTCTGAGTGCCACTCCCTCTGAATACAGAATATGTACTAATAGGGCACCCCAGAGGCTGGCAGAGCCTTGCCACATTTTCACTTGAAGGAAAAACAGTGGAAATATGCAATAAACAAATTTCGTAGTGCTTTAGTCAGATTCAGCAAATATAGTTTACAAAGAGAAGTTCCTGATGAAAGATCAGAAAAATGTAGGGGAGAAGGGATGGGCACTTTCCACAATGGAAGGATGGACTTGAGCCCCAACCTGTGGTAGTTTTCTGCAACCCAGTCCAGCGCTGGATGGTTCTGTGCCATCACAGATCCCACAGCCCCTATATGCAGCTGGTTAGGTGGAAATACATAAATAACACGAAAACAGATTCAAAACTAAGTGGCTAGGGTTTTGCTGGACTCTGCTAACACGGGACTTGGGACATATCTATACACGACTGTTAATCCTCAGGTCACTGGCATACTTATCCATGGAGAGTGATATTAACAGTGCTATTTAGTTTTTTTAATATATAAATTAAATTATATCTACTCAAGCGTTGGGTCTATTTGCTTCTTTTAATCCTATGCTGGGATGAACTTAGAATATCTCACCAAAAAACCCCAAGGACTGAGATTTCTTGGCAAACAAGTTCACTGTGCATTTAAGCACCTTCTGAAACGTAGTGTTTGTGTCTTGGCTTGCTGAGATCCTCAGGTGTGGAGGCTGCTAATGGGAAGGAAGGGACAGGGAATAGCATAGTTGCTGAGTCATCTCTACCTAGAAAAGCCTTGTGTGCTCAACCATGAGATGGCTCTAGGCATTTCTGTAATTGCCTGAGTTGTCACACAGAGTGAGAGTCATGAGGTGAGAATTCTATCACTCAGAATTGCAGGAGTTAACTTGCCTACACCGGAGATGTGGCCACAGTGACCCCAAGCCTTACTCATTTTTTCCTAGGGGTTAGGATGCAACAGGAAAATGGGCCAAGTGTGTAGAAACCTGAGATACCTGGGAGCTGGAATGAATGTATAGACTCAGAGTGTTAAATACACTCTGAAGGAAAGAGGTGGTGGGGAAGTGGCTTAGAGGGCTGAGAGCTTGCTGTGTGTGCTGGTTGACTTGATTGAGTTGGTGGCAGGAATGCACATAGAGATGGAAAGAGAGAAGGGATTCCACGTAATTGTCCTTTAACTTTCAAGGGCATGCCTGCTAGCCCCAACAGTAATAATAATAATAATAATAATAATAATAATAATTATTATTATTATTATTTATTGGGGGGGGTTTCAAGACAGGGTTTCTCTGTAGCTTTGGAGCCTGCGCTGGAACTAGCTCTTCTAGACCAGGCTGGTCTCGGACTCACAAAGATCCGCCTGCCTCTGCCTCCCAAGTGCTGGGATTAAAGGCGTGCGCCACCACCCCCTGGCCCCAACAGTAATTATTTTAAAAAAGAAAACACATACACTGTCTGGAAGAGTTGTGCTTCTAACTAGCCCTCCCATTTGGAAACTGATCTCTTAGTATCAGTGGATAGGGGTATCTGCTTTCTGCGTCTATTGTCTCATGTACACAGTTAAGAGCTCAGACAATGCTTAATACGATTTTTGATTTGCGCCACCACCGCCTGGCCGTAAAACATGGGTTTTAAAAAACAAAAGCTGGCAGATCTCTGTCCCCCCTCTCCATCCTTGAGGACACACCTTTAGCGCTGATGCTGCGGAGATCTGTGATTTTCATTAAGATCTTTGGGAACATGTGGGGCTTGCTGGGCCGACGTTTCCTAATGTAAATCTTCAGTGCTTCCAGCAGCGGTTCCTGGAGCTTGTCTACCTTTGTGGGTTCCTCAAGGTCCTGACGGTCTGGATAGCAGGAGAAAGGATTCAGTGTTTAGTGTCCTGAGGCTGAAGGACTGCCTCCCTTGCTTGTTTCCCATTCCTCCTGCACAGCGGCTTTATTTAGTGACCCCGCACTAACCTGAATAAATGCAATGGCTTTAAGCAGCAGATGTGAAGATAGTTGTCACTTAGCACATTTGATGCCCATTTGCTCAGGGCAAAAATTACCTTTCATAACCAGATGGTGTCAGTATTGAACTGAACAAAAGCACCTTGGGCATGCTGGCTGAGAAAGTCAGGTAGGTAGATAAACCAGCCCCTTAATTACAGCCATTACTTTTGAACTAATGTCAGCTTCTGGCTAGCCAGCAGGGGTCACTGAAAAGAAAGGGCTGTACTCCAGTCCACCAGGCACACACTGCATACTGGGGATCCCAGGCAGTGATTTCTAGCTATATTGAGAAATAACATTTGGGTCCTCACTAAAATGTCCTTAGGCATATCGCAGTAATCCTGCCTTTACAAATGTACCTGTTTCCCACAAGAGAAACCGGACAGACAAACTGCATTTTGGCATTTCTTTTAGAGCAGGAGGAGCTCAAATACCACTATTTAATTTGCAATGGGAGAGAGTCCAACTGTCCCTGGCATGAGGGTTGTATCCATTGCCTTTCTCCATGCATGCTGTCCTGTGACTTGCTCTGTGCGGGCTTTCATGAAGATCCCCCAGGAGCCAGTACCTCCACAGATTAAGCAGATGGCACTGAGCAGGCCTGTTTCTGTGTCGTCCATTTCCAAAGGCAGGAGCTGGTTGGCAAAGGTGAACACAAGGTCAGTCAGAGGACCGAAGCCAGCATTGTGCATCTGGGTTCGATTCAGAGTAAGGCCATCAGAGAAGGTCATGGTGTCTTGCTCTGGGGTATACCTGGTGCAAATTCTGAGAATCTGGAAGAAAGAAAGGACGTATGTCCACCTGCTGGATCCCCTTTGCCCACCTGTCCTGACTGCACCCACCAGAGCTACGGAAGATGCAGGAACACCCGAGAAGCCTGGGCCTCACATGGGCAGCATGCCCCAATTATCGACTGTTAGTGTCTTCTTTTGTTACATGTTGGCATATGTCTAAGAACAGAGCTAGTTTATTCAGGGAATAATGAATGGGACACGCATTCTGAGAAATAACTTTTTACTGAAATAAATCATAATTTGATTGAAATATCTATTTCCTGAGGACTTATCTCTCATGCACCAAGCTGGGTACTAAAGAGAAAGAGAGAAACAAAATTCTGTTTTCAACATTTAGTCAACCAAAAGGAAGGTGATCCTTACCAACCTGATAGCCAATCTTCATGTCTACTGTATGGGATTTAAAATCGCCATGGGAACACACACACTTCAGGACATGTCTACTATAGTATTTTAGAGGGCCTGTGACCTAAGAACCCAGCAGCACTGGCTGGATGATGTTGGGCTCCAGGCCTCCAGACCTGTGAGCAGGGGTTTGCAGCTGCCTGGTTTCTGGTTTAGTAGTCACAGTAAAGACAAAGGTTTCCCTGGACCACAGGCGGTAGCCTCGTAAAGTTATGCTGTAGGCTAGGCCAGGTCTTCTGTGCAGCTTAGCCAGGCAACCCCAACTGTCTGCATCACTTGTGGGACTCTGCTTTGGGTAGGTTACAAATGTCTCATGGGCCTCCAGGGCAGGGTGAGGAGGTCTCATGAACAGAGGGAGGGAGGTGCTCTTTGTAATGACTGGGCCTGGTCTGGAAAGGGGTAGGCAGAAGCCAGGGGGCAAGCCATCACTGCAGGCCAGTAAGGAGCCACTCCATGATCACATGGTGTGGTGGGGTTTGGGGATTGTCACAATGGAGAGATGTACAAGGAAAGTTCTGTCAAATCCCTGGGACATCTGAATTTTTGTCAATCCAGGGACATTCCAACACATGGGAGGAGCTCTCCAGATCCAGGAAGTGAGACTGGGAAGTAGTCGCCTCAGAAACTTCTGGAAGCCTTCAACTCCCTCTTTTCCTGCCCTCTTCCCCTTGCGCCTACTCAGAAAGGATCCTACCAAGATGTCCAAGCAGGCAGCCTTGAGCAGGGTGATCTGGTCGGCGATGGTCAGGCCGGTGAAGCCTGGCAGACGCTTGGCGAACTCCACAATCTTAATAATGCACTTGGTGGCCAGCTCACTGAATTTGTCCCAGAGGCCCAAGTCCAGTCGGACCCGGTGGTCAGCACTGGAATTCTAAGAGGGAGGGAGGAAAGGGAGGAGAAGAATGAATGACGACATGCCACCAGAAGGGAATGGGATGCTTCCTACGAATGGCTTACACTTGCTTTCTCTGAGCATCCTCTGATGTTCAGAGAGTTTCACACCAGTCACAAGACATCCAGGGAGCAAATGAGGGCAAGCTTCTCTGCATAGCCACCCACTGCTGGTAAAGGAGAGACAGACCTCTTGCTGTCTATCCCAGGAGCTGATTGGTGCCTCTACACATTGATCGTCACTGTTTACTACAGCCATGTGGGGGTCATATGGGAAAACACACCACCAGGCTTCAGTCTGCCTGAAGTCAAATTTGAGTCAGATGAAGCCTCTGGATTGACTGGTACGAGAGGTAGGAATATGGTAAACACCACAAGGGCACCCTGAGTTCCAGATACCATGTAAAGCCAGGGAGCCACCCGAGACATTGCACAGGAGCAGCTATGGAGAGGGAACCAACATTGAATATTGTCCCAATGCACAGTAATGACGATATAGTGAGTGGGAGGGGCCATCAATAGAAGGGGGCGGATAACTATCTGTAGCAGCCATGAGCAGTTGCTAAAAGGAGGAAGGTGGATGCGCAACACTAAGCCATCCCAGTGGCATCACAAAAAAGGCAGTGCTGCACTGATGGAGGATGGGGTGGTGTCCTCTGGGGACTGTGGGTGGCGTGCTGTGTCACGGATGCAGGAGGGATTTTTCCACAGTGTTGGCAATGGCCTGCGGCACGTTTGCACATGCCTTTTGAGAAGACGAGGCATCATATCCTGTAAATTACACTCCAGAAGCTTAACTCAGATAAGAAGAGACTTTTATCAGCTGAGGTGTGAACCACTCTAAATTCCACTTCAAGCAAATAAGGAGAGACTAGCACAAGAAGGCATAGAGTCTGAGCAGTTCAGGTGTCCAAGAGGCCCACCTTATTTAGTGGTGACATTGTAGTCATACTAGTCATACTGAGGTGACATGTAGTCATTTCTAGTCACACGGAAACACTGAAGGGCAGGATGGTGGCAGCTCAGCAGCTACACCAGGAAAACCAGAATAGTAACTACTGTGGCAGGGGTGTGAGGGGCCAGAAGGTGGCCTGAGGTGGTCAGAGGCACCTTTGCAGGGACACACGATGGAAGAGAAAGTGTTTGGCAGAGACTGTAGGGCTTCATTGTGCCGTGCAGAATCCATGTTGCACTGAAATGTCTCGTGGGAAAAACAAAGGCCAAAGGCATTACAGAACAGTTAATGAGGCCACAACTCAGAGGGCCTGACGGGGTTCCCAGACCTACAGTCTCAGGGATGGCGTACATGAGTCAAATGTCCCAGATGCGGAGATGTTGTCCCACTCCTACCCAGGCTGCATCCCTCTGACCACCTCCTTCACCTGCCATGATCTCTCACACACAATTTTCTCCCTCACCTCTGGCATCATTTCCCTCATGTCCCTGAGGCTCGAAGCCCAGATCTCTGGTGATGGGAGGGTATCTGGCCCCTGCTCACTCTCTCCTGCCACTCTCTCAACTCTAGCCTTCCAGGTCTCTTTGCTTTACCAGAAGGTCGGGCATGGCCCAGTCTCAGGCCTTTGTTCTGGCAGTTTCTCCTCTTAGATAACTGCCTCTCATTCCTGCATTGTGTACTCCCTGAAGCCCTTGACCAACTTAACATTCTTTTTCTGTAAAGACTGCTCAGCTGCTAGCTTTCTCTCCTTCATATCTTGTCTGTGGGTTCCTTCCTCATCTGCACACCTTCCTTGGCTCAGTTGTGTAACATGGGGGGCCTGCTTTTTGGGGTTTCTGTCCCGCCCGGTACCCCACAGCCAGCATGCCCTAAAGAAAGTCACACAGAGAGTCTATATTAGGTTATACACTGATTGGCCCACTAGCTCAGGCTTCTTACTAGCTCCCATAAGTTATATTAACCCATTGTTCCCATCCATGCCAGGCACATGGCCGGTACCTTTTCTCAGCTGGGACAGGGACACATGCTGCTTCCTTGGAGATCTACGCAGGAATGCCAGGGAAGCTTCCTGCTTCCCAAATCTCCTGTTCTCACCTCTACTTCCTGTCTGGTTTTCCCGCCTATACTTCCTGCCTGGCCAATCAGCATTTATTTAAAACATGATTGACAGGATACAGAATTGTCCTGCACCACTCAGTTGCTTGGCTTGCTAACTGCCTACAATGCAGGTGACTCAGTGAGCACTTAGGAGAGCCCAGGAAAACTGAGTGACAGTCTCATAAGCCTTTGCTTGTCTGAGATGTCACAGAACAACTGTCACGCTGTGGAAGAGACACCAAGAGGCCATTTCTCCTGAAAGAAACCTAGGCATCCTCCAAGACAAACTGAACTATGCAAGGAGAGACTAGATTCCCTAGGCCTGGTGTATAACTCTCTGCATTGCAAATCAGTAGCCTCAGTGCCCTGTTCCAGTCAGATCAGCCCACAGAAGTTAATGAAGTTGGCTTTGCTTCCAACATCAGTGGAATCCAGAGGAAGAGTTTGAAGACAGGAGTCCGGAGAAGGTATCAGAATGGTGGTGGCCATCATGGCTTCCACAGTGTCCCCACAGAAACAAGCATGCATCTTCCAGATTAATTTTACGTCTTCCTCAAGGATCTTTGTGGAACACATTACACTCAGGGGTGTGTGTGGGCAAGATCGAGACGTGGCCATTTGGGCTGTAATTAAATTTAATAGGCAGTTTATCCAGTTCACAGAAAGATGCCACGGAAGGGAGGGGCAGAGGCAAGCGTGGTGGGAAATCACTTCACAATGGAGTAGCCATCTGGAAAAAACGGCATTGCTGGATGCAGCCGGTGTGAAGGAAATCTTCATCAGCTTTGGTTGAGCTGCTCCATCGTATGAGGAGGGGAGGGGGAGGGGGCCTGCGGCTCCTTCTATTAAAACAGCGAGCAACCGGTAACTGCCTGTCAATCCAGCTCACAATTATGCAAACTGAAGGCAAAAGGCAGTTAATAAAACACAAAATAACCCCGTGTTTTATTATCCCTGCTGCTGGATTCATAGGCATGAGGCTTGAAATGACTCCGACATTATCTTCCAGCTGTGGTAGGTGGGGAGCTGGGGTTGGTGATGAAAGCAGCCACAGAGAAGGGTAGGGGAAAGATGCTCAGAAGCAGGTGGGGATGAAGAGGAAGAAGAGGTGATAGGGGGAGGGGAAGGACACTGGGTCTGAGCCAGGCCTCACTGTGG
Source organism: Dicrostonyx torquatus (assembly GCA_028555095.1). Lineage (NCBI taxonomy): Eukaryota > Metazoa > Chordata > Mammalia > Rodentia > Cricetidae > Dicrostonyx > Dicrostonyx torquatus. Next base: position 1,732,395 of record JAQHUG010000123.1, read on the forward strand.
GTAGGATGTGTTGCCTGCTTGCGAAGTCCACTGGACTTCTGAGGAAGAACTAAAGTTTCCCAGAATGCTATGTCCTGCAGCCTCCTAGGACCTTCTTGGGAAAAGCCCAGCACTGTCAATCCATTTAAATGAAATCTTCTGCCATGACACAGCCCCTTCTCTTGTTGAGGATTCCCTGTTGCTCCTCTAGCTGGCATCTCTAGCTGGCATCTCTAGCTGGCATCTCTTTCAGAAAAAAAAAACCCTCACCAGTAGAGGCAAGATCTACCATGCCTAAAAACCCACGTGTGGCTGACTGGCAGCTTCTGGGCAGGTCAGTGGTTTATTTGAGAATTTTTAAGCTAAGGAGTATATATATATAAAACTCTTCTTTTTTTCTCTTTCTTCGTGGATCTGTGGACGGAACCCAAGGCCATGTGTATGCCAGGCTAAGACTCTCCCATCAAACCACATCCCCAACCCTGGTTCTCAGAGTCAAGGTCTCACAGTCTGGCCATCATCCCTGCTCTGTCTCTCAGGGGCTTGCCTTTGGGGCGTAGGTTGCAAAAAAAAAAAATCTCAGAAGAATTGAGTTAAAGTTTTCGAGAGAGTTGAGAGCCTCTCCAAAGAAGCCGTGCTTCTGAGATCTGGAGTTGTCGCTCCCAAGAGGCCGGTTGTCCTCCAAGTCCTATCCATCTTTCGTGTTCTACTGATATGCTCTTAATGTAGCCATTCCTTGTCTAGACTGCTCCAGGCATGGGGCCATTCTGTCTTCTCTACATCCCACAGCATTCCATGAGGTAGGTACAATTATGCCTCTATTTGGCTGACAAGGAGGCCACAGCTCGGAGAATGGCAGTGGCCTGTGTAGGATTCCTGGGCAAGCAGAGAGGATGGTGCTCACCTTGGTAGGCGAGCTGTGGCAGCCATGCTGTTCTTGGTGCTTCATCTCTTTTATTTCCTGGTTAATGTCACTCAACTTTGCATTACATTTGCAATTTCCTTCCTGGTCAGATGCTCTCGTGAGACAGCAACAAGGTCCCAGCTGAGACCAGCATCTTCCTGGTCAATAAACACGACCCTAGACACTGTGACCCCATGTTTTTTGGCTCAAAACAGCTAGGCATGTGTGCCAGCGGAGACGGTGCTCGTGGGAAGCTGGATGGAGGAAGTCATGATTTCTAAATCAAAAAAAGGTAGAGACAGCCACCAAAGGCAGAAGCTGTGGGAGGCACAGCCTGGGACTGTCAGAAGCCATGGCCCTGCTCATACCTGGGGTGTGGACTTCCACTCCCCTGGTGTGGGAGGCAAATGTTGCCTCGTGTTACCAAGCTAGTGAAACCTTACTGAGATAGCTCCCCAAGACCATTATCAGGCAAGAACCGAATACATTCAGCTGGAACATGGCAGGCGTCATGGGAACATGGCAGATGTCAAGGGAACATGGCAGGTGTCATGGGAACATGGCAGGCATCATGGGAACATGGCAGACGTCAAGGGAACATGGCAGGTGTCATAGGAACATGGCAGACGTCAAGGGAACATGGCAGGTGGGATGGGAACATGGCAGGAGTCATGGGAACATGGCAGGTGTCATGGGAACATGGCAGGCAGGCAGGTGTATATAGTACAGGGAACTGAGCTTTGAGGTAACAGAGGGAGTCAGAACTCTGGTCTCATGACTCCCCAAAGTGCCTTACCCCAACCTGGTACATCTGTCCTAGGAGTCAGCCTCACTGAGTTCTAGGTTCTTCTTCCCTAGCCAACCACACATGAGATTTCCCTTAAGGAAAAAGTAAAAGCAAACGGCGCCTGCAGGTGCTGGGGATTAATCGCTCACACTTACTGCTGCCCTACTTCTTCCCAGAGCCTGCTGGTGAGTTCTGTCTGTGGCAGAATCATTCATGATTCTGTCCATCCTGAGCACTAAAGAACCTTGAATCTTCATGGTTCAAGTTAACAAACCTCTGCGGGGACAGCTTCCGTCCCACCAGTCCCCACTAGGGAATGAACTGCAGTAAGAAAGCAGCCTGACCTGGGAAACCAGAGTCACGGTCACCACAGCCAAGCAGATGGCTCTGAATGGTGTCAAGCCATTCACAGGATCCGGGGCACAACCCTCCACTCTGCATGATTTTTCTGCCATTTTTCTGCCAGAAACTGTGTGAGACGCTCTGAGACCTTTTTCTCCCTGAAAAAGGTCTACACGGGATGTCTATACCACGGAAATGATCATAGAGATGAAGAGCCCAGGCTCAAGGGACGCTGTGTGACCTGAGCAGCTGAGAGCCTGCTGGTGGGCGTCCCGCTCAGGTCTGGGGCAGAGGGTGGTGTGTGTGTGTTTGTGTCCTTCCCTCATCCATTCTTGCTTCTCCCTGGAACCTGCCAATGGGTCCCTACTGGACTAACTACAACTTGGGAATTAAAAGCCCTGATAAAAGACTTGCCGAGACGGCCGTCTGCTGTCTGATTCCTCACTTACGCCACAGGCGCCTGACATGTGTGCTACCCCAGGAAAGGGGCAGGAAGCTGCTTGCCTTTGAAGCAACTGCCTCCCTATAAAAAGCTTCTTATGAAAGGCTGGGTTCAGAACCGGGAGCTTGCAGAGGATGTGTGTTGTGGCCCCTGTTATTTATGGGCATTCCCACCTGCTTCCAGAAAGGATTGGAAATCCCGTGTGCTGGAAAGAAAGCCAGACCTGTGCAGAGATGGCGAGAAGAAAGGAGCAGCCAGAGGTGCCTGGAGCCCCGAGGGACAGCAGCGATACACTATCCTGAAGACTGTCCTGCTGCCCAGCAGGGAGGGGCTGGCCTCTGATGAACTTCTATTTCTTTCTTTCCTGTTCTACTGAGAAGGTCCCCCACAGAGGGCTTGGACCTGGTGGCCACCAGGAGCCAGGTGGGCTCAATTATGGCTTAAATTTGAATGTTCCTCGTAAGTTCATGTCTGATTACTTGGTCCCAGGCAGATGATGCTGTCTCTGGAGATCGTGGGAAAAATTCATTGATGAGGTCTAGCTGGCGCAGGGTCAGGGCCATTGGTGGCTAAACTATGAAAGTCTTATCCAGTCACTGACTCTTGCTGTAACTTCAGGTTCTTGGTCACTTCAACCACATCCACCTCTGCCATGAGTGAAAGTCCCCCCACTCCCCCTCCACCTCACCTGCCGTGAGTGAAAGTCCCCCCACTCCCTCTCCACCTCACCTGCTGTGAGTGAAAGTCCCCCCCCACATCACTACCACATCACATGTTCTGCAACTATGAATCAAAATAAGTATTTCCTCCCCTGAGTTGCTTCTGTTGGACATTTTGAGCCTGCAATATGGAACTAACACAGCAGGTGGGCCCCAAAGCCGGGTGTATGGGAAGGGGGCATGGGAAGGGGTCCAGGAAGCTACATGGACAGCCTCCAGTCTTTAAAACTAAGATTTGGATGAGGCACTTGTCTGGAAGAAGATCCAGTATTATAGGAAAGGAGGCTGGAGTGAGTCGGAAATGCCCACTATGAGGCAGCCGGGGCTGGACTTTGCTGAAGAATACTGGCAGAAAATCACGGTTCTTCCCTACCAAGATGGCAGGGATGCCAGGCTGTTTCTCTCCTGAGGCTGTTTATCTGAGCTTGGGGACTGCCTCTTGAGAGCTGTGCCTTATGTGTGAGTGATCTCACAGGGACAAAGGCCACACGTGGATGTGGGTCCCTAGAGGAGGCCACCGCCACCAATCATAACTGGGCCATTTCACCCTGTGTGTCAGGGTATGGGGGCCTGACCAGGCCATGTTTAGAGCCTGTCACGTGGAGAAGAGTGAGCCCCTGGTCAGTAGAACATGGTCCCTGGAGTGGTTATCCTCAGGGTTGCCTCTCCTGCTCTGGATCTCCCAGTCCTCTCCAGGGGACCTGCCTCCTCTGATGACCATACCTTTTCTGGCCTTGGGAGTGTGGTTTGTTCCTGGGCAGCAAGGACTTCCTGCTAATTGTGGATTCCTGCAGGCCCAAGCTCTGTCTGCTAAGCTACTGCATACGGTACAGTTTGTCCTGTGTCTGCTATTGGACCACTAAACAGAGAAGTGTTTGATCCTTTTATGGCTCGGTTTGCCTATGTGCACATAGGGCCAAGGGCCCCCACTCACAGGGTCTTGGGAGGAGAAAAGGATGAGGGTCCTGATCACGGTTCCTGCAAATGGTGACCACTTGGTAAATATGGGCCGCAAAGGTGACAGCCACAAAACAAAGATTTCCTATCAAACGTCCTCCATCATGGATGTGGAAAGACTTTGAAGGCTCTGTATGTTTTTCCCTTTCCTGCTTCTCGCTCTTCTTGGCACAGTGTGCCATCACACAGGGTGCTGTTTTCAGCTGTGCCCTTCGCCATGACCTGACCAGTGTCTACTGTCCAGGCTAAGGCTCACCTCCACACTTCGCCCAATACAATAATATGGTGCCCGTGACGTGGCTGTTGGTAACTGTTTCCAAAGGGGAGAAACATCCTGCACGCTGGCACTCCTCATTAGTCACCCCCTCATGTGCTGTCACCTGCTGAGCCCGAGGCAGTCCCAGTCCAGGGGATGGCTATGTGCTGGGTGGTGTTTCTGTCATGACCCTGCCACATGCCAGGTCCCCTTCCAGAAGCATTCTAGAATCATCTCATTTCGTCCTCCCAACCATGACAGCACTCCAAGGACAGGTGAGATCATGGCTAGGACGGAAGTCATTTGGTCACACCACAGAGCTGAGGAGAGCTGAGCGAGATGTGACTCTTGGCCCATGCTCTGAGATACCTGCCCTTTCCAGTCTTTGAGTCCTTCCCATGTGAAAAATGACAATTTACTGGTGCCGTCCAGCTTTGTCCTGCTCTGGACTAGGAAAATGAACCTCCAAACGCTGGGGTCTAGGCTTGGCCCAACAGGCAGGCCAGCATTTCTGCTTCTCCTGTTGAAGGCAGAAAAGGCCCCCAAAGGTCATTCTAGGCTGTGGTTTTTCAGTGTGGTCTGAATAGAGCTGCTTCTGCATCCCAGAAGCACATGGGAAGTTTCCAGCCATTCCCAGGGAGTCAGAGCCTGTGGCAGCTCAGGATTGCCACCTGCCTCTGCTGTCTTTGGCCTCCGGAAGTGCCATGTTCCATCCTTCTCAATTTCCACACATACACAATTCTCTGGTTGGCCAGGGAACCCATTGCCTTGTATCAACATAGCTTCAGCTCCCATAGGAGCCTTGGGCACCCAGCTGGCATGTCCCAGCACCGAGTTGTTCAGAGCCCTCTAGGCCTGCCCGAGCCACCTCTGCCATTTACTAACATCCAAGCACAGGACACCATGCACTTTTCAAATGTGGCTTCAAAGTTCCTCTCCTCACTGTCTCTGTTCCTTCCTGAAATTATCAAGGTTTCTTTTTATCATAAGGATTTTCATGCTTTTGTTTTCCCGGCATGCCTTTTACCAAACTAGGCATGGGGAATCCTTAAGCACATTTACTAGGCAACAATATGAACCACTGACAGAGGGCAGAATGGCAGTCTAGTTTCAGCTCTGCATTCGTTCCTCAAGCATCTCCTGAGCACCCAGTGTGTGCCACAAACTGGGAGTGTACCTTACAGGATACAATATAGGCTGACCTGCCTTGGAAGATTCAAAGTCCCATGAGCCCACCTGGAGCATCCTCCAACCAAAGTTTCCCACCAATTCTTACCCCTCTCTCTGCTTCTTTCTTGTAAAAGTCACTTCTCACCGAAGAGTAGAACACAGGGGACCACCTACTCATGGGGCTCAGATTGCCCTGTCCTGTACCCTTCCAGGCTTTCTTGTGATGATGCACACCCCTCCTAGAAGCCAGACCATGACCCAGAGAGTTGACGGCCCCATAATCCTGCCTGGAATCTATAGCTGGATTGATTTTTAAAAGATAGACCCCAGAACCCCTCCAGGTAAGATGTCTGCCACAACCTAAATGCTAAATTTCTGGCTTGAGCAGATCGAAATCCCCAAGAAGAGATACAAACACAGCTAATTTGTGCTGCCTGTGCTCAGCATGCAGCCCATCACATCACACGGTAGGTGCTCGTGGTGCAAAACTGCCTTTGCCCCTGTCCTGATGCTACAGGTGGGAGAGAGCCTGGCTGCCAGGCAAGCCCAGGGCTAGATGGGCCGAGCATCCTTGCCAAGCACAGGAAACTGCATGGGAACTATGTGGGTGCCCAAGGGCCTGTGCCCACGGCCCTGGTATCCTGGGCAGGTGGTTCTTACCGTGGTGTATTTACCCAGCTGGCAGAGTGAGGGGAAGGTTTCTTGGTGGGCTTTACGGATCTTCTCTGTGAGGTCGTCCAGCTCCGCGGTCATCTCATAGCTCTCGGTGCATTCCTGCTTTGAAGGCTCCTTCTTTTTCTTGTTCCTGTCATTCCTGACGGCTGGAAAAGGGAGATGAGAGGTCAGGGAGGGCCAGGTCACGTACCTGAGCAAGAAGCCCCTCCGTTCCCAACCCTGACACTTGGAATAGGAGCAGCAAGAGAGGAGGGGCTTGCTCTCTGCCAGGAACTCGGCTGCCTCTGGCAGAACCATGCCTGCCTCTCTCGGTGCCCAGTGTGCACACACAGTGTGCACAGTCTGTGTAAGTCTGACCCGTAAGAAGTTCCAATGCAGAATGCATATGAGTGGGAAGGGTCCTAAGGGGTGTCCTGAGTGGCCGAACTGCAAGGATCCTGTCCTGGCCAGGTGGTGATTTGTTTGTTTGCGTCAACTTGTCAAAAGCTAGAGTTATCCGGGAAGAAGAAACTCCACTGAGAAAACGCCTCCTTCAAATTGCCTGTAAGCAGACTTATAGGGCCTATCCTGATGAGTGACTGATGTGGTGGGGACCGGTTCACCCCTGGCAAGCAGTCCTGGGTATAAGAAAGCGGGTTGAGCAAGCCATGCAGAGCAGGCCAGTAAGCAGCACCCCTCTGTGATCTCTGCTTCAGTTCCTACTTCCAGGTTCCTGTCCTGATTAATTTCCTGCCATGACTCCCCTCATTGATGGAATATTACCTGGACGATGAAGCAACCCACCCCACAATTTGCTTTTGGTCACAGTATTTATTGCATCAAAGGAACCCTGGCTGATAGGTTGTTACCCGGGAGACAGGTCTCTCAGCAAGATTGTTTCATAGTGAAGGTGTGGCCTGTCTGAGCAGTCTCATTTCTTTACTTTTTGGCTTTTTCAGATCAACTAACTGGTACCTAAGAAGATTCTTCTTGAGGGTGATAAGGCTGTGGTCTGTGCCCTTTCTGCATTAGGCTTAGACTTCCTGTATGAATCAAGCAATATCCCATATTTATAATGTACAAAATCCTCCACCAAGACAACTGTATTTGTGCTTTCATTCATTCAGAGACCCAGATAGGTGCCACCTGGCCCTGCACATCCCAGCCCAGCAGGACATGGCATATAGCAGGGTTCATGACTCAGAGCTATGGGACAGCCTCCTCCCAGGGCCAGCTCTCTTCATAGCTGTAAGTGACTGCACTGCCAAACTCTGGCTCTTGGCAGGAACCCAAATCCCAGGGAGGCAGGCAAATGATATCAGATCACATGACCCCTCCAGGGAGTCCATATTCACTGGGGTGTCAGAACCCAGGCTGCCTAGATGTGTACAATGCCAGCGTGACCTGGGCATGTGTGATGCGAGATGACCCAGGGCATAATCTGATCGGCCTAAGAGGATTTGGCCTGGCTGCCTCCCTAAGGGCACATAGGTCACTAGGACATGCAGTGTCCATACCAGTAGAGTCCTCAGGCCCTATGTGGACAGCAGATGGGGAGGGGGGTGCATGACAGGGGAGACAGGATGGGGAGGAGGAAGAAATGGGGAAGGAAGTAAGAGCCATCAAAGGCACAGAGGAGAAGTCATTGTCAGTGTAAGCCGCTCACAGGCTCAGGAGGGAGCACTTCTGGGAAGAGGAGCACTCTGTGGGTGTCTCGATGCTTGATCCTGGAGGTCTGACCACAGAATTCACCTAATCCCCTTTCAAGGTGGCAGAGCTGCCAAGTTCTCTCTTTACTGGATCCACTTACTATCAAGGAAGTGGACACCCGGGAGAACACAGGCTGGTACCTTCCTTCTCAGTCCCTGGACGGTGGAGAAACAGAGGCCCAAGCAGAGCTTTGTGCTTTATTCCCTTGCAGCTCTGTGACTAGACAGACCTTCTTTGGAGATGTGGGGATGGGGTGAAAGGCCTCATGTTGTAAAAGTGTGTGTGTGTATGTGTGTGTGTGTGTGTGTGTGATACAACACAGCAGAAGCAGCACACAGTGAGGTGGGCAGCCCAGAATGGCAGGATGGTGGCCCCTAAGATCTTTCAAGGAATGTCATTCTGCCAGGGTGAGGATACTGTACCCTGAAGGCTTGCATGTAGATGTTTCAGGCTCTTGTATGAGACAATAGCCCTCTCCTCTGACACGCCTCCACTTTAGCCAACACCAAGGTCAAACCTAAGCAAGTGTCTTTCCCAAACAGCTCTGAGAGAACTTTGATAGTCCCTCCATTCACCACATGGCCCCAGCAGCTCTTTTCCTGATGCACACCTCAGAGAACTAACTTTACAGCAATAGGCATGACAAATGAAACCACGAATCTCACTATTCCTAGTGCCAACCCTAACAGCCTTGGGGCAGAACGGCCCACTTGCCCATTTGTGGACAGCAATAAGCCAAACGGCTCATCAAACTGCAGACTTTTGCTTGGTTATTGAAGGAAATGAAATATTGACACAGTTCACACTGTGAATGAACTCTGAGAACTGTGCTGAGAGGAGAAGCCAGCTGCTGAAGGCTTTGTGTCCTTGGGCTTCTATTGCTGGGAAGAGACACCCTGACCATGGCAGCTTACCATTCCAATCATGGTAGGGAGCATAACAGCTGGAAGTGTGGCCTCATGCAGGCAGATATAATGCTAGAGAATTCAATGTCTTGATCAACAGACAACAGGAAGTGTTCTCAGATACTTATCAGTATCTTGAGCATGTATGAGACCTGAAAGCCTGCCTCCACAGGGACACACTTCCTCCAACAAGGTCACATCTCCTAATAGTGCCCCTTTGGGGGCCTTTTTCTTGGAAACCACCACATTCCACTCTCTATCCCCCAAAAGCTTTTAGTCATATCACAATGTAAAATTGCCTTCAAAAGTTCCTATCATCTAGAACAGTCCCAGAGTTATTTAGAAGTCTAAAGTTCAAAGTCTCTTCTGAAATTCATTCAATCTCTTAGCTATAATTACTTGTAAAATCAAAATCAAAAAGCAGATCATATATTTCCAATGGCACAGGATATACATTAGCGTTCCAAAACATAGGGAAGAGAGGGAGCATACTGGAAAAATACTGGACAAAAGCAAGACTGAAAACCAGGGAGGCAAACTTCAAACTCTGCATCTCCATGTCTGATATCAAACTTCAGACCTCCAAGTCCTTCCAGCTTTGTTGGCTGTAACACACTTCTTTCTTTTGGGCTGGTTCTACTCCCTGTTAGCAGTTTTCTGTGGCAGGCACCCCAGGGCTCTGGCATCTCTAGCATCTTGTGGTCTTCAAAGCAACCCAGGCTCTAACTTCACAGATTCATGCAATGGCCTCTCTGGGCCTTCATTTGGGGACACCCCTGACACATGCCTAGCATCAGCTGCTTTCTTTATTCACGGGGGCAAATTCCATAGCCCCTTTCTTCTGTCCTTAACTCCAGAACCATGTGTCTAAAGCTGCTGCTTACTGGGGCTGGAACACAGCCCCCCTCATTCACTTACACCTTCACCAAGTTTCTAGTTTTGATGGTTTCCTTCACTGCCTAAGCTTGGCTGTCCTGAAACTGGATCTGTAGAGCAGGCTGGCCTGGAACTCACAGATCTTTCAAATCATCTTCACCAGCTTCTTTTTCTGATGCTCAGCTTCTCTACCTGAGCTTGGCTCTTCTGGAGCTTCCTCTGCGGTCCAGACTGGTCCATACTGGTCTCAAACTCAGAGATCTGCCAGTCTCTGCCTCAGGAGTGCTGGGATTAAAGGTGTGTACCATCTCACCCAGCTCTTTAATTTCTTTTCACACCTTGGAAATTTAGCTGGGTGGGATCTTGCCCTGAGGTTACCACTCCCTTTATTCCATTTCTAAATCTGTTTATCTCCTTGAAGGCAGGATTTAGCTCCATCCACTTCCTGGTGCTCCTTTTCCCCTGAAGTATTTTCCCTTGCCCAGCTTGCTCCTTTTCATTCATTATACATCTTCCTGAGAGTCCACACTGGTGACCACACAATAGTCTCTACTATCCTGTTCTGAGAGTTTCTCAGCAAGGGAATTAATCCACAACTCTTCACTTTAGCCCCAGGCAGAACTTTTCAGACAAGGGTTAAAAACAGTCACACTCTTCACCAAAAGTCACAAGAATGGTTTCTAGGTAACCTACTAAAATTCTTCTCCTTAGAAACCTCTTGGTGTAGGCGCCCACAGCTCAGACCACACTCAGCACCTCTGTCTTCCATGTTCCAACAGGATGGTCCCATAAGAAGGGCTTAAAGCATTAAATTGCTTTTCTAATCCACAGTCCCAAGGTTCATATTCCTTCAAACAAAACATGGTCAGGTCTATCACAACCATATACCAGTCCCTGGTACCAACTGCTGTCTTAGCTAGGGTTTCTATTGCTGTGAAGAGACACCATGACCATAGCAACTCTTATCTAGGAAAACATTTACCTGTGCTGACAGCTTCTGGTTCCAGAGGGCAGGGAGCATGGCAGCTGGAAATTTGGTGGTGGTGGCATGCAGGCAGACATGGTGCTAGAGAATTCTACATCTTGATCCAAAGGCAACAGGAAGTGGTCTGAGATACTTGGTGGTATCTTGAGCACATAGGGGACCTCAAAACCTGCCTCCATGATGATACACTTCCTCCAACAAGACCACACCCATTCCAACAAAGACACATCTCCTAATAGCGTCACTCCCTTTGGGGACTGATTTCTTTCAAACCACCACAGCATGCAACATACTTTCCCATTTGTACGCAACACCCATAGACAGACAGCAATGTCGGGAAGGGTTGGGTTGCGGGAGACTGGGGGAGGAATTGTGATTGTAGGGTTTCTTCTTGAAGATGGGAAGGTATGGACGTCATAGCGGTGCAGAGCTGATAACTCCATGAACATGGCACACTGTCACATGACTGACCCTACGCTATGTGGCTTCCAGAGAGAATTTTTCTGAACCCTGACCAGAACCAGAGGCCAGTTGTCACCTTTGACCCTCAAACACACAGCAGGGCAGTTCCAGTGAGGGGCAGTCAGTATCTTAAACTCATAAAATCCCACAGGAACTGGGCCAGCAGCTCCTCATCTTTCCCTTTCTAGGGATCGAGAACCCCCTTTTTGAAAACCGTAGAGCTAGATTTCCATGGAATGCACAGAATAGCAGAAAGGGGAGAGGGACTGCAAAGGAAACAAGCAGGCCCCGGGGCCTTCTCTGGAGTCATTGTTCCCAGAAAGCAATGTGCTGTTTCCCCAAGAACTCTACCTCTGAATGGAACTATTCTGGACACTAGAGAGATGAAACCTCCCAGAAGCAGCGGCCCTGTTATCAAATCTACTGCAACCTGAACCCTGGACTGCTTAGTGTAACCTGACAGCATCCTGGGAGGACGCAGAAGATATGGATCCGGTGGAGGCCCTACATCTTGCTGGGTGACATGGCTGGTTCTGAACTCCACACGGACCGTGGGTCTTCAGTGCTGTGTGCTACGTGATACCTGCCACACAAAGTGATTATGAAGTTCTGGGAAGAACTGAGAACTCTGGGTGCCAAACGGTGTTTGAGGGTCCTCATAGGTAATGATGCCCACTATGAGGTCCTCACTGAGAGGCAGAGAGTCCATGAGCCCTTTCTCTGGGAGCCTGAGGTGTGGAACTATGGTTTGCGACAGCCTCAAACTTCCCTCTCCCACAAAGAACCTGGCTGTTGCACACAGCTACCATGTCACAGTGGCCATGGGGGCTGACAAGCCGCTTCCCACCAGTCTACCCCTGAGAAGACAGTGCGTGGGGATATAGCGGCATCCATGGTCAGCTTGTATCAGAGCCTGCGCTCCGCCCCGCTGCTCTGGGGACTATAGGAAGAGTCAGGCTTTACTTTACTTCCTCTGTATTCCCGAAGCTTAACACAGCCCAACTCACAGTGAATGGTAAGAAGGATGCGTGACCAAATACGGGGTTCCATCCCTTTGCGGGGGGCATGTATGTGGACAGAGTTCATCCAAGCTGTTGCCTCCTAAAATTAACAGCCTTGCTGTCACCTAGTGGTCTGCAGAGGAATCATTGAGTGCTCCTGCCCTGTCAGTGGCCAGGAGGGTGATGGGGTGGGGTGATTTATGCACCTGTGATAGGACCTGGTCCAATGTTTGCAAAGCGCTTCTTAGAGTAAAGGTGCTTCATAAACACCAGGCATTCTCCTGCCGAGGGGCCAAGTGCTACAAATCAGATTTGGTGGCACGAAAGTAACATATTTACGATCCCCTATCATATTGCAAATGAAATGGATGTAATGAAAGTGTCACTTCTACAAATCCCTCTGATGTACAGACCCGACCTATGAATATGAAAACAGACACCCGAGCACTTTTATCTGAATGTCTAATCATGGAAATAAATGAAGCCATGTTCGTTTTAATGTGTGCACTTGTGCATGTATCTGGAATATTGATTTTCATACACATGATAAAAATTTAATGCAAGAAACAGGAGAGAGCTGCAGGCCCCACATGAACCCAGGAAGAGGAAAACAGGGCTTTCCTGAAACCTTCTTGTCACCAACAAGAGAAAAGGCCACCAATGGTGTATTTTGTTTGCAAAGACTTTTTCCATATTCAGTTTAGCAAATGAAGCTATGCTTGAAATTACAGTCTGAAATCTGCACAATCCGACCCCTCCGCTCCTTGCTAACTGCCCTAATAACGGGTCACAGCTGGTCTGAAGCCATCCAGGAACTACTGTACCGAGATGCTCAAGAGGAGAACATGGAAGTATGGTCGAATCCGAATCTGAAGACTGTTTTCTGGATTGCTTGCGTCAATGAACTCCAAGGGCCTGAAGGCAGGGACGTGCATCACTAACCGCTGAGACTACTTAAGGATTGAGTGCTCGGTGCGCAGGCACCTAAGGAGGACGAGCCCGGTGTGAGGGTGGGCTGAGCTGGGTGCCAGAGTGCTTCCTCCACTGCACAGTGTCCTGGGAGGCATGCGCCACACACACACTGGCAGGAACTCAGACATGCAGAGAAAGGGGAATGTGGGTGAGTCAGAGGCTGGGCTTTCTTTCCCTGTGGTTTGCAGGTGCTACTGAACCAGCCCCAGACCGAGCACCTTAAGTGTTTGTGTAGTGTAGAATTTTCATTCCTTGGGACCTTGATTTCAGCAACTCCACCTATCCGCAAGCATGCCACACAGCTGTGCTTGTGTAAGGACTTGCACAGGTGACTCCGTACCCCCGCAACTGCCAACTGGGTGTCAACTATGCCAGGGAGCAGGCAGGGGGCACTGTCAGAATTCTGTAGCTAGTTAGTCAAATACAGAGGAATCAATCTGGATGCAGTGTTACAAAAGTTTAGCAAGGTCCCTGTGGCCTGGACCAACTTCCTAAAGCTGCTCCAAGCTACAGAGGAGAGCCCTGTATACTGTCATGTCCAGAGGCCAAATGCATCTCAAATTACTTTATACTAATGATACCATGGAGACAATTCCAAACACACCCTTCCCCATGTGACTTTTGGCAATGGAGACCCTAACTTTGCACGTGGACATTGTTCCACTCCCCTCCTTCCTCCACCTCAGCAGGTGTGGTCACCCCTGTTGGGGTTGGATGTGTTCTTCCGGTGGCCATGTTTGCAAGGCAATGGTTTAGGATAGTGAGCCTCTCTTTCAGTGACATGTGAACTACAGGAGTCAATTTCAGTTTGACCCTACAAACAAGGGCAAAGAAGACGGTCTCGGTGACAAATGCCTGTCTTCTCAAGTCACTGCAGAAGCTTCAGCAGGAGAATCAAAGGTTTAAGACCAGCCGGGACAATACAGTGAGACCCGGTCTCAGAGCAACAGTAAAGATGAGAAGGAAGTCTGGTGCTACAGGGTCATGAAAAGGGCTTCCTCTTGCATGTGATGCAAAGTGTGCATCATTCCCTGGACCACAAAGCAACCAACAAACCATCCTGCCCACCCCGGCCTGGGCTCAGAGGGCAAAGAGAACATTCTAATGTGCCGTGCTGTGTAAGAGCAGGAACGGGGCATGTGAAACTGAGGGGTTACAGGGTTTTCACCACCTTTCCTTGCCAGCTGGTGGCCCTTTGCTCTATTCCTCTGGCAGCAAGGGGCTACTTCAGGGAGAGTTTTGCATCTCTGACCTTGTGCTCGGAAGAGCTGTCCTTTGTAGATGGAGGCTGAGGCCATGGCCTTAACAGGACAGTGGAATGGAGGAAGAGACTGAGCCGACTTAGCCTTCTGACTCTGAACAAAGCATCACCCATTGATTGCCTTGTTTCTATATTATTTATTTACTTACTTATTTTTGATCAGGGTCTCCCTGGGTAGCTCTGATCAGGCTGGTCTCCAGCTCACAGAGATCCACCTGCCTCTGCCTCTGCCATCTATGTGCCGGGATTAAAGGAGTGCAACACCACACACTGTCCTTCACCTTGCTCCAATGTGGGGAGCAGAGTTTAGGGGGTACTTCATAGTGTACATTCGCAGCATGAGTTGAGCTCACAGCTGTTGCTGCCCTGCCTGTCCTTGCACATATGAAACACTCCCTGGTGGGTCTTTTGATAGTTTTGAGGAAAAGAAAAAAAGGTGATCGTCCTAACGTCAGGAATGAATGAACACATTTAAAATAGTTCATCGTGTAAGCTGTCTAGAAGGCCCACGTGACCTGCATCTGTAAGTCATCTGAGGGATGGAAAAGTGGCCCTTGGTTTTCCAGATGTTTGCTAGAATATTAATGTCCCATCTAGCACACTAATGTGGAGAATCTCTTGCACACTTTCAAATAAATATGAGCCATGAGAAGAATAATCTATATGTAGATGTGTGGGTGCTCATACTGTGTGCTTCATTTAGATCATGAAAGACCTCTACATGCCTTCAGTGGACACACACACACACTACACACACCCTACACATACCACACACACATATACACTATACCCCACACCCCTCACATGCCCACCCACCACACACATACCACACATACACACCACACACACATATACACACTACAGTCCCATACCCCCCTCTGCACACACTAAAATAAAAACTAAAACCAGAAAAAGCTATATGGAAAGCTGGTACTTTGTAAGCTCATTCTAAAAATTAAGAAGAAGTTTTTTATTT
Source organism: Dicrostonyx torquatus (assembly GCA_028555095.1). Lineage (NCBI taxonomy): Eukaryota > Metazoa > Chordata > Mammalia > Rodentia > Cricetidae > Dicrostonyx > Dicrostonyx torquatus. The sequence goes on from JAQHUG010000123.1 coordinate 1,747,753, forward strand.
TATTTTATTTTATTTTTTGTTGGTTTTTCGAGACAGGGTTTCTTTGTGGCTTTGGAGCCTGTGCTGGAACTAGCTCTTGTAGACCAGGCTGGTCTCGAACTCACAAAGATCCTCCTGCCTCTGCCTCCCGAGTGCTGGGATTAAAGGCGTGTGCCACCACCATCCGGCGAAGAAAATATTTTTAAAAATCAACTCGTAAAACAAATGAGACAGCATTTGGAAACAAGGCTCTCTTCAGCCTGTAGAGACCATCAGTAAATCACCTACCTGCCTTTATGGAAGAAAAGGCCACCTAAATCTACCACAGAGCTGTAAGAGATCTTTTGTAGAGGCCATGGGAGCCCCTTCTGGGAGAGCTTGCAAGGTACTTGCTTCTAGAGGTATCAGGAGCAACCTGGTCGGTGGATCTCATGTCATGGGCAGGGATTAGACATCAGGCTAGATATAGGACTATAACTCAAGGTTCCCCTGCAGGCTGGGAAGTCTTGCCAAGGAGACTTTGAGTTTTAAGCTCACTGGCGGTCACAGTAACAGACGAGTCCATCTGTTACTGGAGAAGACATGGCTGGGGGCAGAGATCACTGGAGGCAGGAAGCTCCAGAGCAAACATGAGGAAGTTCTGAATCAAGAAGAGATTGCGTGGTGGAGCCAGAGTAAAGGATGCTGGCCAGGGCCTGGGACAACTCTCACCTTGGGAAAGGATGAGCCAGACAAGATTAAATGTGATGATTCCAGGTGCCCATGTTGTCCTGTGGAGTGTGCAGTTGGATAGTTTGACCTAAGCCCAGAAAGTGATTGCCCATGGCCGGAGCCTGGGAAACAGGCACTTCTATCAGAATAGTAGAGCAGAGAGTGCTAACCGAACCTAATTTAGGCCCCGTGTTTCCTTTCTCCCAGTCCTTTTAGGAATGAATGTGGAAGAGACTCAGATTTTGGAACTACATTTTAGTTATTTCTGTATGTTGGGTGCTGATGCAGACAGTGGGGATATGGCAGGGTGAAAGTGTGTGTCTGTATGTGTGTGTGAGTATGTGTGCAAGTGTGTGTGTGTGTGTGAGTATGTATATGTGTATGAGTGTTGTGTGTATGTGTATACGTGTGTGTGAGTGTGTGTATGTGTATACGTGTGTGTGTGTGTGTGTATGTGAGTGTGTGTGTACGTGTGTGTGAGTGTGTGTATGTTCAGTAAGGATGACGGAAAGAGGGCTGCCTATTAGAATCACTACCAGAAACCTTGACCATTCCTTGCCCTTACTTTTAAAAAGCAAAGATTGGAAACATTTTAACCTCCTGGTAGACACTCACACATAAGGTCTTCTTCTGCAGACAGGCAGACTAGCTTCTTAACTCACTAGTCTGGTGTGTGACCTAGACTCCTGGCCTTAGTCACAGCACTAAGTACAGCTTGTCCCAACAGCAGCACAACACCTGGTTCAGTGCTAACCTCATCCCTTCAGGGCTGAGGGATGCCCCACGCTCTGCTAAGTGCTTCTCATATATTCTGCTATTTAATTTTCCAACAGCTCCATGTAGGAGCTGGTACTCAAAAGTTACGCATGTAGAAGCTAAATCTGAGCATCTCACAGGCCCCACAATCCTTGGCCTACAGAAGCAAGACTTGAACACGGACGCCTCTGTTTCCACAGCCATAGACTGTTCCTAAAATGACTGCCAGAACTTTTTCCTTTTCGAAAGATTGGGGTCTATCACACAAATGTAGCACGGAATTTCTCTTCTCAGCTTGGCCGCTTTTGCATGCTATGGAGTAACCACTCCCTGGCCTAGAAAGAAAACATGTCAGAAGATCACAGAGCAGAAATAAGCCCATGTCATGTGGCTCTCGGCACACACATTGTTACTCAGCACTGTCGCCAGTTTGCCTTCCAGCGTGAACGAAGCAGTTCCTTGCTAGGAAGAGAGCAGCTCTGGTTGTCCATCTATTAAAGGGCTGAATCCTGCTGAGACCACAAAGTCCACTGTCTGTCCCACTGATCCCGAGCCTCGGGGGACAGTCACTGCAGAGGAAGCATGCCGTCTCAGCCATTCTCGCCATCACTTGGAGTCACATACTTGAATGCCTGTCTGTCATTAACAGAGATCTAAGTTTCTCCTCCTGGGAATGCTTATGCCAAGGGGCCAAAGCAAGACAAAAAAGTATCCTGAGAGACAACACCCCAGACATCCCAGGGCCAGCTTCACAGTTCTTTCCTTTGCCCTTCCTGTCACAACCAAACCCACATCCACACGCAGCAGAGGAATGTGACTTCCCCTTTTCATCAGACCGAGATCTGCTGAGGCCCCAGGTAGAGACTCCCTGGAGTCTGCAAAGAGAAGTATAGAGCAAAGCAAGCAAACAGTGACAAAGGACTTTCTGTGACTGCCATTCACAGCGTGGGGTCTTCAGCATGAGTGTGAAGTCAGGACCCGACCTTTGGAATGGAACAAAAAAGGAGCACATCCAGGACATGGCTGCTGCTGCACACACAGGGACATCTGAACCCCACAATCTCACCATGACTAACTGGCCATGATTAGCATTGTCTGGGGATCCACTGCAATCCAGGCTGGGGACCAATTGCAAAAAAACAAGGAGCTCAGCCTACCTAGACTTTTTGGGTTTTTTTTTGTTGTTGTTGTTTATTCTTCGAGACAGGGTTTCTCTGTAGCTTTGGAGCCTGTCTTGGGACTTGCTCTGTAGACCAGGCTGGCCTTGAACTCACAGAGCCTCTGCCTCCCAAGTGCTGGAATTAAAGGCTGTCCAGCCTGCCTAGACTCTTGTTGGTGGACGGCTATGGGGAACAAGCTGAGCCACTCTACTATCTGGTCATGGCAAATCTTGGGGAGAACCCCAGAACAGGAGAACGGGTGAGCAGTGGACAGGGCGACGCGTTAGGAAGTGAGGGCAAGGGAAAAACTCTTCCACGGCACGCCGCAGAGACACTGGCACATCCGTGTTCATTGCTGCACCGTTCGCAATAGCCACAAAATGGAACCAGCCGAGGCAGCCATCAGACGATGAAGGGATAAAGAATAGGTGGCACACATACACAGTGGAATTCTATTTCACCATAAAGAAAAATGAAATCACAGCCTTTTCAGGAAAATGGATGAAACTGAAGATCGTTATGGCCAGTGAAATAAACCAGACTCAGGAAGACAAATGCCACGTTCTCTCTCATATGCAAGTGCCAGATTTAAAACTTTCTCTCTCTGTCTCTCTCTCTGTGTGTGCACGTACACGTGTGTGTGCGTGTGTGTGTGCGTGTGTGCGTGCATGTGAAGTGAGTACAGAAGTGCCTATGTAGAGGAGAAATACCTTCAAGTAGAACGTAGAGAGGGCAGAGCCAGGCATCGCAGGCCTTGCTATTGCCAGTCTCCATGACACCAGTTACAAACAACCCCAAGAAGAAAAGAAGTTGGAACAGCGTATCTGTACTGAACATGCGTAGACTATTTTTCTTGACGTGATTTCTTACACATATGACCTGGCATGTATAGCGTTTACATTGTAGCATGCATTCTAAAGAACCTAGAAATGATTTAAGGCACGTGGTTCATGTGTGCGTGTTAATAGATTGCTCAGCTATGGCACCTTTGCTACATAAAGGCTTAGGACACCATCAGATCTTAGACTCTGCAGTGTGTCCTGGAAATAGCCCAAGAAAACCGAGGATTGACTATAGTATGGGTATCGGACAGTTGCAAATATTGTTTATGGTAGGGAAAATAATTCTCTGCAAATTAAACATAGAGACCAGGAAAGCTGTGTCAGTTAAGTGACACCGCTCTTTCTCACATAGTTTTTCCTTCAGTATTCTAGGGATCCAGTGACAGGCAGGGTTAGTTTTGCGTGATTATCCTGAGGTACTAGTGACAAAGCCACTCTGTTCCCTAAAGAGTCACATCTGGACTTGGGGAGAAAGCAAACTTTCTCATAAGATTTCGGACACAGAAGAAATACTTTAGGTTTGCTGGGTCATCATGGTCCCAGTTACAGCTCAACCGAGCCTGCACCACAGAAGGCAAGAGTGTGTAAGCTGCTAGGTTGTGTTCCAGGAAACTTTCTGGAAGCCAAACCTTTGACCAAATCTGACCACAGACACTCTAATGTGCACACTGTTAAGCTAAAAACTGCCCTTGGTTGTTAAGAAGCTGTATATGCAACAATTCCAAGTTGAGGAGCAGGACATTTAACAGGAAAGGAAACAGCCCTCACCATGATGCCCATCTGTTTGTTTTCCACCTTACACTAGCTGCCAGGCAAAGCAGATGCTGTTTTGCTGTCCTGTGATGAGCACCAACCCCTTCCCAATTTCTTTGTCTGAACTAACAATCTGCATCATCTCTAGATGCATGGCTGAGGGAAGATGCAAATATTCCCAACTTATACACAAGATGTGGCTACATCCTGAGAACATGCACACAGAGCAGAATGTGGGATATAGACTTTTGCCCAATCAGCAAGAGAAAGGAGAGACTGACCAGAGCCATTGCCACCAAAGAAGGGACACTTGAGCCAAATTGCAATCAATAAAATGTAGAGCATTCTAGGTTGAGGGGAAAACATGAATAGAATTTGGTAACATAATAAGGGGCAGGGAGCTGAGTAGTGGCTTGGAGGGGTCTGGGAGAAGTGGGTGATGTTGCAGCTCTTAGGGTTATCAGATTCTCCTTCAAACATGTCAAGTGTAGTGGAGACCAATGACAACACGCACATACTCTCAAATAATGTTTGGTGAATACCCAGATAGAAAGTGCTCAGCTTGTGGGAGCATTGGTGGGAAATCATGCAGAATAGAGCCTGTTCAATGTGCCAGTGTCAGGGATAGTGTGATCCAGGAGCACTGGTGGCATCGTCCTGAAACATTTCCTTCCTAGGCATTCAGAGATCCTCTAGGGTTGTGACTCCGGCTTCCTTGGGACTGACTTAGTTAGAAAGAGACCCTCATAAGTACGCACTGTAACTCATACAGGGGGAAGGAGAAGGATGCAGAGACCCTGTCTTCTCTATGACAATGCTGCCCTGTCCATCAGTTAGTGATGCTAATAGGGCACCTTTACTCCAGAAGACAAAATGACCTTCGCAGGTACAGGCTTTGATCCACAGATCTTGCTGACCTTGAACTCCAAGGCTGACCTTGAACTCACAATCCTCCGGCCTCCAAGTCTGTAGTACCATCCAGCCCATGTTGCTGTTTGTTAAATGGCATTTTCCTTTCAAAAGAAAGCCTCTCTTCTCCGGAGCCCATGTGGTTCTTATACTGGGTAGAGAGTCCAGGAAACCAGTCATTGAACACTTAGAATGGTAGCTGTCCTAGCCTAACACTAGTCACAGCTTGCATATCCAGTTCTGGAAGGCTAAAATCACAGATGCTTCCAAACCAGTGACTGCACATGGTGTGACACCCTCACTAGTGCGAGCACGCTCCCCACTGTGACATCATCCTTTCCAGTGTGAACAGCCTCCCCAGCATGGCACGGGCACAGGTGGCTGTGATGGGAAATGATAATGACTTCAGGGTGCAGCCCTTGATGTGAATGGCTTTACTAACAGTCCACAGAGTGCTCACTATCTGGTCTGCAATGTGAGGCTATGGCAAGAAAATTGTCTGTCCGATGTAAGAATTAATTAATAAAAAGTCTGAGCTAATAGGCCAACCAGTTTATAATTAATGTAGGCCTCTGTGTGTTTCTTTGGGACTCAAAGGCTGCGGGACCGGGCAGGACAGAAATCTCAGTCAACATTAAAATGTGGCCCTTGGGACTAAAGGGCCATCTTCAGGTTCTCGGGTCAGCTCCAAATGCGGAAGCTGTGGTCCGTCAAGGCCTTACTTGCCAAACACCTTAAGATGGACATGTGCTGGGTAGGGGTGGTACACAACTTTAATCGCAGCACTTGGGAGGCAGAGGCAGGAGGATCTCTGTGAGTTAGAGACCAGCTTAGTCTACAGAGTGAGTTCCAGGACAGGCTCTAAGAAACCCTGAGAAAGAGAGAGAGAGAGAGAGAGAGAGAGAGAGAGAGAGAGAGAGAGAGAGAGAGAGAGAGAGAGAGGAGCACATGTTATCCTTCTACGTGCTATAAGCATGCTGACCAGCCCCCAGCCCTGACTTCCCCAGCCTCGGAGCCCACTGCTGCATTTGCTGGTCTGCATCAGGATTGGGAACACATCTATGTGTTTCTGTTTACACCTTCTGGAAACTCCACTGCTCGTGGGGTTCTCACAGGGCTATGTCCCCATCAGCTGTCCAGTGCACCTGCTGTATAGTCCCCTTCCTGTGGGCTATAAATACCGTCAGGCCTGGGACCATGCCACCTTACCTAAAGTCCCTTCACCAACAGCAAAAGATAAAAGGAGGCTTTCCTTTAGGGCTGTTAATAACTGCCAAGATCCAATACCGTTTTATACCTGGTAGGCAATCACACTGAACGTAGACTCGGGGGGAATAGGCACCAAGTCACAAATATAAAAAGCACATGTAGCTTCCCAAAGTGACACAGATCTCTTGAGAAATATATAGTCAACATAATCCAACCTGTTAGGTTCAAAATACAGAGGCCACCCTCCCCATGAGAGGATCGCAGCTTATCCTCAAACGCCCACAACACCAGCAGCTGCTATGAGGGGGATCAGAAAAACATTCAGAGCTAAAACGTAGCCTTCCTCTGGACAGAGTGCATCCATAAAGGAAGTAATGACTACAGAAGATCAGTCAGCCCCCACGTCTGTCGCTTTGTCCAGATGTACCTGTAGTGTGTAGTGCAAGGGTCTTGAGTCTTGTTTCGTCCCCTGAATGTATAGAGTGAAGCTTTCTGAAAAAGTCTGTCAATCAACAGCATGGGACAAGAAACCCTACCCAGTGCCAGCAAAGACTTGGGACGCATGCCACATTTAGAGGAATGTGTTTTCTAAGACTTCGCTTGACGTGGTCTTAGAACTGAAGGAGTCAGAATGCTGGCCCTCCTGTATGATGCATTATGTAATTGGTGTGCTTTGTTAGATATATGATCTATTATAACCTTGAATGAAGTACATTAAATGACGTTGAAAATTAGATTATTCTGATTATTAGGGAAGTGAGAAGTGCGCTAAACATTTGCAAGGATGATAATCAATCAGGGTATCCATTTGAGTGCAATAAAAAAAAATCCGGAGCGAGTGTGTTTGAATCTAATTTTTTAAGCATGACATTTTCTTCAGAGTTTCTTTCTAAAATGTCACCATCTTCTAGAACAGTGATTGATCCCGTCTCGAGGGAGAAGCACTCACTCCGATTACTTCGCCCATTGCACACAAACCCAGGCCCACTTCCCAGCAGCTACATGAATCATGGTAATGACAACAGGCTTTATGGGAGCGCAGAGTTACATCACTTCAGCCAGAAGGCCACCCTTCTTCCTTGGCCAGATGAGAATGGAGAGAGCATACCCTTCCAACCAGAGTGTGGCCCTGTACCTTTGCGAAATAAAAATGGCAATTTTCACATTCTGTTTTGACTTTACTGAGAAGATAGGATGGATTTACACTGCCTTGTCCACAGTCGTTGTACTAGTATATTTGCAGAGAAAATAAATGATTCAGTGACTGCCTTAATTTACCCTCTGATCTCCTTTCTCTAGAACAGTGCCCGGCACCCTGGAAGTACAGGAGGAGTTGTATGCGACACAGGAAGGCAGGATGTGCTTGGGCTCATGGTCATGGATGCTGGAGACATTAGAAACGTTGCAGAGGTTAATGCATCCCGTCTGGTCAGCAAAGCCCTAGGGGAGGTCAGCCTCCTTCTCTACCTACTATGCAGAGGAATGCCTGTTTGGGGCACCGGGACTGAATGGAGATGAAACCCTTCTGGATAGTGCAGTGTAAGACAGGCCCGAGGAGAGCTGTCTACTCCTGGGCAATCCCCAGTCTTCTTTCGAGGAAGGAACAAAGGCAGGGCAAATGGGCAGCACAGACCACAGCACAGACCACAGCACAGACCACAGAGCGCACTGCTTCAACTTTGGTTTGGTCTGAGGCGCCGGAATGGCGCTGAGGATCTGCTACAGCTAGACAAATACTACAACTGAGCCACATCCCAATCCCTTCCTTTCCTTTCTTCCCTCTTTGTCACTGTCCCATCCCCTATCCCCTTCTTTTTCTTTTCTCCCAGTTCTAGGGCTTGAATCTATGGCCTTGTCCACAGAAGGCAGATGCTCCGCCACTACATGCCCAGTCCTTACCTACCCTTTCCTACTTCCTTTTCAATCCCCTCTCCCCTTTCCTCTTCTCCCATTCCTCCCTTCCAGGCACAAAGGATTAAACCCAGGACTTTGAGTAAAAGCTCTGGCATTTAGCCCCGCCCAGCAATTCAAGGGAATTGAATGCAGCTGTGACAGCCAATGATTCTGTCACAGGCTGCTGTGCAAGAAGCCCATCAAAGATTAAGGACAAAAACACACCCATTGCCCTGTGAGGGAAAGTAAAGATAGTTGGAGGAGTTCAGGAAAGTTAAATGACCTCTTGGGGGCACGGTGGGCTATGGGATTTGGGACTTATTGGGTAGTCCCCCCCGGGGGGGGGAGGTGGACACTATGGAAAACAGGCTAGTCAGTAGCTTCCCTTCCCCCTGCCCTCATTCCTGATGATCAGGAAACTCACCAGCAGAAGGCAGCTGCTCTTCCACCAACTAAACACTGGTGTGGTCTGACAGGCGACACCCTAGGTAATCTTCCAGAGAGTATGACTTTTTTCTTTCAGGTTTTGTTTCTTTTTAGATTTTGAAAATGTTTACCTAGTCATGAGATTCTGGAGGCAGGAACTCAGATCTAAACAGGACATTTTCTATGTACTTAGAGCAGGAAAGTAATTTTGAGTCAGCTCCAGGGAAATGTGGTTTTCTTTCAAAAGGAAAGTAGCATTTAACACACAAAATACATAGTCTAGGTGAGTTGCCTGTAGTCCTAGCCCTCCCGAAGGAGGGTCATTAGTTCAAGGTCAGTCTTGGCTACTTAGCTGAACTGTGCTCTCCCCAAACAAACGAAACAAACCCCCAATAAATCAATAAACAAAATAGCAACATAAGCTCTGAAGACTGGGAAAGGACCGAAAATCGCAGAGCAAGAAATATAAATAATGACCCAGTCATGTTCACATTTGATTTAGTTTATTCTTTATCTTTGGATGCATTCCTTTCTTTCAATATAGATCATATAGTATCTCAGATTTCTGATCTTGCTCTCCTCAGACTCAGCATTATGAATATCTCCCATGTCATTGCACAGCCCTTGAGAAAGTCCTTGCAGGTGATACCCAGCAAGGCACTCTTTTCATTGGGTGTGACTTGACTTACACACGCATTCTCTATTAGCTCTTTCCCGTTCCCTCTGTTCTGTGCTTGTACAAACAGTGCTGCAGTGAACATCTTTATCTTTTTTGATTGTTTCTTTCTCCTTCCTTCTTTCTCTCCTCCCTCCACCCCTTCCTCCTTTGTTTTCTCTTCCTTTCCCTTCCCTTCCCCTCTCCCTTCTTTTCTTTTTCAAACAGTTCTTTCTACACCTTAGGCAATTCCTCTGCAGCCTAGTCTGGCCTTGAACTCGACAATCCTCCTGCAGTAGCCTCCTGGGTGTTGGGATTAAAGGTGTGAATACCAGTCTGGCTCAGCTGCTTTCTGTGAAGTGCTTCGAGTGAAGGGCTTGGAGAAGCTTCTGAAAGGCATGGGTACCACAGTTCCCAGTGTCCAACAGCCTGTGTGCTGCCAGCTTGCTCACCTTCCTTTGCAGGTGGTGGAATTTGTTTTCTGCAAGGGAGCTTGTCTCCGGAGGGCAGCAGACAGCTCTGCTTTCGCCATGGCTGCTCCCCTGCTAACCACACTGACATGGTATCGGTAATGAGCCCCTATGACATGACATGTCATGACACAATTCCCATGGACACTGCTGCTGCCCATGTCCTACTGCTGGCTTAAAAGTTCCCCCGTTGAGTACTACACAGCAGAAAAAAATAACGATATTTTGAATTTTGCAGTTAAATGGATGGAGCTAGACAACATCATTTTGAGTGAGGTAACACAGACACAGAAAGACAATTATCACATGTACTCACTCATAAGTGGATTTTAAACATAAAGCAAAGGAAACTAGCCTATAAATCACAATCCCTGAGAACCTAGACTACAATGAAGACCCTAAGAGAGACATATATGGATATAATCTACATGGGAAGTAGAAAAAGACAAGCTCTCCTGAGTAAATCGGGAGCATGGGGACCTTAGAAGAGGGCTGAAGGGGAGGGGAGAGGCAGGGAGGGGAACAGAGAAAAATGTGGAGCTCAATAAACATCAATAAAAAATAAATTAAAAAAGTTCCCCAACTGGTGGGGAACAGCAATGTAATTGGATTACAGGACAATCCATGACTCCTTTGGTCAACCTCAGCCCCTTTTCACAAACAGTTGCACTAGGAAGTGGACACACAAGGCTACAGTGTTACCAACAGTCAGTGGAGAACACCCTGGGGTGTATGCTCCATTAGTTTCTCAGACTTATTGAGCTTGTCCCCCCACTTTTAGGGTACCTATCAAGAAGAAAAGCCAGGAGGTCTTTGCAGAGGATTTCTTTCTTATAAGAACCAATCAGGAAATTCTTAGTGCACTCCATGAGTGTTGTTCCTGCTCGTTCAGACTCAAAGCCTTCTAGATTCTTTAGCTGTCCATCAACCACGTCTCTACATGTGTACACATGACTGACACTGGAGCCAGACAATCCTTGGTGTTTTGGGGGATATGTCCTGTTCATGCCAGATGTTTGGTATTTTCCTGGCTCCACCTACCAGGAGGCAGCAGCTCAAGCTGCAATTAGTTAGGGAGGGAGGCAAAGGCTTAGGAATTGCATGGATGCCCAGGTAGGGAGCATGCACGTTTATTCCCATTGCTGCAGATTCCTGTGTGCATATTCACGATGGCACACCCTTCCAGGTTGGAAGGGGAAGTAGGTGTAAAGCACCTGTGGTTCCAACCTGCTTGCCAGCTGGGGCCATACTGACATCCAGTCCGGGCTGCTGCCAAAGGCCATGTCTGGGTCCGTGACCCTGCGACACACATGGTCTGTATTGATGGCTTCTGTTGCCACCAAGGGCCATGGAGATGCCTGGGGTCTGGGCCTCCTCCTGGGGCCATGTTGGGGTCTGAGGGACAACCTACAACTTGGGTGATGCCAATCTGAGTGGCTTGTGCAGCCACCCTGGGCCATGGTGACATCTGGGCTAGGGCTGCTGCTGAGGAACATGTCTGGGTTCTTGGTCCTACCACAGCTGAGGTCTGTATTGATGTCCATGACCTGTGTCACCACCAAAGACTGTAGGGGCAACGCCTACAAAGCTACAGCTGGCTTCTGAATGTCTGTAGGTAGCATAGCCTTAATCTGCTTTTTGCCTTCAGCAACCAACATATGTGAATCGTGTATGAGAGCCTTCACCAAGGTGCAAAGCCTGTGCCAAACCCGGTTGGGAAAATTCCAATATACTGTGACATTTGTATTTGGCATTGACCCTTTGGAAGCTTAATTAAGATGTTTTAGAGATTTGGAAATCTAAGGTGTAAATTGGAGAAAAATAAAGAAGCCCAAGGCTAAGGGAAAGGCTCTCAGTCTGCAGCAATAGTCCACGAAGAGGTTGAGTCCCCCTGCAGCTGGAAAGGCTGACGTCATCCTTGAGGTCCTCTGTGTTTCTCTCTATGTACCTGCCCACGTGAACACTGACATCTCAGATACAGCAAAAGACCACACAGATAGCTGGGTTCTGGGCCACCACCGGTAGCCGTGTTGGGGACCAAGGGACATGCCACACCTGGGCCATGCCAATCTCTGTGGCCTGCACTGTTACCTATGGCCATGGGGTTGACTGGGCCTGAGTTGCTGGCGAGGAACATGTCTGGGTCATTGACCCTACTGCTGCCAGGTCTGCGTTGATGTCTGTGGTTCCTGCTACCAACAAAGGCAGTGCAGATGCCCAGGGTCTGGGCACTACCTGAGGCCATGTTATATTCTGGGGACCACACTGCTGCTGGGCATATGCCCACCTGAGATGCCTGCCCTGCCACCTGGTGACATCTGGAACCAAGCTGTTGCTGCTGGATCCATGTCTGGGTTCATGGTCCTGCTGCATCTGGGGTCTGCATTGTTGTCCATCGTCCATGTTGCCACAGAGGCCCATAAGAACCATATGTTAAACCATGTGTTGAGGTCTCTCAGCCCTCACTGTCCCTGGGAGATCTGGCTCCCTCACTGGAGAGCTGACCCTGCCCCTTACCAACCTTGGAATAGTAGACTTCAATGACCCTGCCCCTCACCATGGGCATGGAAGAGCTGGCTCTGCCCCTCGCCTGAAGGGGGTGGTTGCAGCAGCCTGGTTAGCTACTCAGCTAGCACCCAAACACACATCCCATCTGTGGCCTGCTGGAGCATGCAAAGGAACTGGTCCTGTAGAACCATAGTTGCCAGATCTCCACGACTGGGGCAAGAGCAGCATCTCCAAGAGGAAATTTGGTGAGGGTTCATTATCGATGGTATACCAGAAGTCAGAGACCTTGAACCTGACCAGCAACACTTTACATAAAGAACATTTGTAAGTCAAGCTGTTTGGATGAAAGGGTATATATACTGCATGATCCACAGCAGCTCCCAATGCCACTAAGAAGAACAAAGAGAGGCAATGAAGAGGCAGAGAAGATGGAGGGATGAAGGTTTTTTCCTTGTTTGTTTTTTTTCTTATTTTTCTTATTTCTTTTTCAGTGAGGGTGAGGGACACTACAGGGGTGAAGGGTGAATACAGAGGGACTGGGAAATGAGCAGGATTGGGATGCAAGATGTGAAAATCCCAAAGAATCAATAAAAACATTTTTTTTTAAAAAAAAAAAAGCTCCCATGGTTCCCCTCCAGTGGGGTCACCACAAGAGGTAGTCATGACACTGGGTAAATTTGCAGGCACTCATTTGTCACAGCACTAGGACGCAGAGACAGAGAAGAGAGGCTGCCTGTTTCAGAGGGGCTTGCTTACAGATCTGTGCTACACTGGAGTTTGTACTGTGGCTAAATTCCAGCGGTCTCAAGCCATTCTTCAATTAACCAGGATCAACCGAATGGAACACCTGCTACGTTGATCACAGTGGGGGGCTGTGTTTACTGTCTGCCTCTCCTCTGGCATCATGCCTCGTCAATCACGTGTGCTGGTACCCAGGCTTAGCAGAACCACTGAGCTTCCTCTGCCCCTTCTTCACACTCTATTCTCATGGCCTGGGGGGTCTCATCCATTCTTGCCCTCCAAGAACCACTCTGCACCAGTGATCTAGTTCCTGCTGTTCCTTGCTGGATCAGACAAATGCCCACCTCAGGAACTCTGCACTGCTCTCTCTCCTGCCCGAGATTGCTTGCTCACCTCCAGGTCTTTGCTCAAATGCTCCTTCCCAGAGGGCTTTCCTGCAAAGTAATGGTCATCTCCTGTTGTGGGCCCTTCTGTCTATGTGCTGCTTTTATTGGTCAAAGAACTGGCTTGGCCTATAGCATGGGAGGAGGAAGGTGGAATCAGGGAGAAGTCATGGAGCCACAGGAGATAGACACTGTGAACTTTAGCCAGTAAGCCACAGCCATGTGGCGATGCACAGATTAATAGAAATGGGTTAAATTAATATGTAAGAGTTAGCCGATAAGAAGCTAGAGCTAAGGGGCCAAGCTGTGTTTTAATTAATATAATTTCTGTGTGGTTATTTTGGTTCTGGGCTGCCGGGATGAACAAGCGGCCCCTCCTATAACAATCTCCCTCTGGCACCAGTACGGGAAGTGCCTGGTTAATGTCACTGACACCTTACCTCTGTATTCTCATTCTCTCTCCAGGTGGGTACTCCATCCCCACATACTCCATCTCTCCCATTTACTCTCTGCTTCCCTCCATCACCCTGTCTCCACCGCTGCCTGCACACCGTCCCTGTATATTCTCTGTCTCCCTCAAACACCTTCCCCACATAGTCTTTGCCTCTGTCCACACGGGTGCGCCTTCCCCACAGATCCTCTATCTTCCTCCATTCCTGCACACCCTCCCCATATATTCTGTGTCTCCAACCACATAGCTATACGTTCCCCATACGTACTGTCTCCGTCCATATAGGTGCCACTTCCACAATGTCAGGGTTTCTGATATGTTTTGCTCTCTTCTGTATTCTAAGAATCTAGAAAACTGCCTAACATCCACATGGGCATGTAACATGTTTTTGGAATGAATGAATGAATGAATGAACGAACGAATGACAAACAAGTTCTGCTAGCTGCATTGGATGACAGCTGTTCTTTGCTTTCCCCTTGAGGATAAGCAGAAGGCGGCACAGAAAAGCCCTGTTTGAGTTCATGATGCTGGCCGGACCTTAGCTCTGCTCACACTGAGCTGAGCACAGCCTGGCAGTTTCAAGGCACCCCCTGCACTGGCTTCTGTTGTATGGAACCTCAAGCTGGTAGTTGGTGCCTCACAACCAGAGATGGGGTCTGATCATTCACCATTACTTGTCAATCAACAGACGCAATATACATCTTGGGCCTTTATGAAAATCCTGACAGTAGTGCTTTTGAAGAGAGAGAGAGAGAGGGGAGGCTCTGAACAAGCAGCAAAGGCCAGAAGCTCAACCCTGCCCACAGCATATTCACTACTGAGCCATTTTATAAGATGGCAAAATGCAACCTTCAAGAACAGCTACCCTTTCTTATTAACTGCAACTCTCTTCCTCCTGAGCCGGACTCAGACTCAGAATTACTGCTCAAACTGGGAGTGAGGCCAGCAGCTGCCACCACTTCCACCGCCAGGAAGCAACCAAGCAAAACCTTTGCCAGCCTGGCCTTCCCAGAGTTGGTTAGGTACACTCAACTGTCCTTCCCCCAGCCCCACTCCTTCCTCCTATAGATGGTAGTTTACGTGACAGATTCAGGCAAAGACATCAATGGCCCTACCCATGCAGTACAAGGTACCAGCCTTACCTAGTTCACAGTGTGGGCCAAGGTTGACTGAGGTGTTAGACTTGTAACTGTGGGGGCCAGCCATGATAATCTAAGTCTGGGCAGGTCACCCAAAGGAAGTTCTTTATTTCCAACCATTATCACCTGGGACTCTGGCCATTGGTAAATTTAAATGGAGGCTGGAGTCTCAATGGTTTACCCTGAGACAATGTCGGGCTGCAGGAGGAACCAGCCAGACCCCCACCCAAAGACAGACCATTCAAAGGACATGCCTGGCGTTTCAAGCTCTGTAGATAGAAACACCTGTCAGCGCACAGTCCCCAGGAAACCCTAGACAAATGGCAGCCAATCTGGGGTCTTCAAACCTCAGAAACCCCTCACCCCACCTTCACTACTATAAAACCCTATTCTAATTGAGCTCAGGGCTCTCCAGTTATTCCAATATGTTAGATGTGTGGAGAGACCGAGTTTGCAAACTTGATTAAAATAAAGGCTCTTTGCTTTCACATATGGGATTCAGTTTCCTTGTTGGCCTTGCAGGGATTGTGTGGATTTGGGCAGAACATTCACAAGGAGGTATTGCAAAGGGAGTTGTCCCAGAATGAAGGAAAAGAATTCCTCCCACACACAGCCTCTATTTCAAATAATGAATGAGAAGCCAATCCTCCCATCTAGCCAGCAGCCGTCAGAGCGATGTCTGAAGTGAGATGGGCACTAAGTCATTTTGATAGAAAATTCTTCATTTAATTAGGCACTGTATTTACTTCAACTCCAAGCCCCCAGGCAGCCATGCAGGAGAAGTCTAAAATACCAGTTCCTGATTCCAACCCTCTAAGGTACTTTGACAAGCCATTAGTTTGAGATGGAGCCCTGGAGTCTGGATCCACACAGGGCATGGTTGGCTCATTAACTAAACCCCAGTCAGCGGAACTCTTTGGAACTTGTCCTCTTCAGAGACTCCAGTAGGGTCCTGCATTGTTTTAAAAGCCACACCCTCCTTCTATTCAAGTTTGAAGCACCCTGGCACTCACCATCCTGCGGTGCCTGAATCTGCCCGAGCTCCCACCACTCCTGCCCATTCTCTCATCTTTTGTCTCTCTCTCCGTGTTTGTCTTGTTCATTATCTTCTGTTAATGCACCCAAAGCCCAGAGTTTGGTCCCCCTGGTCCACATCTGTCCCATAGTGCCTAGGGCCCTGCTGGCAGTTGGGGGCTGAATGCCTGAGTGGCTCCAGAGACCCTGAGGGGCATTCTGGCTGGGCGCTTCCTTTCCACCTCTGTACAGAAAAGTCTTATGAATCAGTTTGAGGACAGCTGGGGCTGTATAGAAAGACTGTGTCTCAAAACTAAATGAAACAGAGTCCTGTTGCGACATTTTAGAAGGAGATGGGTCCCATTGACAGCCAAAAGAGTTTGGCCTGGAACCGTGGGCCTTTGGCTTATATTGAACTAGGCCTGGAATTTTGGGGAGTTTGGGGGTCTTCATCTCTTTCGGTGCCCTTCCCCAGCTTCAGTGAAAGGCGCTTCTTGCATTTAAGATGAACATTGACTGAAAAGGGTGGCCACCAACTGAGATTAAAGCTGGGGCATTTTTGAAACCACGCTGACAGGGAACTGTAGGGAAAGCTAGAGACACTTGATTTGGTAAAGGACCGTTATTGTGGTCAGGGAGGGCATAGTGCTTGTGCCCAGTTCTGGAGCTTATTCTCAGTATCTTAAAAAGACGGATCTAGAACAGTGGTGCGTGAGTCGTCCCTGCTAAACCCAGCCAACACTGGTGACCAGAGCACAGCTCTTCTCCAGGCACCCAGCTGCCTGCTGGGAGGATCTATTCCAGGGAGCTGTCTTGAACCACCGAGGTCTCTGCCAAACCTTATGCCTCTTCAGGGCACTTAGAATCTTTAACTGTGTTTGCTCCGGCTTCTGGTATCTAATTGTCTTCATACATTGGGGGAACTCAGAGTCATTGAAGGCGACCTGGTCATTGTGTGTTCCGAGTTTGTTGTGGTTGACTACAGGTGACAACAGGCCAGACACAGCACTGTAGTGAAGGGACAAGGGAGGAGGTGTGGCAGAACGGAACTGAACACAGAACCAGGAAGCAGAGGAAAGCAATTGCTCTCCCGGGCTCCTTCCTCCTTTACTCTTTGGGCCCCCCACAACATATGCGGTGGTGCCACCCACATTCAGGTATGTCTTGTTTAATCCTCACTGGAAACACCCTCATAGACTCACTTGCAAGTGCAGTTTATCAGTTCTGTCAATCAAGTTGACAAGATTAACCATGACAACTGTATTCAGAGGTATCTGCTTCCCAAAGGCTTTGGTCAGCTCAGTGTGCCTGCACTCCTGGCACTTAGAAGGTTCTGGCAGGAATGTGAAGGTTTAAGGCCAGCCTGGGTTACGGTAGCAAGACCTTGTCTCAAGAAAACAAAACCCAGTGCTGGCAGCTTAGGCTAGCATTTCACAGGGGAGCAGAGCAGCGTCTTGGGAGAGGGAAACACCCATCACATGCCTTCAGCCGACTGCAACTCCCCGAGGCCAATAAATAAGGCTGGGTGCTCAGTCTTTATCTCTGGGTGGCATCAAATGAGGCAACGGTCGCTGTGGCTTTCCACCAGCTCCAGGGATGAAGGACCAGGGGTTTCTATCCAGTTCTCATCGGTTGTAGACAAATACCGTCGTAAATACAGTAGAGGCAGATTGCGGCAAATGAAATGCTTCCCGACTGTCGGAACAAAATAAAGAGCCGAGTTCTCTGAAACGCCTGCTGTCGGCAGCTGTCTCCAGCTCCTCTTCTGTGTACAGCAGTATTTCTGCATCATCGACCAGCTCTGCTCCCGAGAAGCTTGCTCATAATGTTAAGCCATTTCAAGAGTCACAGCCGCACAACCGAAAGCTGCCGATGAGATGGTGTGCGATTCAAAGTGATGCCTAGCAGCAGCCCAGAGTCCCCCACTGTCCTTTGATAACACAGTGAATTCAATGGCCATTCACTGGGTCAAACTACAGAACAATGGCGATTCTGCAGTTGTGAGATGGCTCTTGTCTTCTGTGCTAATAGGTGTGTTAAAACCGCAGTGATAATTTTACTGAAATCCTTGCACAATCAAAACCAATGATTTAACTCCATACTTGGTCAGTTCGCCAGGAAGACATGGACTCTTGGTCCTGGGAAATCCCGTGTATGTGGAGAGTTTTCACAACTCATTTTATTTCCTTTTATATTTATTCACTTTTTCTTTTCATTGTTGATTTTAAACAGAAGTGATTTCTAGAAGACCTATGAAAACTTCCCGAGACCACGCCAAGGACACAGGGGCTTTGCATCTATAAAACCAAGGCAGCAGTCTGTGCTGTTAACTCAATAGAATAACACTTTCTAGTTGGGTAAACTGACCTAGATTTCCTGACATTCACACAGCATCTAGAGAGGGGGTGTGAGAGGGTATGGGAGGGGCGGAGGAGTGTGAGGCCCGGCTGTCAGACAGCGGGCTTTCTCTTTTGTTAGAGTCCATGGCACACACCCTCAGCTTTGTGAGCAGAGACCTAGGCTTTTACAGAGAGGATTGGTAGACAAATGGCAGCGTGACCCAGAGTTGGGCCCAGAGAAGAGGCTGCCTCCATCTAAAGGAGTCACAGAAATGCTCACTTGCCAGCGTTCCTCCTCCATGCTCCTGGTCAAGAGTTGGGCAAGGTACCTCTTCATCAGAGTGAAGATGGGTTCGTGAAGTGAGAATTACACTGTCTGTGCTGGTACTAGCCACAGAAAGCCGAGGAGTCTGCACACAGTGTCGGGAATGTATACTCTGTTCAGCAGATGCAGCACACGGGCACGCGTGCACGCACACACAAACACACACCCATATGGCTCACTCAGGGCCTATTCAAACACACTACCCATATTGAACTGCATAGTAATGCAACCCCAGGGGGAAAACTATATACACTTGAAATAATTTACAAGAACATAAGCTCACATTGCTCAATTAGCTTGGCATTAGTTTGAAGCATAAAATGCCCCTCCAGATGCATTGAACTCAGCCTCTTCTGATCAACCCCCCTTCCTTCCCTTCCATTCTCTTCCCTTCATTTCCTTTCCCTTCCACCCCACCCTGCTGCCTTTTCAAGTCCCTCTGTTCTCATGGACTCAGGGTCTTCTCCTGATTCAGCTCCAAACCAGCATCTCTGACTTCCAGGGTGGCAGCTCCTTGTGGCATCCCGCCCGAAGACCCAAGTCAGCCTTCTCTTCAGCTTGCACTCTAGGGAATGCCTTTGACTCATTTTTTCTCTGGATTCTGGGAATTCCATCTCTTACTCAATTTCTCTGAATCAAGTCTCCATCCTGGTTAGCACAATACGAGTTTTTCTTTCTCTCTCAGTTCAAAATTTCATTGGGAAACCCCCCAACTTCCTTGTTCAATGTTTCCTAGAATTTTCACTCCACATGGGCTGCTGCATCCCATGGCAAGGAGCCCATCCACTTTCCAGCCTCACCTTGAGACCCCAGAGCATCTCTGAGGCATCATTTCTTTCGGAAACTTCCAGCGCTTTTGATTGGTACAGCCGCATCTACCTGAATCTTAGATTTTCAACTAAATTGTAACTTTTTGTAGGACTTTCGCAGAGTCCAGAGATAAACATCTTTAGTTTCTTGTTTGTTGAATCCACACGTCACCTAGTTTTGCACTTGGTGTTCTGGGTGGTGGCATGACTGTGAACTCCGGCTGTGTGCAGGAGGTGGGGATGCAGGGCACTCTAAGTTCCCTGCAGGCCTTGGGGAAATTGGATCTGCTCAGTAGTCTCAACACTTCCACTTTAAGATGCTCTGTGCAGAGGGAGGTGAGCCTGGCAGGGATTGTCAGCGCCGGGCTAGAACACTGCATGCATACTGTGGCCCAAGGCTGTCTTTGTAACCGCATAACTACTCTTGGCTTCTGGTCTTATTCTTCTGAATCTTAAAATTCAGATGTCTTTATTTGTGCTGTTGTGCTTTGTGTTATTCACATAGATTTATAAAAAGTGGCGGGATTTATTGCAACAGTATTTATTGTATGGCTATACAATGTATACAATGCACTTGCGATCATATTGGCCCCCTTTTCCCACACTTGGTACCTTGGCTCCTGCTGTACCCCTTTCATCCTTCCTTGCTTTCCTGTCTTGCCAGTCCTTGCCATCCAAATAGTGCTCCTTTTACTTACACACACACACACACACATACACACACACACACACACACACACACACACACATATATATATATATATATATATTTTAAATTTAGGTTCCCCATATGAGAGGAAATGCAGGGTATTTGTCTTTCTGAGTCTTGCTTATTTCTCTTTACATGACACTCTCCAGTTTCTTTTATTTTCCTGAAAATGACATCTTTGTTCTTTATGGCTGGATCAAACTATTGTGCACACACACGCACATTTACACACACACTCTTTATCCACTTGCCTACTTCCTGACACCTTCACTATCATGAATAGCACTGCAGTAAAGACTGTGCAGATTTCATTGGGGTTCTCTCATTCTTTCCCCTCCCCCCACTTGTCTGTTGACTGGTGTCTCCACTACTGTGAACAGCGCTGTAGTCAAGACTGCAGATTTCATTGGGGGTTCTACTGAAGACATTGTAAGTGGTGGAGCAACATATAGAAGCCAAAGTATTGCAGAATGAAAGGTGAGGATGGATGGCGACACTGCTGTCACCTTTCCTCTTGCTATTCCCTTCATCTTGGCTAAACCCAGACAGCTTGCTCTGGATCCTGCTGTCTTCCAGGTGCTGACACACTTTTCCTTCATGCCAACCGAATGAAGAAGGGATTTGCATTTCTTCCACTAGAGAGAATAGGACACAGGATGGCACGGTATGCAGGCCCACTGCCTGGGGTCTCACTGCCATTGTCCAGAGAGCAGCATTAGAAGCCATATTCCTCATCACCAGATGAGGCTATCCTGTTGGTGGACATCACCCTAGTCAAGTGACCCAACTCGACCAAGAGATTCTACTTTGGAATTCTTTCACATTCGTTGATGAAACAGAAGGCCAGAGAAATAGGTACTAGAATGACTGTCCCAGAGCCCTGAGAAATTAAGTGCCCAGGAGTCATTGAGCCCAGCAAACAGCAGACGGACTGTAAACCAGCCCGTCCTTAGGGAGAAATGAACCCAGACTGCTCTCCTCTGTCTCTACCTATCGTTAACACGATCAATCTAATCTGATGGATTCGGTTTCTCCCCAAGTCACACACATATCCTTATCATTCTTATTTGCTCTTCGGGCAAGCACACAGCATGCGACCTCAGCTTCTGGGTGACACCTTTGCATCCTCCCGCAGGAAGAGCCTCTGTGGGAAGCCTGGCAGCAGATGCAGGAATGCAGGCACCTGTTGCAGTATTCAGCATGGTAGCATGGTCCAGTTCTAGTCTGCCTCTTTCCCCAGAGAAGATCAGCTATTGGGTGCTCTTCCCAAACCCAACGCATAGAACCTGGCGTAAGACAAAAGCTTGGAATGTGGTTGCACGTGTTTTTGCAAAGTTGCATTGATATTATCACCCTGTAGAGAATTGGGCCTGTATGGGAACAGGTGTGTTTACTGAGCACTGTGGGAAGAAAGGGCCCAGGTAGGGATGCAGTGCCGCCAGACATGCTATGCAAGAAGGAAAGGCGGGAGAGTGAGAAGATTCCACAGAACCTGGGAGCCAGAGACCTTTCTCTGCCATTACTTACCCTGCATTAACAAACAAACAAAACAAAACAAACACTGGGGCCGGGGCTGGAGACAGCTCAGTGGCAGAGCCCTGGCCTCACACACCGAGGTCCTGACTTCCATTCCCAGGCTCACAAAGAGGTAAAAAAAAGTGAGGAACTCTAAATACCACTTAGATTCAAGTAAAGTGCATGAAAAACCGTGAAAACTAGAACTAGCAGCTCATTTTTCTCTTTCTGAAATCGAGCACTTGTGTGTGCTGTGTGTTTAGACTCCAGCCCATCTCTCTCTACTATGACGACACACTGCCCTTATGCTAATTTCACAGATGTTTTTGACTCAAGGTCTTTGGTATCAAGTGGTAAAAGTTTGGATTCTAAGATATCTTTATATCCTCACTTTAGTTATGAAAACACAAATTGAACTCAATGACTTATAGGAAAGCAAAACTAGCTAAGGGAAGCATGAATCTGGGGCTCTTTCAGTACCAAAAGGAAACTATTTCTTAAACTGGGGTCTGTGGAGCATAGGAGCAGGACCTTGGCTTCACTTCCATGAGGATCTCGGAAAAACCTCAGGCGAGCCTCCCAAATTGCAGCGGGCTGGCAGCGCCAGTTCAAGAGAGAGCACCAAGGTTTAATTGAAAATTAATTCCAAAGGGCTAAGACGTGAGGAAGAAGGCATTTAAATTCGCCCAGGAGCTCCCATTTCTTAAACCATGTCCTTGATTATCTAACTTAATCACTGGCTGTACAAACTGTCCCTGCTCTTAAGTAGAACATGGGTCTCTACATTCATCTGTCACCACCTAAAAGACTCCTGTGGGTTAGTTTTGGCTCCTTCCAATATATCCTTTCATGGGGTCTTCAATGACACACAAACCCAGACCCACCCTTTGCCGAGCATCTTCTTTATCTGTCAGAAAACAAAGTGCATTTCCTGCGTCCTGTCAAACAGACCTGAATATTCCACACTCCATGCGCCTCTGCCACCAATGCAAGCCTGAAAGCCGAGATGCAAGGTAATGAACTATGCTGTCTTCTTATGAAATAAACAAGCCACGCAGTTCCCAAGTGTCAATTCTGGTTCCCTGACTTAACACTTCACATGTATTCCAGTACTGTTATAATCTTTCTGTACTCCAGCGTTTCCCAAAAGTGAAGCAGTCATTTTATCTGTAGGACCTCATATTTTTTTTCCCAGGGGTAATAAGACATAATTACATGTCTGGAACTTGATAGGTCTTACTGGGTTGTTGTATAAAGTATACAATGCTTATCAAAGAAAAGAATATGTGCCTCTTGTAAGATCCCGTTGTACCTATCTTCTCCATATTTATAAAATAGAATTCTCATTTGTCTGTGCCACCACAGTCTTTACAATGAACACATTAGATCTAAAAGTGGAGGTAGCCCCTGAAGTATTTTTAGCATGTCTTTTGAGGGTCACTGAGATGGCCCAGCTGGGAAAGGGGCTTGCTAAGAACCCTGATGGCCTGAGTTTGATCCCCTGGACCTGCAATGTGGAATGACCCCCCCACACACAAACAAATGTAATAAAATGAAATATCTTTTTAGTTTTTAATATTGTTGGGTTTACTAGGAGTGTAGATGAAGAATAGTATTATTTTTCCATGAATTCGGTCTTGCCTGCCACCTGGTGTCCATGTACTGAAATTGCAAGCATAGGCCCACAAGTAGATTTAGGTGTGTCGGGTAGTAGTGAGACCTTAAAAATCAACTTTAAGTATCTACTCTTTCCTCTGGAAAACACCCAATTTCATTCCTTCAGAGGAATTCCATCTGTATCTGGGTTACTGCTCCAGCCATTTTTACCACACTCAAGAACTGGAGGGCTGGATCTTCAGCTCTTCTTCCCAGATGTGTGCAGAGACCATGTGCTAACGCAGTAAGCTGAGCGGGCATGGTCACATAAACATGGCCACCATATCACACTTTGAGCAAAGAGCTACAAAAATGGCAGAAATCTCCCCCCCCCCCGCAAGGAAAGTGTAGCAGGTCTCTAAAGCACACTGCTTCTCTTTGCTTTGGGGATACTGGCCCAGGAATAGGAGATACTTCTAGAACAAAAAATACTGTTTATTTTTATATAGCCCCACCTATCTCCCTCCTACCTGCTGTTTATAACATCATTTATACATAACAAATACCATAATAACACCATTCTGGCTACATTTAAGCAGGAAGAAAATGTGGCCACAGGATTTAAAAAGCATGTGTTTATGACCCGCCATGTTTAAGCATTGCTGAATAAATGCATATTGAAAACATATTTCAAGTGAGAAACTGTAATAAGGGGTTTAGGGATATTCAATATTACTCTACTAATTCATAGCATACCATAATTATGGAATGTATAGACCCTCTTGATATAAATTATAATCCATGGCTCCATAAGAGCGCTGTGCAGCCCCTTCCTGCTGCACAGCCGTCATGCCATGCGCCTCAGGCAAATTGTCACAAACAGTCACAAATCATGTCAACGGCTGTGCCACGCCATCATTTCACCCTTAAACATATCATTAACACTAAATTGTTCAAAGTTTCCTCTCCCCACCGCCCCTCCTGCACCCTGTTGAGAGGAGAGGTTCCAAGAGCACAAACAAGACAGCTTTTTAGTTTTCTAATGGAAAGGTGACTTTTTTTTTCCTCTAACGAAACCAAATCCAGGCTCTATTCTGGAAAACCCTGAGGGGAATAAAAAATGAGCACTTTCAGTCCCTTCCATTCCCACCTGGCAAAACCTGACACCCACCATTAGCAATGTCCAGGACAAGAAAGGAAACTCGAAGAAAGCCTCCCCGGCAAAGGCATTCTATCGCACTTTTAATCAAACAAAATACATTACCACATAAAACAGAAAAGGGGGGCACACGTGGTTGGCACAGCATGGGGGACTTTTCCGCTGGGAGCCAAAAGTCTCTGCAGAATTAATTCTTCAGGAAGTATGGGAATTTTCTGAACTCTGGTTCAAGGATCCCATTCAGATTCCAAGCTCTACCACGGTCATGAGAGAAGTGGCATTTGTCTGTCTTTGTCTTGCTCTCTCTCTTCTCACTCTTGATTGCTTTTAGTGCATTTCTACCACACTTCCTCTTTGCACAAGACCTGGGGCCCTGTTGCTCTACAGATCTTGGGAATTAAGTTCTCTTTAAGAACAGCAACCAACCAATAGCTAATGTATGCTAACAGGATTTCCACGGATCTTGAGTTCTGTTCATTCTATCCCACTTGTTCAAGCTAACAGCCTTGGGTCTTGCTTGGTCTCCAGGGCTGTGATAACACAGCATGACTGAAAGCAAGGTGGGAGGGAAAGGTTTATTGCAGCTACCAGCTTGTAGCAAACACTGAAGGCAGGGCAGGAACAGGAAGCAAAAACATGGAGGCAGGAATTGACACAGGCACCCGAGGGGGTGGGTGCTGCTAACCGGCTTGATCTCCCTGGGCTTTCTAAGCTTGTTTTCTTATACAACTCAGGACCTAGGGGTAGCACCGCCCTTCGTGGGCTGGACCCTCCCACATCAATCATTAATCAGGGAAATGCCTGAGAGACTTGCTTATAGATCAGTTTTATGGGGGCGTTTTCTCAGTGGAGTTCCGTTTCCCAAATATAGTAGCTTCTTCCCAGCTGAAAACCCAACAGCAGACCCACAAAATCAGGACTCCTTACAAATACACACTTTGGTTTGTGAGTTCATTTGTTTTGTTTGTGTGACAGGGCCTCTCTGTCTCTTGCTCTCAAGTGCTGACATTCTAGATATGGCCACCATGCCCGGCCTGAAAAGACACTCCTTGTTGATAGCCTTCTCTGCCCTGTCTCCTTCTCTGACATCAGTATTTCCAGGGTTTTTATGAAACAGAACCTGAAATCCTTGTATACCATGTCCTTGCCTTATGTCTCCTTCTGGAGTTAAAGCCTTGGTCCAATATAATCCTGAAACAGGAGGTGCCCTCTGCTGCCTGCTCTCAGAATCTTCAACCCAAATGGATGCTGCCGTTAGTCCTTTATCGTACCAGATGTGGGGAGTAATGGCCTCTCCCCCAGGATGTTACATTCTAATCCCTGGAATGTGTGAACAAATTATGTCACTTGGGTGAAGAGAATGAAAGCCACAGGCGGGATGAGGTTGCTCTTGAACTGCTCTTCAGATAAGGTTTTCCTGGCCCATCCAGATGGGTCCAAGTGTAATTAATCATGCATCCTTCGAATAGGGAAGAGGGAGTCATCAGTGTTTGACTCGGAGTGACGGGGCAACCGTGCTGGCTTTGTGCATGGACAAGGGCTACAAGTCAGAGAACCTGGAAACCTCTGGAGGTGGAAGAGGGAAGGAAATGGATTCTGCCCTAGGGCCTCCCAGAAGGAGCAGGGTCCTGACAGCTGCTACTCCAGATCCATGAGCCCTGTTCATGGATTGAACTCAGACTCCAAGATCTGAACAGTAATAAGCTTGCGTTGGTTCACATCATTAAATTGTGGTAAGGTGTTGCCGTAGCAATGGGAATCGCATAAGTCGTACAAACTGCAGAAGTGGCAAGTTTGAACTAATTCTCACCAGGTACACGCTTCACCTCCCACGCACTTCTGTCCATCATCTCCCTCCAGCAGCATCACCAAGATGCCTACATATCTCAACACATTCACAGAAGCCTTTGCTGGATCCTGACTGCATGCCAGACTATTCTAGAAAACATGAGGTTGGTGGCACCGTTGGGACTTCTCAGACCAGCAGGACATAGAAAAGCACACCACAGTCCAGTCAGGCCACGTCTGGAGCAGGAAAGGAGAGAGAGTATCATTGATGTCTGGGGTTGGCCAAAGGTGAGACCGGCAAGCAAACCTAGGATAGGAAAAGGGCTGACAGCCACGGTGACAGCTTTATCCTAGCCCAAGGCAAACTGCGGACCTCAGAGGGCTCTATAGATCACTCCCAAGTAGATGTAAAATAACATAAATTATACACCCCTCCAGCCTTTGCTCTATGAGTTCTAATGAGACCACAAATACCGCCACAGTCAGGTGCCAGCAGCACCATCACCCCAATGCCCCCACATACTCTGGCGAGACAACACATCCTGGATGCTCCATCCTTATGTTACCCCTGCATTGTCTCCTCTGCTTTAATCACATCTAAATGTGCTGGTCATTTCTCTCGTTCCCCTTTTAGTATTACCACATTTCTATCCACGGAGAAAGTCTGGTTTAGGTTTCGAAATCAATGTGAGTGAAAACGTACCCACTCTTGGTGAGCTCCGAACCTACTTCTGCAGAAACACCTAAGTGCTATAGGAAGTCTTACAGTTAGTGGTTACCCGCCCGCTGGGGCGTGGCCTCTTATACTATATATGCTGATGAAGAGCGTGCATCTGGCCTCTCTGTTCCATTTGCGGAATTCGGTTTCTGTTCTCCGTTCAAGCAGAGGATTCTGATTTGTGAGTCTACCCCTAAATAAACAACCATCTATCTCTCAATTCTGAGCTAGTGCGGGATTTCTTTTAAGCGTCCATCCACACCTAGGAAACACACACATCCACCTTTCCCCCTCAGTCACTAGGCATCCTTCACCCTGTCCAATGAGAGTGGTAGATTATCGGTCACACTTTGCACTGATTGAACCTCCGATCAGCTGCCAACAATATGATTCCTGCACATCACACTGTCCTGAGCTGGCAAGTTTTCTTCAGAGAGCTCCTTCTCACAGAGGGGAACTGAGATGTCAAGCAAGGTCTGACTTGAAGATCGGATCAGACTTGCCTGAGTTTTCCCAGCACGGTGGCCTTTTTCTGAGGAACCGTGACTTTAAACCTGGGGCCAGGCCACCTCTGCAATGGACACATAGGCTGGCCTGTGTAGAGCGCCACTGGCCACATAGAAACGCCCAGCAGTGAGACTCTCCCTTTCAAACCCTCCATTTCCAGCCTCCCACATGGGAGGAGCGTGAGTGTCTTAGAAAGGAACTGGACTATGACGAGACCCTTTCTGGAGAGTGAAGGAGCTGGCTGTGAGGCTCAGCCTGATTGGAGCTTATCTGGCAGATGCAGGGCTACCCACAAATCACTGGGTAGGATGGGCTTGCTACTGTGTTAGTTACTTTTTGCATTGCTGTGACCAAATGTCTGGGAAGAAAGGACAAAAGTTCATTTTGGCTTACAACATGTGTGTGTGTGTGTGTGTGTGTGTGTGTGTGTGTGTGTGTGTGTGTGTGTGATAACAGTTCACCATGGTGGGAAAGGTCTAGCACCAGAACTGTGAGGCGGCTGGTCACACTGTGTCCACTGTCAAAAGCCCAGAAGAAATTGGAATTGGGGCTGGTCTATAACATGTCAAGGCCCCCCTCAGTGCCTTTCTTCCCTCAAGTCCCTCCTTCAGAGGAAACCAAACCTGGAAGGGGATCTTTAGAAGGAAGTGACACCTCAGCTCAATTGGCAGGGCATGGCCGGTGCTGTCCCGTCATCTCCACCACATCCCTCTCCACACGCATGCCTAGCCTCTCTGGCAGGTTCCAGGAAGAGAATGAAGTAGGGGTTCAGGCCAACGGTGGCCTCTAGTCGCTCCCCTCTTGCTTCAGTCTGGCACAGTCCAACCCTGTTGGCCTCTGGGAGTCTGGACACGAAGGCCTCTGGGAGTCTGGACACGAAGGCCTCTGGGAGGGTAACTGATAGTTTCAAGATGGCTTTTTCAAATTTTCATGCGCTTGGCATCGGGCAGGCCCTTCTCCAAGATCTCTGCACTAGGCTTTAAACGTCTTTCCTAACGCCCACAGCCTTGCTCTCTTTTCTCCTTGTGCCAGCTCCCCAGACGCCGCCAATTAGTCCGACATCAGTGTTTGGCAAGCATGTCCCCAGGCTTCTGGCACTGTCACCAGAGCACCTTGTCAAGGCCTTTTGCCTGGCTTTGTGCAGGCCCTACTGCGGAATAAAAGCAGTGCTCCTGCGCTTTCAGCAAAAGAGGCTGAGGGAGAGAAACATCTAGGAATTGGAGGGAAGCCTTTCTCCCGAGGTCTGTTTTTCTCAAGGTCTGTGGGAGAAAAGATAATGGCCTTCCGTTCATGTTCACCCCTCCACATTGGGCTTTGCCAGAGGAATACCTGGGACATCCAATTACCAAGATGAATATAAAAACTCCTGTG
Source organism: Dicrostonyx torquatus (assembly GCA_028555095.1). Lineage (NCBI taxonomy): Eukaryota > Metazoa > Chordata > Mammalia > Rodentia > Cricetidae > Dicrostonyx > Dicrostonyx torquatus. Next base: position 1,776,588 of record JAQHUG010000123.1, read on the forward strand.
TGTCTTAATTCACAGGCCACCTCAGTTGTCCTCTGTGCCTGCAGGGCCCTAGACTAAACCCTTCAGGGACAGCCTAATCCCCTTGGCATGCTACCAAAGTCAACATGGCCTTGGTTTGTTCTCGAGGATGCTTTGTTCACACTTTGAAGATGAATCTGCATTCCCAGCTTTGGGGATCTCTGTTCCAAAGAAGGCAGTGCCCTGTCCCCTCTGCCCTGGGGCTTCTCAAGACATTCCTCTGAGGACGAGGCATCTCTGGAGAATCGCACTGGATTTTACCTCTGCAAGAAATGAAGCTAGACCCATGTAGATTGGTCACTTTAAATGCCACATAAGCCAAGTATGGTAGCACACATCAGTCATCTCAACACTCAGGAGACCGTTGTATGGCAATAATAAGTTTAAGGCCATCATGGGCTACCAGGTGAGACCTTGTCCCAAAGGATAAACCAAAACACAAGAGCACGACCTCACAGGAAAATGAATTTTGTGAGTTGGTAAGTCAGCGCAAACCCCATAGGCCTTCCAAAGCTCTCCGATGTTAATAAGGGAGTTATTTACACACTGGCCAGTTGTAGCCTCCACTCCACTTTAGCTTCCTCATCTCTCTAAGAGACTGGCAGAACTCACTTCACAGGACAAGACTGGGCATGAACCAAAGCAAGTGCTTGATCCTGCTCCAGCCTCTGCTAAAGTTGTTTCCACTTCTTCCCATGGTTCAGGGACAATGAACACATGAACATGGCACCGAGGTACCAGGAGGGCCTGGGATCTTGACATCAGATACCGAGACACCCAAAGATGGTGGAGATACCACCCAGTGCCGATCCACCTGCTCACCCACCCACCCATCCATACAGTCCACAGCAATGTGCCTTTCCCGTCTTTGTGAAAGTTTAAGCTAATTTATTTCTGCTGCTATTTCGGCCTATGCCGTGGTTACGTCATGTTTTCTAACTGTGAGGGTGATCGTTTCTTTCAGAATTCACCGCGATCTGTGGCACATGCTACGCTGAACATACAAATCAGATTCCTACAAGTGGGCTGCAGCCATCTCCAGCTTCTGGCTCCTCTTACTCTCTTTGAGATCACAATAGCTCTGGAGTTGTGCTTTGTCTGGGCTCTCAGAAGACTCCAGACTCACCCTATCCCCAGCCCCCACTCCTTCCACATGCTTCCTCCCTCCTTTCCCCATCAGTCAATCCCAAATCTTTTCCCTACATATTCTCTGCCATTACCCATTGAAGGAATATTTTATTGATGTGTGGGAATCTTTTGCTGGTGTGTCTATTTGTGCACCCTCTGCACACAGCACTCAGGGAGCTCAGAAGAGGGTGTCAGGTCCCTGGAAGTGGAGTGAAAGATAGTTGTGAGCCACCACATGGGTGATGGGAATAACCTGACTTCTAACTGCAGATCGAGCCTGTTGTTTTCTAGTTTAACCCACTTCCCTTCAGAACGAACACGCCAAGCACATGGGGCCGGAGTGTGCCTGATTCGATGGCCACTGGAGCCTGGCACATACACTTCCTCCGCCTTGAACACTGCCTCTAACCCAGCGCTTCCCAATCTTCCCAGCACCGTGATCCTCGGGTTGTGGTGACCCCAACCATGCAATTATTTTCGCTTCTACATCACAACTGTAATTTTGCCAGTGTTATGAATTAGGCTCATAGACTGAGAAAAATTGTTGTAACATCTTCTGCTTCACCCTTTTCCCAAGGCCTCTGTCCACATCCTCCTGTGCTCACATACCTTCATGAGCTCTTTTGAATGTCATCCCTTTGGTCCTAATGTTCTACTCTCTGTTTTCCTTGTGTCTTCCATGCCAGCCCTATTGTACAGGGCAATTCTCAGCAGCAATGCACCGGACTGCAGAACGAAGGTGCCTAACGCTCACACCCACCCACACGCTCCACTGCCACAAGTCCCATGGTCAAAAGCTCTCCCTTCTGTGCCCACTCTCTGCAGAAACAGCATCTGGGATGGAGCAGGCACAACAGATACCGGCTGCTGGCAAGAACTCAGCAGATGTATGAATGTAGAAGGCTGGGTGCTGAGGGCTCGGGGAAGACAAGGTACATTTTCTCCGTACCCTGTAATGGGAGAGGACGAAGGACGTTTTCTCGTGTTACTGAGGACAGCGGGTGTAAATCTGGTAATATCTTTGTGCTGGCTACTTTTATGCCAACTCGACACAAGCTAGAGTGTGAGAGGAGGGAGCCTCCACTGAGAAAATGTTTTCATAAGACCAACTGTAGGCATGTCTATAGGACATGTCAATCAGTGATTGACAGGAGAGGGCTCAGCCTATTCTGGGTGGTGTCATTAATGGGCTGCTGGTCCTGGGTTCTGTAAGAAAGCAGGCTGAGCAAGCCTTGGGGAGCAAGCCAGTAAGCAGCTCTTTGATATGGTTTCTCTAGTTTGCTGTCCTGCGTGAGTTCCTGCCCTCGCTGCTTTTGGAGATGAGCTGTTACAAAGATCTGTGGGTGAAATAAACCCCTTACTCCCCATCAGAGCAGTAGTAACCCTAACGAAGACAGTCTTACACACATCTTCCCCTCTCCAGCCTTCCCCTAAGAGCCACGCCATACCTTTTCATCATTTGGCTTGGCTTACCTAGGAATTACCTTCTACAGTAGAAAGTTCTCAGTGTGTCCTGTTTCTTTTTTACCCACCTAGCACTGCACACACATAAACATTCTTGTAGAGCTTCCTCAGAACATGCCCTGACGCCATGAAATAAACTAAAAGTGAAAACATTTCCCATAAAGCACAGTTCAGATTTTATCCCCCAGAGTCATTAAATAAATCCTATTTAAGAAGCACATAGGGGCCGGGTGGTGGTGCCACATGCCTTTAATCCCAGCACTTGGGAGGCAGAGGCAGACGGATCTCTGTGAGTTCGAGACCAGCCTGGTCTACAAGAGCTAGTGCCAGGACAGGCTCCAAAGCTACAGAGAAACCCTGTCTCGAAAAACAAAACAAAAACAAAAAGAAGAAGCAGCACATAGGAAAGGAGTGGGGAGGATGTGGGGGCAGGAGAGTTGACTTTCTGTGCAGGCGTTGGGAGTCTGTGGGGCAAGCCGCTGAGCCTTTCAAGTGAGAAGGGTTTATTTGTTCAGCATAACCCCAGAACTTCATCTCCTTTTCCAGCCAGGCAGAGATGGGGATTCTCCAGGCTCACTATAATTCCTCATGGAGAAAGATCCTGGTTAGGGCTGGTGAGAAGGCTCAGCAGATGGAAACACAGCCTGCCAAGCCTGATGACTTATGTTTAGTCAGACCCACATGGTGGAAGGAGAGCCCCCAGGATGTCCTCAAACCACCACATGGACACCATGACATGCGTGACCTCCACAAGGGTACTATGACATGTGTGACCTCCACAAGGGCACTATGACATGTCTGACCTCCACACAGGAACCATGATCTGCATGACCTCCATATGGGTATTATGACATGTGTGACCTCCACAAAGGCACTATGACATGCGTGACCTCCATATGGGCACCAGGACATGAGTGACCTCTACAAGGGCACCATGACATGTATGACCTATATATGGGCACTATGACATGTGTGACCTTCACACATGCACCATGACATGTGACCTCCACAAAGGCACCATGACATGCATGACCTCCACATGGGCACTATGACATGTGTGACCTCCAAATGGGCACCAGGACATGTGTGACCTCTACAAGGGCACCATGACATGCGTGACCTCTATATGGGCACTATGACATGTGTGACCTTCACACAGGAACCATGATCTGCATGACCTCCACAAAGGCACCATGACATGTGTGACCTCCACATGAGCGCCAGGATGTGTGTGACCTCTACAAGGGCACCATGACATGTGTAACCTCCATATGGACACTATGACATGTGTGATCTCCACACAGGAACATGCATGACCTCTATGAGGGCACTATGACATGGATGAACTCTATATATGGGCACAATGACATATGTGACCTCCACACAGGAACCATGACATGTGTGGCCTCCATATGGGCACTATGACATGCATTCTCACCCCATATATGCACACACATAAATAAATGTGACTTAAATTCTTGGTTTAGAAAAGGAAAGGTCCTGATCAAGTTACCCTTCAGAGTATTCTTTCCTGGCCAACACACTGGCCTTCACTTTGAGAGTGTCTGCTTATTCAGCCTGATTTTTTTAGGTGGTTAAAAATGAAGATTTGTGCTAGGCATCGTGCTAACAGAAGTAGGTCATTGTGATTCAGCTGCCCTTGATCTCTCCAAGCCCATCAGAACTGTCAGGGGATGGCCCACATCCAACTCTCTGGAAAATCAGGGACATATCCCATCAGCCACACACTGCCAGGGAGAGGGCTAGTCATTGAATTCTGTTAGCAAAATGCACCTTAAATACACTGGGAACTCCCTTCAAGTGTCAAACAATGCTCCTCCTAGTTACAGGAAGCAACAGACTCTCCACTGAGGACAGAGGAGTGAGATGCCACAGAATAGCACTCACCAGCCCTGGGCATCACCTGTCGGTCATGGTGCTGCAATGCTAGATGGGCAACTTCCAAATTGCACTTTATATAGGAAAGGGAATAAAAAAGTTTTTCCCTCCTGTTGCTAAAAATGGCCCATTAAAAGCATGAGGATACTAATAGGTCCTGTGCAGGGAAAACGGGCCACCAAGACAAGTACTTAGGCTTTATGCTTAAGCCCTCTCTGGATTCGGAGCAGGACCAGATTTTTCGTTTTTAAAGGAAAGAAAAAAGCATCATCCTGCCAGAAAGTTCCTGAAGCCTTCTGGAAGAGCTCACATGACACCCATAGGGTACTCATGGCTCTCCTGGAGGTTTCTGGATTGTAGATTTTGTGGTTCAGCTAGTGAAAATGCACCCCAAAGAACAGGGTTCTGGCGATGAAGAGGTGCCCCTCCAGATTAGTATGAATAAAGCTGTATTTATAGTATAACCAGGGGTAAGACCCTGACACTGGCCAAATGGTCTTAGATCTTGTATTCCAGAACTATTAGGTAGGAATTGCAGCCTTTCCTACCAGGACTGCATTGACAAAAGGCAGCTGCTCCTGCCATAAAGGGATCCCACTGTGCTAAAGCTCACCCCATACCACAATGAAACTCGGAGTTTGAAAAATGATAATCTATAGGACTTTATTCACCTGGACATCAAATAGAAACAGAGCTAGAAAGGCAATCATTGAACAGATGCCCCTTCCTTGGCTAGCCCGGCAGATCTTACAGGGAGCCAGGGACACATTCTCAACATTTCTAGGTCCATGCAGACCCCGATCCCACCGTATGTTGAATACAGGACTTGTGAAGTCACTTGTGACAGCCTTTCCGTGTGTGAAACATGAGCCCTGCTGACAACAAGAGCTTTGCAGACACTGCTCTTCACACTGGATTCTCATCAGCTGGTCAGGGGCCCCTTACCCAGAGCCTTGGATCAGCCAGATAGTACAGCAAGATCAACACCCCAATAGGCCTTAAGGTGTGCATAGGTGTGGCAGTGAGGACCCCGGGAAAAGAGGTTCCCTAGGATCCGAAGAGGAACAGTGTATGTATGAAGAATTCATTGTAATTATATCTGAGAAGCAAATGTAATTTCCCGTGAAGAGGTTTTACTGATTCCAATAAAAGGATGCTATTTTCTTATCTGAGCCTGCAATGTCTGGAAGGAATCTTCCAGGCACTGAGTCAGCAACCTTGGTGTTCACATGCACAGTACTGACAAGGTGTTGTGGCACGCCAATGGTCACCCCAGCTGATGGCTAATCTTCCCTGCTAATGTCATTGGACTTAGAATCATTGTGGAACATACCTCTGGACCTGTCTTTAAGGTTGTTTCCAGAGAGGTTGAACTGAGCAGGGGTATTTATCCAAGATGAGGGTGGGGCCCTCCTACTTGCTGGGGTCCAATATTGAACACAATGGAGAAAAGGAGTTGAGGGCCAGCATTCATTTCCCTGTGCTTCCTGACAAGTTGCCTCAAGCCCCTACCAGCCTACCTCCCCTCTACGATGGATTATACCCTCGAATTGTGAACCGAAATGAACCCTTCTGCCTTCAATTTGCTTCTTGGTAGTATTAGCTCACACTGATGAGCAAAGTAACTAACATATTCCCTTAGGGACAGGCGCAGCACGGCCTTGAGGGCCACATTTTGAACTTGCAGGGAATGGTTGCTAACACACTAAACATATGTGGGCATGCCCATGCCTAGTACACAGACCTAGTCAATAATGAACCACTATTTTGCAGGCCCAAAGCTCAGTAGAATCGTATTTCTTATTTCACTCATACATCTTAGGAGCTGTCAGAGTAGCAGAAATAGCTCAGAGGTAGCTGTCTCCAACAGCAGAGCTCACACATTAGCTTGCTCTGGACTCAGGAACCTGGGGGGCAAGTTTAGACAGGAGTTGATGTTTTGGTACATCTTCTAGGGTAACATAATCTTACGTAGGATAGAACTCTAAGAAGCTGATTTGGTCTGAAAGCAAAAAGGGCAGGAAAAGTTCTACTGGAACAAGAATAACCACAGAGTTTACCCTATGCCACTGGCCTTCTGTTCCAAATAGTCTAGGCAAGGCACTCCATTGCTCAGGTGAGGAGTCCCAGTCTTCACAGACCCTGGTCTCAAAACCCAGCAATACCACTTTTGGGTATATATCCAAAGAAAGCTCAATCATACCACAAGGACATATGTTCACAGCAGCATTATTTGTGATAGCCAGAACCTGGAAACAACCAAGATGCCCCTTGACTGAAGAATGGATGTGGGAGCCCACATGTGACTCAGTTTCCATCTGGAGTCATTTCTGACTTCAGGAAATCATTTGGGTTCAAGCCTGCCTGCTCTACTTTTTCCTACAACCTTGAGGGCTATGAGAGACTTCTGATTTAGCCTGTGAGAAGAGAACACTCTATCTGGTAGACAGTGTACTGCTGACGACAAACCTCAGGAACATCAAGATAGAAAGCAGGGATGTTTACGAGCAGCAAGCACGTGGTGGAGAGGAGGCTGCTCAGTCAAGGACAGGGATGCTCTTGTGATTGGACTGACCGACCGTCTGTGCTTTGTCCTGCTTTTTTATATAAGCAAGTTCCGAAATAAAGTCTGGGCTGTTTGGCTGCTTCGGCATGACCAGAGAGACCTCTGGATTCTCTCCTGTCTTCTATTTCTTTCATCTGATTTTACTTTGGCCTCGAGCAGGCTCCTACAAATGGATAAAGAAAATGTGGTACATTTACACAATGGAGTACTACCCAGCTGTAAAAAATAATGGCATCTTGAAATTTGCAGGCAAATGGATGGATCTAGAAAACATCATATTGGGGCTGGAGAGATGGCCCAGAGGTTAAGAGCACTGAATGCTCTTCCAGAGGTCCTGAGTTCAATTCCCAGCAAGCACATGGTGGCTCACAGCCATCTATAATGAGATCTGGTGCCCTCCTCTGGCATGCAAGCATACATGGAAGGAATGTTGTATACATAATAAATAAATAAATCTTAAAAAAAGAAAACATCATATTGAATGAGGTAGCCAGACCCAGAAAGACAAATATAATATGAACTCACTCATAAGTGGCTTTTAGATAAAAAGCAAAGAAAAACCAGCCTGCAATCCACAACCACAGAGAACCTAGACAACAAAGGGGACCCTAAGAGAGACATACATGGATCTAATCTACATGGGAAGTAGAAAAAGACAAGATCTCTTGAGTAAATTGGAAGCATGGGGGTCACGGGAGAGGGCAGAAGAGGAGAGAGGAAGAAGGGAGGCAAGTGGAGAAAAATATATAGCACAATAAAAACAATAGAAGGGAAGAAACAAAAGAGCCACACCCTGTCTTCTCAGCCAGACAGACACAGGAAGAAGGTCCCTCTGCAGTCTCCACACTGGCAGAATTCAGCCGTGTCTTCTGCTTTGAAGGCATTTTAAAGTACAAGTGTGTTTACAGTGTCTTGATGGGTCTGATGCTCCATTCCCACAGATGCCTCGGAAGAGGAAGGGTGAGTATCTGTGCAGCAAGGGTGACGGTAGGGAAGGCAACAGCAATTTTCAAGCGCTCCTCTTTAAGATGGGCCCAGGAACTATGCAGTTTGGCTTAAGTAGCCTTGTTCCAAACGGCTTCAGGTAGTTTGTTAGAGGCAATGGTGTAGGGTAGTTGGTGGAGTTTGTCATGGGATGGAGATGCATGCTAACGTCTGTATATAATATGCTGTAATAAGTCGCCATCAGAGCAAGACAAGCCAGAGTCATCCTGAGCTACCTGCTCTAACTCCACCTACAAGAGTCCTCTCTCCTCTTCTAGAACTGCTTTTAGAGCCAACCTCCCTTCTCAGTTCCTCTTTTCCTCCTACCTATCCCTCCCCACCCAACACCCTGAGTGTGCTAGACAGTCAGTCTTCCCCTAGAGCCAGTTTCTAAGATTCCAGGCTGTGGCCAAGACTAGAGGTTGCTCTCCCCAAACTGGCAGCAAGGCCCCATTGCTGAAGAGACCACCCCTGCACAACTCCTGGAACATGGAGAGGGCAAGCTAGTGCCTATATGGACCCTTCACCTGATGTGCGATGTTTTATTCTTTTGGGTTTTTTTTTTTTGTCTTTTGGGGGAACTCACCCCCCCCCAATCACACACGAAGGCTTATTCTTAGTTAGGACTGCCCAGCCTTAGCTTGGTTTGTTTCTTGTCAACTTTTTTCTTACTTAAATTATCCTGACTACATTTTACATCTGGGTTTTTTCCTTTTTTTACTTCTGTATATCTTACTTTCACTCTTACTCCGTGACTGGCAGGGTGGCTGCCCCTGATGTCCTCCTCTCCTTGTTCTCTCATTCCTCCTCCAGATTTCTCCTGTGTATTCTCTCTGTCTGCCAGCCCCGCCTATCCTTTCTCCTGCCTCACTGTTGGCTGTTCAGCTCTTTATTAGGACCACTATGTGTTTTAGACAGGCAAAGAATCACAGCTTCACAGAGTTAAAAAAATGCAGCATAAACAAAAATCACACGCCTGATATTATTTCCCAGCATTCACCCCTATGCTCCAGCATCTTTGATACAGGAAGAGACTCTGCACACTACACAGGGACATATAAACACTAATATAGACATATAAACACTAATTCAGCCACAAACCCTTTGATATGCAATGCTGTCCTGACTGCAAGATAAGCTAGGACAATGGTGGCACAATATCTAATTGGACTTAAGGCACATGAGATGGGACCCATACTCAACACTGCTTAGGTGACCAAGAACCCAAGACTAGATAGCCCAGAGACCTAGGGGAAAATCAAATAATACTGATCTAAACATGTGGGATAAAATGATTTCTAAAGATATTCTATGTCAATTTGTATTTTATCTTATTATATTTTATTATTACCCCTTAAAAGCCTGTTTGTTTTCTAATGAGAGACAGAAAAGGGATGAATCCAGATAGAAGGTGAGGTGGGGAGGAACTAGGAGGAGTAGAAAGAGGGGAAACCATAATCAGGATATATTATGTGAGAAAAAAATTACTTTTAATAAAAAAGAAATTCAAGCTCATTTAGTCAAAGGCACTCTTACTTTGGTCTGAAAAAGACCTACTCGAGTACCTATACTCTCTTCTATATTAAAAACCAACACAGTGCTAGAGTCAGCTGCATTTTAGAGAGAAGAAATTCCTCATTTTTCCTGGACCTAAAGCCACCGGAGTAGGGCTGGGAGAGAATTATTTTAAAACGTCTTGTCCAAAGTTGAAATCATAAGGTCTGTGTTGAGTTACCATGCTGAACCATCAAGGCATGTAAGTCTGTTGTCTTAGTTTGGGTTTCTATTGCTGAGAGGAAACACCATTACCAAAGAGCAAGTTGGGGAGGCATGGGTTCATTTGACTTAACTTCCGCATTGCTGTTCATCACGAAGTTAGGACAAGAACCCAAGCAGGGCAGAAGCCTGATGCTGGAAAAGCCAATGCAGAGGCCATGGAGGGGTACTTGCTTCCCCTGGCTTGCTCACCCTGCTTTTTTTTTTTTTTTAAACAGAACCTGGGACCACCAGCCCAGGGATGGCACCACCCACCGTGAGTTGGGCCCTCCCCCACTGATCTCTAATTGAGAAAATGCCTTCCAGAAGCATCTCCTCAGCTGAGGCTCCTTCCCCTCTGATGACGCTAGCTGTGTCGAGTCACACAAAACCAGCCAGTACACCTGTATAACTTGTATGACCTGTGCGGAGAGGGCAGCTGCGGTTGTAAGTTTTACATACACCTGGCACGGAACCAAATCCTCACAGCCAGGGTTGAAGTTAAAATAAAATTTAAAGAGAGTGAGCTGACTGCAGCAGGAGTTGGCAAACCTCCTATGAAGAGTCAAACAGTAAGTACTTTAGACTGTACAGACTGTCGGCTTCATTATGAATCCTCGTCTCTCTTCATAAAAGGGAAACACCAGGAGCTGATACACAAGCGAGCATGTGCCCGTTGTGTCCCAGTAATCTTATCGCTAAAAATATGTGGGTCAGGTGAGGTCAGCAGGTTGAAGCCACTGCCCCCAGTTTGCTACAACGAGGTCATAGTGGACAATGTAATAGGTCATACATGGTTTGGATACATCCCCAAGGACCCCTGAATTAAGAGCTCAGTCTCCAGTGGGGTGATATGAGAAATGGCAGTTAGTCAGGCTGCTGGAGATGCTGTCTTAGGGGATCTGACATAGCTCTTGTGAGCCCTGGTTAGTTTTCATAATAAGGCTGTTACAGTAGCGAGTATGGCCCGTTGCTCTAGCTCCTAGTCTTGCCCTATGGCTGATCCCTCTACTAAGAGCCACCACCATGATGCAATGTTATCTGTCGTAATGTCACCACCCCAGCTGAGCTCTGTGCCCTGAACCTACAGAACTGTGGGCTAAATAAGCCTCATTTCTTTCTCTTCCTTCTAACTCGCTTATTTATTATAGTGTGTGTGTGTGTGTGTGTGTGTGTGTGTGTGTGCATGGCATATCTGTGTGTGGGTATAGAATGCCATGCTGCATGTCTGGAGGTGAGAAGTCAACTTGTGGAGTCTATTCTCTCCTTGTGTCTTTACATGGGTTCTGGGGCTCAGACTCAGGTCTCCAGGCTTGCCCAAGAACAACACCCTTGCCCAGTGAGTCACCTTGGGCATCTAAACCCATTTTCTTTACAAAGAGCCTAGCTACAGTGACTCGTCGACACTAGTGGATGACAGAGGAACACAGAGTCTACACTCCCGTATCAAGACCCTGTGTGCAGGAGTGGACACGGTCCTTGTCAGAGGAGCAAAGGATCAGGCACTGGAACAGTTCTGCATAGTTCTCCATGCAATCACCGAGAAAAGGTTACCTGAAGTGTTAGCAAGTCAGGAAAGCGGAAGCTCTACCTTAGAATTCATCTGGGCTCACCTTCTGTCCGCAGACATGTTTCCACAGGGCACGGCTCAGAACTGCGTGCCACAGTTAAAGAACAAAACAGAAGTTGAGAAAAGAATCTAACAAAAGACTTAACATTTCAAGGTGCATCTTCTAAGCCCCACGTGTTCTTACGAACATGAGACTGAATTGTACATGCTTCTGATGTACCTTTCCGAGGATCATGGAGCTAGCTCTTCTTAAGTGAAAAAGAAATGTAATACCATCCGTCTTCAGGAAAACGCAAGGGAGAACAACTGCACACCTCATGGAAAGTCCCAGGTTGAGACCAGATACCGAGCCTGGCAAGGTGTGGGGAAGCTGGAATTCTCACGCTATTGGCAAAATGGCAATGGCAGCCATCTAGACGACACTGATTATTTAAATTAACATATCTTTCCTATGACTGAGGAGATCTACTCTGGGTATACATAGAAGAAATGAGTACCTATACCTGACCCCCCAAATACAGCAGGTACAAAGATGTTTATAGCAGCTTTATCCATGATAAATCTAAACTGAAAACACTCCAAAACATCAATTAAAGTGGGAAGCTCAAAGACATAAAATGGAATATTACTTAGGAATCTATGCAAAAGCATATACAAAGGTCTTATAAAGGGGCTGGAGGCAGGGCTCAGGGTTTAGAGTGCACACCACTCTTGGAGAGGACCTGAGTTTGATTCCTAACACCCATGCTTGATGTCTCAAAACCTTGTAAATCCAGCTCCCATGGGATCCAGCTCCCTCTTCTGGCCTCCATTGGTACCTGCACTTAATGCCATAGAGAGCAAATCACGGTCCATACCTGGTGTCTCTGAAGCATTCAAAACTTCAAATGGAAAGGACCTTAAATCATAGAAAAAGACAAAAGACAGGGAGACAAAAACACCTTCTGAGCCAGGCGTGGGGCACCAGCGTGGGGCACCAACCTTAAGAGTGAGTTCAGCCCTAGTCTATGCTACCTAGGGAGACTGTGTCTCAGAAGAACAAGGGGCAGGGGTGGAGCCCTTGCTTCGCATGGTGGAGGCTCCGGGTTCTGTCTTAACACCATAAGCAGCACCAGGAGGAGCTGTTTAAAGGAAGAAGACACCCAGTGGATGGCAGCATGCTCTTCAGACACAGCTAATATCTTGTTGGGTAGGAAGGAATGGCTCACCCAGCCCTCCCCGCTCCTTCCATGTAACCTCTTCTCTGTAGCAGAGGTGTGGCCCCCAAACACCTAGCTGAGATCTACAGTGTCTAGCTCCCCACAAGGCTCCTAGGTGTCTCTTTGAAGGGAACATGCTCTTTCTCGGGGTTCTCATTCTTCTCTCATTCTCAATTCCACCACAGGGATTAGTTTTGTTTTTTAATCTCCAGACAAATGCAACCCCAGAGTCCCAGAGATATTTACCACCACCCCCTTTTGTTTTCCAAGACAGGGTTTCTCTGTAGCTTTGGAGCCTGTCCTGGAACTAGCTCTTGTAGACCAGGCTGGTCTTAACTCATAGAGATCCACCTGCCTCAGCCTCCCGATTGCTGGGATTAAAGGCGTGTGCCACCACCGCCTGGCCTATTTACCCTTTTTCTGAACTAGTACATTCAATATGATGTCTGTCTTATCCACGAAGTTGTTTCTTTCCACTGCTGTGCACATTGCAATATTTGACATGTCACAGTTTACAATCACATCTACAGCCAAGGGATGTATGGGTCCCTGAAGGTCTGACTAGTATGGAAAATTTGTTGCAAGTGTGTGTGTGCACGCGTGTGCGCGCGTATGCGCGTGCTGGTATACCTATCCACTCATTTCTATGCACCTAGGAGTAGCATTCCTGGTTACAAGATCTTAATTGACTTTAGGGAGCAAAGCTAAATGATTTTCCAACCTTTTGTTTGATTTATATTTCCTCCAGTTAAGAATGGAGAGTTCTGACGTCACCTCTCACCAGCTCTTGTCTTGTAGGTCTCTCTAGGGTTGTTCCAATTGATGACATAATGCTATCATAAGAACAGATGGCCACCTGGAAAACACTATTTATGAATGCCTTCTGAAGACCTGGATATCGTTATCATCCTGAGGACTGTAGAGAAGGCCGTTTCCAAGTGTCTGCTGGTCCAGGAGGCAGCGGGAGCCCGGATGGTACTCTCCCTGAACTAACCACTAGCAGCACGAGTTCCTGGAGTCAGGAGTTCATATTAGGCAGCAGGGTCTCTGTCTTCTGAGAGTTCAGAGTCCACAGGATCCACAGCCAAGTTTCCACTCAGCTGAAACTTGCTCCCACGCAAGGAAACAAAGTAGGATCCTTTCCACATGACATCTTACACTTGATTCTCTCCGTGGCACCATTAAAACTGCGGTCAGCTGGTGACAGAAATTGCTTTGGTCTTTTCTGAGGAAGCATCTCCTAAACGCCTCCACTTTGAAGAGGCAATGAAGCTTCTCAGCACTGTTTTAATATTTAAGCAATGTTGCAGAATGAAAACACGATTAGAAGCCAGACAGCATCAGACAGCATCAACTCTCTTCCCCACAAATAAAAATGGACAATGGGTGTATATTCTTATACCAGTAACATTTCTGTCCTTCAATCACCTTAAAAAATAAAACTTCTATTTTGTTTTAAAGCCACAAAGATAGTATAATACATTATAGGACATTTGGGGCATGCTGGACAAATGCTGTGCTGGCTTTCCCTGGTTCCAAAACTAATCCTGCTTGCCTCTGCTCCCCCAGTTCTTCAGGCAATCGCTCAAGTCTGCACTCCACCTGGAAAGGCAGAGCATGGGAGAGACAAGCTGAGACACCCATTATATTACAGTGACAGAGGTGGGAGGGCCAGGGCCAAGTGTGGTGCTGCTTCAAGAAGCCACACTCTAGACTGTGCTCTGTGCTCGGATTTACTGAGCAATTTAAGTAGCCACCCTCCAGAGAATTGCTGTCACCGTCACTGAAGAAGGTATTCAGAGTGTTTCCGTCTCCACCCAGAACCCAGGGGCCACGGGAGAACTCCCGGCTGCTACTTTCATGGAAGCATTTGTTTCTAAACCAGACCATCTGCCAGCTATTTTAAAGGCACACACATATTTATCCAGCCAGCTCCCTGTGCTGGGGATTGTCTTTGGGCACCGTTTTTTTTTATTATTTTTTATTTTAATTATTTTTTATCAACATCTATTTAGAGCAGAATGAAAAATAACTCAAGATGAAAACAGAGCATCTCCAGGCAAGAATGGGAGCTGCTCCTTCCTTTTACAGGGTGAATATTTTGTCTCTCTTCCCCTCTCTTACTCCAAATCTACCTGCCACCTTTCTTTGGTGTGTTCAAGTTTCACTGGTGCTATTTTCTTAGTAGAAGTATATAGAATAATAGTGTACTCAAATCACAGATTTGGTCATGCATGTGGGCACATGCATCCATGTGTGAGAGACATACACTTTTAAAAGAAAGTACATCTTTCCTGTGGGAATCTGTTGGCTTCATCTGCTTCTACCCACCATCGTTTCATAAGGTAGCTTCCAGAGGAAGCAGGCAAGACAACATTGGACTCAGTGTATCAGCGAAGCCAGAAGTTTTCTCCAACTTACATTGTACTTGAAATCTGTGTGATTTAAATCTCCAACTCTTGAGAAGTTGACTGAAAAGCTCCTGATTCATCCCCCTTAATTTGGAAGCACTTTTTCTCATCAACTCATTCCATTTTGTGGTGCGTATCAGGTACTGGGCTGAGACTCTCTCCCCACTCTCCAGGCTCAGAGCTGGTTCGAGTGGCAGGTGTGGGGATGGTTTACTCTTTCCCAGCACACATACATGCACACGCATACACACACACACACACACACACACACACACACACGTCTCCAGGACTCAAGAACAAGTCTGACAACAGAGGTGTCACTAATATCACATCATGGAGAGAAGGGAGTAACCCCCATGGTCCCTGCTGCATTACAAATGATCTGCCTGGTGTGGTCACTTGTTCCCATAGGGTGGAGGAGACACAGAGAGAAAGGGCAGGTAAGGGCGTTGCAGGGAGGAAGCCCAGCACACAGATCTTGAGGTTATATCAAATGTGGGGCACGCTGAGTTGTGAGTGCATGGCATGTGACAACAGGGTGACAATATGACAAGATTGGTTTCTTCTGGACATGCCTCGAGGGCTGAGCTGGGTTCTTCTCATGCAGAGATGCTTGTGATGGATCTATGAGAGTGATCAGTCCTCACACGGTATCAGCTGGTGCTGGGTGGCAACTCCGTCATGGGTCGGGATGCCAATTACTTTACCTTGTGGGTGTAAAGCTGAACCCCTGGGGCAAATTTCAAGTTCGAGAGCAGCTCTTGTTTTGAGTACTTGGTCTAGGGGGTAGCCAGAGCATCTGCTGTTCTACGCACTTACTCACACCACTGCTGATGGAGCTGGGCACACTTAGCCCCGTGGTAGGGAGAGCCAAAAGTTGAGCCGACTTTTAGCTAAGTCTGTGACCAGCCTTATATTGCTGTACTAACCCTCACAACAGCCATGAGAACTCTTCTTATCCTCAGGCTAAGAACCCAAGGCCTGGGGCCCAAGACGTTAAGGAATTTGCCAAGGTTATACAGAGCCTGAATCCAGGCTGCCCTGTCCCTGCTGTATGACACAGCACTGCCTGGCTGCTCCTGGGGAGTCAGAGGCACTCTGCAACTGGATGTCCCTCCCAGGTCCCACATTCTACCATCAGGTCACCAGAGGCTCAAAGTCCCCACACACATGCGCCCATTCATGGGCCTTGCTTATGTTAGCATAGGACCAGATCTAACGGTAAGACCCAGGCTAGGCAGATGGCTCAGGGGCTAACGGACTTGCCATGTAAGTTTAAGGAACTGAATTTGGTCCCCAGCACTCACCTACAAGGTGACAGTGTCAGGTGAATGCAATGCCAATGCTGGGGTGTTGGTGACGGGCGTAGCCCTGGAGCTCACCACCCAGTCCGTCAAATTACATCTCCCAGTTCAGTGATGGATCTTATCTCAAAAAAAGTAGGAGAGCAATTGAGGAGGACATTAACATCAACCTCTCGTCTCCATGTTCTTGTATACCTGTATGTGCATATGTGTCCAGACAGGCATGTGCATACATACATGAATACACACAAATGCATACACGTGTACCATGCAAGACTGCCTGCTCATTCTCAAGTGGTGAATTGCTCTGGAGATGAAGAGGGCCTTGCGAGACAGAGCTGTCCTCTGGTGAAATGACCAGCAACTGCCGAGCTCCAGCCTCCAGCCCTGTCTGCTCAGTGTACAAACCAGGACTTCCCAAATACTAATCCCTGCAGCGCCATCTTCATGGTTTTTCACAGAGCCACACTTCATAGGATTTTGCTTTCAATTAACTTGACTTGTTGCTTAAATAAAATGCAGAGGAAGTACATGCATTGCTACTACAAAGAGGAAAGTAATATTTGCTGTAAATAGAAAAAAACCCAGGTTCTTCAGATCAATAGCTTACTTTTGTAAATAAAGTTTTATTGGAAGAAAGCCACGCTCACATCTCAAGGGACTTCAAGGGTTCTGCCAAGCCTAAAATATTTACTCTCTGGCACTTAAGAAAGTCTGCAGGCCTCTGAAGTAGATCCAACTAGTCTCCGCTGGGTTTTGCTGCCCTCCTGCATGTGTTGGTGAGCTCAGGAGAGAGTAGAGATGTGTTAATTAAGGCTGTCCTGGCATTCTTGAAACTGAAAACTTACAGAGTAGCGCACTGTCCTTAAGCTACTGTCGCATTGTGTGCGTAGACTGTGGTAACCTGGTGATTTGGGGAACCAAATCCCACAAGTAGATGGGATACAGGAGAAGAGCATGCCAGACACTGCAGCATCGTAGAAGCGAAGTGTGGCTCAAAGAATTCTGGGCATTAGAAACCACCAGCCTGACTTCAGGAAGTGTGACTGCGGACTTGTCTGTCACCTTGATTGGGTGTGGGATCATTTCAGGGGCACACCTATGGGCACGTGTGTGAGTGTTTCTAGAGGGGATTGTTTTAGGGACAGGTGGGCAGTACCACCCTCTCACAGAAGTTGGGAGAAGAGAAAGGCAGCTGAATGCCAGCATCCCCGTTCTCGTCTTCTGAACTGCTCAGATGTCAGCAGTCAGCCACCTTCCCAGGTGATTGCTGAGCCCTTCACGCTAGCTTTCCTGCCACGATGGAGTCTACCCTCTTAGACCGAAAGCCAAAATAATCCCTTCCTCCATTGAGTTGCTTCCTGTCCAGTATTTGGTTATAGGAATGAGAGAAGTAATACTGGCAGGCCTCTGAACCCCAGAGCACAGAGTCCCTCTTCCTGTCCTTTGTCCTTCCCTGGATGACCCACAGTCCCATGACGCTGTGCTTTAGATAAGATACTGAGCACCAGGCTGCACTAATGTCCTTGCCTACTGCTTTCTCACGCATCTGAGTGCACAGCAGCCCTGGGGAGGAGAACCAAGTGTGGACAGGATGTGGTTGGCAGATAATGGTAGACCACAATTTCCGCTGAAGGAGAGGAAGGTGCCAGTTGAGCCAAGAGAGGACAGTCGCAGAAAGGCTGGTGTTTCAGCCTCTACTGTCAGAGGTGGGGTTCGCCCTACCTGGGAGACTCTGTGTTACCCTCACATCCTCACTGGCCCAGGAAGAGATCCCAGGAGCTGGGTTCTAGGACACTCAGACATTGTCCCATTATTTGGTTATACATTTAGGCAACTCCAGGCAAATGAGCCATCTGCCTCAGTGCGCAGGAGCCAGGGAAGGCAGGCACTCCCTTTAGAAATGAGGCTCATGAGCTTCACTAGCGACACTTTAGCATACCATTTGGGGCTGCCCACCTACCCAGTGTCATTACAAAGAACCGTGAAGAGAGACTCCTAGTTCCCTCTTGAAATGCCTCATCCAGGCTCTGGTTATAGCCACAGCCAGCCAGCCAGCACCACAAAGCTGTCGCCCCCACACATGGCAAGCAAACCACTGTGTTTAGCACCTACTGAATGCCAAGCACAGCATTGATTGCACAATCCCCCCACCTGTGGTCTACACGGCCCTGTAAGGTGGCAGGGGAGTTCTCAGGTCAGGGCAGCTTCCTCCACTACTGGTTCAGGCAGGAGGACAGTTAGTTGCCTACATGGAACAACTCAAAGCCCTTTGCGCTATTTCCTGCTCTGGCCGGCTGTGTAATAGGAATGTCCCTTTCTTCTAAGGTGAGGCTGAACCAAGTGTCCCCTCTCAGGAGAGAAGGCAGTGGCGAGGAGTGTAGGTAGAGCCAAAGGAACGTTGCTACTTCCTTCACTCTGAGGTCACTGGGCTGAAGCCCTAGTATGTGGTCATAAGACCAGTGCCCAGTTAGAAGGTGCTTTTTTAGTTCCTGGACAGTCAAAGGTAGGCATTCATCTCCCAGGTTGTCACTTGCTTTGGGGGTGTGAGTGGGGATCAACAGGCCAAGGAGCAAAAGGCAAGGGTTAGTAAGGGCTCATCTCTGCAGAGTTGAAAATCTGCAGTTTCAAGACAGGTGGCAACGCAGGACGAACGAGGAACTCGACTAAAATTAGAAAGACATTACCCGCCCTGATGATGTTTTTTATGGCCGTGCCTGAGCACACAGGGAAACATACCATGGGAATTTCCTTATTATCAGGCCTGTGTGAGCCTGCAGGGGAGCCAGCGGGCACATGAGGAAAGTCTGTAGGCCACTGAAGGTGACCGTGCTTGGGGTGAGGGTTTGTTTTAGTGTGAATTTGCACAAGGCCAGGACGTGGGTATTTGGAGGGGCTTGTCGAGGATGCACTGTCTGGGGTTAGCCTGCCCCAGGGATGGTCATGTGCACGTGGGCCTCAGAATTTACAGACTTTGTAAGGGGACATTTTTAAGTTCAACATGCCTCAAATGAGCAGGCATCAGTGCGTTTTTAGGGACTCTTAAATCTGAAAATTATTCAGTTGTTCTTTGTATAAATTCACTCACGAAACTGCCACAGAATGAAAAGAAAAAAAATGCCGAAAAATTCCCTGCGATGTAGACACTAAACAGCTTTTATTTATTTTTCTTTTTTTGAACGAAATCAGAGGTGTTTAGCTCCCTACTCAAGAGCACTGGCCACCTAAACACGGCCTTAGGAAGTCATCCAAAGAGGTAGCCTCCCTTCATCAGTCTGCAGCCTGTAGTATTAAGTAAGAAAAGCAGAAATGTAACGAGCTGGCCACCATCTGTGGGTCTGTGTGGTGGACATGAGGCCTTGCGGGAGGGTCTCTGAATGAAAAAAACAGAGGCCATGGACACCTGGCCTTTGGCCAGAGCATCTAGGCCCACTACTGACCTCAGCATGAATGTCTTAACTCTGCATGAGTCTTCCTCCATTTTCCTCACAATCTCCTGAGGTTGATGCTTAGGATTCCCCTCATGCCAGCAAGCAGTTTGGTTGTGGAGGTTTGGTGCGGGCTATCCCTGAAACGCACATTTTCCAACCTGAATTGCCCCAGCTGGGAAGGGCAAGTTCTACAAGGGGCCTCCTCAGTTCAACACTTTTTTCTCTGTTTAATGAGACATTGGAGGAAGGAACAGGAAAGAGGCAGTCCTAGGAACTGCCTTCTACTCAGGATTAAAAGGATCCGTTCTAAAGTCATGCTGAGCTGTGTGTGAGCACTCCGGCTCCACTCTGGGCCCTAACAGGTATGCGACTTGCTGACTGAACAGATCCCCAGCTGGAGTTCTTTTGTGTTGGACAACTTCACAGCCAGTACAACCCGAGAGGAGCTAAAGGTTATTTTTAAAACCTGGCCGAAGTGCTGAGAAAAAGTGACTCATCAGAGCATAGCCCAAAATACACAGCTACCACCCACTCCAGGGTTCAGCAAACACTGAATGAAGCAGAGGGATGGAAGGAATGCCAGAGATGGAGGATCAGGGTGAGAGCGGGAAGGGGGGTTTGTGCTGTGAAAACTAGCTGTCTTTTAGACTTGTCATGGCTGTTACGCCCAAGAACTCACAGTGACCCGACTACCTGCAAAAGCTCTGTACAAGCCTGGGCCATCAACACTCTGTCATTCGTGGGAGGTGGGGGGAGAGCTCAGAAGGTGGCCACCCTTCCCTAAGGAGCTACAGACCCTTAGAGGTGGCTGGGAGAGGGGTAGGCATATTCTTCAGAGGCTAGCCACTGGTAAACAGCCCTCGTTCAAGTAAATACACCCTTCCCCAGGCTCATGCAAGCAACCCTAATTAAAGGCATGGATGCAGTAGCCACACAGACATCCACAAAGGCATGAAGGCAGGACAGGGACTTTCTGGGGAAGAAGTTAAGTGGGTAGAGGGGCTCAGAGATGGAGATAGGGACAATTGCATTCTGGATGTGTACAAACTTCACTTGGTTGCAGCCAAGAGGCAGAGAAGTGAGTTTTCCAGAGTTTATAAACAAAGTGGGAACTTTGCACAGAAATACAGTAAGTGTGTGGGTTGTGGAGGTGTGTGCAAAGCAGTATGAGAAGGTACAGGGTGAGCTCAGGGTATCTTCCAAGAGGAAGGATGTAACCACAGGCTGAAGGTCAATGGGAAAAGGAATTGAGCCAATGCAGGTTCAGGTGTATAGTGCAGCATAGGTCAGCATGAGTGGAGCCTGTGTCTGTGGGAAGAAGGAGAAGCTGAGGTGACACAGTGGCTGTACATGGCACAGGAGATCACTGGGCCAGCCACTTAGAGTAGCTGGCCTATCACGGCATGCGGGTGCCGGTGGGCGATGACCAAAATCTCTTGATCACGCTTCCCTCAGCTACACGGTGCCATCTTGACAGCTTCTAAGATATCATGGCCTATATATCCAAAAACATTTTCTAAAATTTTAAGTTCTTAAAAGGTCCAGACTGAAAAAAATAAAAACTTTGCTCGGCCCTAGCAGCCAGCCTCCAGTAGCTCAACAAAATGACAACCATGAAGGGAAAGAAACAGGGCACTCGCTAGATGTTCTGCAGGCCCGTTAGGACACATAGAGTTGTTTCTTTGGCCATGTACATGCAAATCAATGAGAAGGGTGATATTGCAGATATCAAGGGAATGGGTACTGTTCAAAAAGTAATGTCCCAAAAGTGTTACCACGGCAAACCCGAAAGAGTCTGCAATGTCACCCCGCATGCCATGGGCATCATTGTAAACAAGTAAGCTAAGGGCCAGACTCTTGCCAAGAGAATTAAGGAATGAATTGAGCACATCAAGCACTCTAAGAGCCCAGGACGCTTCCTGGAGCAGGTGAAGAAAGTGATCAGAAGAAAAAAGAAGCCAAAGAGAGGTTGCCTGGGTTCAGCTGAAATGCCAGTCTGTTCCACCAAGAGAAATACTCTTTGTGAGGCCTGAGTGCTGGAACCTGTTCCAGATGGATTCAAGACCTAATATACAAAAGGAGTAAAAGACCTGGACTATAAAGTGTTTTCCTTAAAAAAAATACATAAATGAAAATAAAAGCTTCGGCTTAAAGCTCTGAGCTATTGCCTTGGACTTCTGTAAGCAGCCTGCCAGTCAAGCTTGTTCTGCAGTTGTGGCAAGGGCAGCGTCTTGTTGAGTCTGTCACCATGGTGGCTAAATATCTGCTTCTCCAGAGCTGAAGCTTATCTGACTTCACCCATCCTTCACTCTCTGTCCTTCTGACAGGGTCTCAGACAGCGTGTCAGGCTAGCCCAGAAATCTCCATATATTAATAGCTAAGTAGCCCAGGCTGGCAATTTTTACAGTGGTGCTAAGGATGGGAAAAGACCCTGGTGTGTATGCTTTCTCTATATTTCTCATTTTAATTTAAGGCTGGGCCTCGGAGTCCCTCTGGGCCCACCAGGAGCTCTTCCTTCGGTGTGGTGTCCCTTTGCTTCACTGGCTTCTTCTCTGAGGCTCCATCACTGTTTACAGCGCTGTTAGAATGAGTGACTGCCGAAAGTGTTTGCGCTTGCTCCCCGATAGCACTCTCAGACACCAGGCTCCAGCTGCAGAGGCCTCTCTCAGCCTGCAAAGCCCTTGGAAAATACAAGACCCTCCAGCATCTACCACGAGAAGGCTGTAGATGCAACCCCAGTGCTTCAGTGGACCGCGGAGGAGTACTTTTTACTAGCAAATCCCTTTACACATTTAAAATCAAATTTGATCTATCAGAATTAAATTTTCACATGGTATTCTAGGGAATACATCTCTAATATAGAACAAGCAGTGTGCTGATTGTTTTATTAACCACTGGCAATAAAACAGAGGAGAAAAAGTAATTCAGAGTTTTAAAAGCTGCCTTTTATGGCATGCAGTATATATTTCAGTTTGAATACAGACTTTATAATCAAGCGACTTCTGCTACGGCCAGCGAGAGGGCTCCGGGCTAAAGGTGCTAGCTGCTGAGCTTGACAACTTGAGGTTGATCTCTGGTCCCTACATGGCGAAGGAGAAAGCTGACTCCTACTAACTGTCCTCTGACCTCTGCTCATGGGCCATGATAGGTGTGCATGTGCACATGTACAAGCACACACGTGCACACACACATACACAGATACATAAATAAAATGTAAAATGTCCTTCTATATCCCAGCGCTGCTCCTTGTCAGTTGTGCTACCCTGAGCACAACAATGAGCTCCTCTGAGTCTCAGCTGCCTGCCACAAAGAATGAAAGGAGGGGAGAGTTCTAAACAATGCGTCTCCTAGGCCTGTGGCGAGGAGCAGTGGGGTAGAAAGAGTAATTCACAGTATCCGAAATACACAGCAGCCTCGGTGCCCATCAGCAGATGAGCAGATAGCTGGATAGAAAGGTGGGGTTTATGTGAACAATAGAGCTTTGTTCAGTCATAAAGAATGAGATCATGTCACCTGTAGGAAAATGGATGAAACTGGACATCATCATGCTAGTCAGAATAAACCAGACTCAGAAAATACAACCACAGCCATGTTTTCTCTTTATATCTATCTATCTATCTATCTATCTATCTATCTATCTATCTATCTATCTATCTATCTTCCATCTGTCATCTATCTATCTATCTATCATCTATCTTTCTATCTTCCATCTATCTATCATCTATGTATCTATCATCTATCAATCTTCTATCTTCTATCATCTATCTATCTATCTATCTATCTATCTATCTATCTATCTATCTATCTATCTATCTATCTATCATCTATCTACTTACCTATCTATCTATGGCATAAAGGTAAATTGATGCTAATTAAAATTTATTCTTTACATTTAAAATCGTATGTGCATGTCTGAGAGTAGGTTTGCCCTCATGAGTACAGGTGCCTCTGGAGACCAAAGGAAGACACAGGAACACCTGCGGCTAGAGTTTCAACTGTTTTTGAGTCACTTTGATAGAGGTGCTGGGTACTGCACTTGGGTCCTTCCAAAGAACAGTTCTCTCGCTGTCAACCACTGAGCCATCTCTCTAGCCCAAAGGGAGACTCTGTGGGAAGAGAAAGTGAACCAACCATTAGGAGGGAGACTAAGGACAAGAGAATGCAGTGTGAGTGTGTGTGTGTGTGTGTGTGTGTGTGTGTATAGGATGCATTCAGAAAAAATGTTATTATGAAACTCATCATTTTGCATAACTAATTTTTCGCTAGGAAATAAAAATTAGTTAATGCAATGTAGAAAACACCCCATGAATTAGCTAGCACTGTGATATGATTCTTAGATTTCTCTCGTCCCCATCAAACATAAAGAATGAAGAAGGGCAGGCATGGGGGACATATGAGCACCAGAAGATAGAGGAAGGAAGGTCTTGAGCTTAAGACCATCCTATCTATCTATCTATCTATCTATCTATCTATCTATCTATCTATCTATATTTTAAAAGGGGGGAAAGAAGAAATAAATTTAGAAAACCTGAAGGATGGCCTGGGATTACTATGGAATTTGTGTCTATAGGAGACTTGATGTCATGTCAGTTCTGGGGATGAATCCAGCGTCTCAGGCATACAAGACAAGGGCTTTTCCATTGAGCTATATTGCTCACTCCTATCTTTTTGGTTACATGCTAAGGGATAGCTTCTTCACGCTTTTGGAGCAGTTATTTGGGTAGAGTAAACCTCAGTCTTGGGCTTGAGGGCATAGGACACAATGACAGCAGATAGCCATGTGTTCACAAAGGAATATATGACTCAAGTCAGACTAACAGGACCCCGCATAGCTTGTGGTGAAATGATCAAGATCCAAGTCTTTCTCTCTGTCTCTGTCTCCCTCCCTCACTTCTCCCTCCTTCTTCCCTCCCTCCTCCAGGAAGGCAAGCCTGGAGCTGCTGGTGACTATCTTTCTCAGCCACAGGGAACAGCTTCCCACCCAGGAAGGTGACAGCAGCACACTGCTATAGGATGAAGAAAAAGGAGCCCAAGCCGTGTGAGCCAGTGACTCCTGTGGACTCTCAGTGAGGTGTGCTGATTGTCAGCTAAGTCTCTGTCACTTTCATCCAAGTGACATTCAGGCTTAGGCTTCTCCCTGTTCCCATTATTCTATTTCTACAGACCAAATCCAAGATCTCTTAGTTCATTAACAGCTCTTGCAACGGTTGGGGTACCTGGCTTTCTGTTCCACACCCTTGGGGGACACTGGTTGTATCCCAGGCACTTCCCCTGCTCTAACAAATCCACAAGCTCCATGGCTGGAACTGGAGTAACAAAGAAATGGGGTTAGGAAAAGAGGCAGCCTGGACCTGGAGTTCTCTTTCCATAGGAAGGGATTGCTGGCATGACCTGCTGGTCCTTCTGGCTGTTGGTGCGCTTAGGTGTCAAGCAAATGAAACCAATCCCCAAGATCCGTTTTCAGTTCTAACATTCCAGAAGCTTCTGTTACTCCTAGGATCCTCTTCATTATGTATGGTGTGGATAACTGATTACAGCTCTCATGTTTGTCTGCTTCCTTCTGCTTCTGTTTCAGCTTTAAAAATACTCTATCAGACTCTCAATTTCTGTATTCCAAGTACTTACTTCCTCTCCAATTTCCTTCTAGGAAAAACATATTTATTTTTGTGTGGTTGGACATAATGATCCCATTTTCTTCCAATGTCTGTATTTTTAAATCTAATTAAGATGATAAGTTCCTTGAGAGGTGAAGCTGGGGTTTTCCTGTGGGTGTAAACATTATTATTTTTTTAATTGCCAGCGAAGCTGCTGAATTTGACAGGGAAGGCGGATATAGGTTTTAAGGAATCTAAGCGGGAAATGGGTCTTCAGCCCACACAAAATAAATACAAAACTATTGATTTTCCCCAAGATCATATCTGACTTACTCATTTATAATCGTAGTCTGAGTTAACGTTCTCCCACAGAAATGCATGTGACCTCCATGGCAACAAGACCAAAACTGAGTCATCAGGTGACCTGCCAAGTGTCACCCAGGTAAATAACATGGCATGGGTGTCAAACCAAAAAAAAAAAAAAAACAACTAAAAAAACCAAGAAAACGAAAAATCAGGTGACACCCCTGGTGTCACCTCTGTAAATAACATGGCCGTTCAGGTCATCAGGCTTTTCCCAGCAGGGGTGAAGGGGTGAAAGGTCAGCCCTAAGATAAATGAACATCCGCATCACGGCTCCACGTTTCTTGCTCTCTAGTAACCCCCAGCTCAGGAGTTTGGACAGATCAAGTGGCTGGATAATGAGTAGCCACCTGATCTGATCTCTGCAGACAGAGCTGCCCAGAGGGAATGGTCCACATCCAACTTTTCTCTCAGGCTGCCTAGCCTGTGCTTGTTCCTGGGGACTCTCTGTATGAAGAGGCCTTTAGCTCCAAGGGCCATAATGGGTAACTCTTGGGAAATAAAATTAAATCCTGTGGAGGCAGAGGTCAGAGAGTTGGCAGGCCCTGCAGTTCAGGGGCTGCTGTGAAGAGCTTGCTTTCTGTCACTGCTTTTCCACTAGAAGGCCCATTGTCCTGCAGATGGGTTCTCATTGCTCCTACAAGCTTTCTTGTACGCATGCATTGCATAGGACAGCACATCTGTTCCGAGAGTTTTGAATTAGCCCTCTTGAGACTGGCCTAGGTACATGCAGTGGACTGAGCACTGTGGCTGGGATGGACAGCCAGCTGGCATAAGATTAACTGTGCCAATCCCAACCCTGAAGAGTAGAAACCCAAGCAATGAGGGAGGGGAAGGTATAGGCTCAGTATTAAGAAGTATGTGCACGTCTCCTGAGCCATTGCAGTTCCTGGCATTGGTAGCAGAAGCAGCCAAGCGTCCTTGGAACAGTGCTGCTAGCCACTGGGGCTCTCTTTCCTCAGCCCAGGCTTCTCTTTAGGGCTGTAGTTCCTAGATCTAACCTTTAACAAAAGCTTTTAGTTCACAACACAACTCTTCTAATGCTCAGTAAAATCATGGATGGGAAGCTGGAGGACAAAGACACCTCCGGGGTCCCTGGTTAGCACCTTGCCAGTGACTCATCTACAGTCAGCCTCCAACATAGCCTGAGGTGATGGAATGAATGGGAAAGTGGCAATGTCATCCAAGTCTCACCTGAGACACATCCCTGAGACTTGTTAGGCCTGCTGCCCAGGACATTCACCTGCGACAACCCCTATGGTTTTTTGTTTTTTTTTTTCCAGCTTGCTACCCAAGCCATTCACCTGGGACACATCTTTATGATGTTTTAGGCCTGCTGGCTGAGCCATTTACCACCCTATTCTTTTCTCTGTAAAACCATCAAGGAGAAAATATGAATAATGAAAAACTCTGTATGTATGACATCCATTTATATCAATGCAAAGCCAGTCAACTCTCTATTATCAGATGTCTACGGCCCAATAAGCAGTTTTTAGTTTATTTAAATATTTTTGTTTTTGTTAGAAAGGAATATCTTAGAAGAGAAAGCTAATCTGACTTGAGAAAAATGTCAGTGTCCCCAATGCCCAAACATTCCTTCTAGAACAAATGTATACCATGTCTCCCATCTACACACAGACAATTCGTACAGCCACGAGTATTCTGGCTTCTCACCTCGCTCATCCCCATGCTACTACAAAGGCCCTTATTGCCACTGTCAGGATGAGGGCATAGAAGGTGTGCTTGGCCGTACTGACTGCTACCTCTGGATCCCTTCCCAGTCAGGAAGCCTTCTGGGATCTGCAGCCACAACACCTAAGACCTGGTTTTCTTCAACAGCCATTCAAGCTTGATGAGGAGATCTTCCTGGCTCTCACATTTTCATGCCATCTCTGTCTATACCCGGCCATGGCAGCATGCCATTAGTGCCCCAGCTGAATGTCTTGTATTAACACTGCTCATGATTTGATCTTAGAAGCTGAGCAAATATATTTATAGATAAGGTAAGGAGAGGAAAACCCCTCCTGTTTGAGATTCCACTTACACTCTTTGGACATTCCCACTTCAAAGCACTTCTGCAGGCGGCAGTACTGGCATCGATTCCTGGTGACTTTGTTAATGACACAGCTCTTATCTCGGTGGCAAGTGTAGATCATGTTCTTCTGAATACTCCGGCGGAAAAAGCCCTGCAAGCAAGAAGATGAGCAGATAAACAAACACGAGAGACCAAAACCCACCTCCAGATGCATCTTGGGCTCTGCCTACTGATAAAGAGACCACTGAGAAAAAAAAAAAAACCCAAACCCCAGATCCAGAGAAACGGCTTGGGGCTGAGTGATCTTTGCTCTTACAGGGGACAGAGGCTCTGTGCCCAGCACTCACAGGATCCTGACACCCTTTGGCCTCTTTCTTTGGTAAGCCCCAAAGGCCCTTTTAGTCAAAACTAGAGATGACTGTTAATGTCTTACTAAAACAAATACCAAGCTGATTTGCTTGGAAAACCCCAAGACAAAGAGGGAGCTCACACTGGCTCGGCTAGCCTACCCTGCTCTTCGGCTGGCCGAAACAACTTCGGGGAACCCACTACCAAGGAGGCCAGTGTGTGAGGCATCACGCTTGCCAAACACACGTGCACATCATGCAAGGGTTAGGAATTCCTGAGACGACTTCTACAGGGTGTTTTTGCAATTTCATGCCATATCCTAGCCATTAAGATAATGTCTTAATCCACAAAGTGAATGTTTAATACCCTAAGCTGAAACAAGTTAGAAAAACGGGTTTCTGCTCATGAATATCACACCAGAATGGCCCTATCCAGCACAGCAGACACCTTTCTCTAGAGAGGTTATGGAAAGCGGGCAAGCTTTCATGAGTTTAAGCATGGAGAACTTGTGCCCACGGAAAACCAATCCTTAAGGATATTGTTTTATTGCCTTGTGGGGGACATCACAAACCCTGGATCTAATTTGGCAATCATTTCTTTTTTGCTTACGTCATGTGTGTATATGTGTCTGCCACCATTGCCTATCTACTTCCTTACCCACCATCTATCTACATAGCCCCCATGTCATCCTTCGAACCGGCTTTGCCATCTACTCTCTCTTTAATAAATTACATGAAATTTGTATTTTACTTTATTTACATGTGTTTGCTGAATGACTTACCATTATTTTTTAGCTTCCGGAGAATACTTTGAGAAAAGCAGCAATGTATCCTGAATTGTGCGAAACACTCATGAAATGAAGCCAACTCTAGGCTCGAAAGCAGGGGCCTCCTGTCTCTGCCCCCACCCCGTTACTACCAGACCTCTCTGCAGACATGGTTAATGGAGTGCTGCTTGTTCTAATCAACACGAGGAAGTAGCAGGCGATAAGCGCTTGCCCGCCATCTTCACTCTCCTCTAGTTGCCTGTTGCTCTAGTATTAAAAGTGTGGCGCTCTACCCTTCCAGTTGCTGTGGGATTTACCACTGCTCTGCAGCCATTCTCCTGAATGCAGGAAATCTGTGGAGCGGAGCACAAGTCTCCCCGTGTGAGCACAACCTTGCTTGCAGTCAATTACCACGGCGGGAGCCCAACTAACAACTTCCAACGTTCAACTCGTGAGCCAGCAACACTCACGGAGTGCGCGCTGTTCAGGATTTTCACACGTGTGCCCTAGGATTCTAGAGTCTAAACAAACCCATTGTTACTGGCATGGTTTAACTGTAAATGCCTGGAAATCTAGTTTAAGAGTATCATGATGTCAGTAGTCCAGACACATACATTTTCCAAAAAGAACCAGTTTATTTGTTTGTTTGTTTTTACCTCTGATGCTACAAAAATGCTCAGAATCTAAAACAACAGGTTACAAGTGTCCTGGAACGGGAGAAGTGTATGCTCTGTGTCAGAACGCTGTGCTGCACCATTTGTTCCCAGAGGTCCTGGAAGCTCAACATTAAAAAAAAAAAAATCTTTCATTGCTTCTTGGTCAGGAAGAACGTGAAGGAAGGAGAGAGCCTTAGTGTGTAGAAGGACAAAAGAAGCAGGGAGAGACGGGTGCCCTTTTCATTTATATAAGACCAAATATTCAGCTAAGCTAATTTTTGTGGCCGTGGAGCACAGCACTGGGATATTCAAGGGAAATGAGAGAGAGAGAGAGAGAGAGAGAGAGAGAGAGAGAGAGAGAGAGATACAGAACTTTATATATCACGAATTACCCATCAGTGTGGCTCACAAACGCTGATAGAAACTGAATAGGACTTCTCGGTTTTCCAGATCAGGCTCTGCTGGGTGTCAGCAGGTCTCAGTTTCAGGAAATCATCCCCAGCATGGCAGAGCCCTTGCTGGCTATGACACACGCTGGGAGGTATTTGATCAGGTAAACAGGGACTGCCTGTGATTCATGAGGAGTTTTGTATCACCCACATCTTCGTCTTCCCTCATGGCTGCCCTCAGTTGTGACATCTTTGTCTTCCCTCATGGCCGCCCTCAGTTGTGACATAAACCTTAGCCCTGCTAGAGACCTCAGCATTTAGGACCCTTCTCACTTCAACTTTAAGACGGAGTTGTTTTATATCCAGCTTGCTTGAGAAGTCAGCAGCATAAACATAGACAATTCAGCGAGTCAATATTCAGATGGAATCTCATACCCCATGGATAGTAAGTCTACCAAAGGTGTGGACCACCCCATTTTCTGATGAGATGAGATGTGAATGAATATCAGGCCCAGCAGTATCTACTGAAGGTTTTTTTTTCTTTTTGAGGAATTCTGAGGAAATGCATGTTTCTTATCTTGAGATTCAGTGTGATTTAAAAACCACATATATGTCTAACTGGAAATGAAAGGCTTCATATGATTGGAGTTGGATTTAAAAGGATGGGATTTAGAAGTCTACTTATAGTGGTTCTTGAAGCAAGTCAAGGGAAGGCACCTAGAAAGAAAAGACCAAACGGCTGAATTTGGGACGATGAAGGAGCTGGTTGTATCTAGAGAAAGAAAGCAGAGGTTAGATACAGCAGCGAGAATGCCCTGCCCTGGGCACTCTCAAGCCCTACCAGGTGCCTTCTCACTGTCCCTGTGACCTAAGCAGGCCACAGCTTTGTACAGCTGGGCTCTCAGCTCCTCAGTCAAGGCCTGGAGGATGTGCTGACCAGGACTTCTCCAGCTGCCCCATCCTGGTTACAAATGCATCACTGTATTGGAGTGAAGACCAGGGGTGGTCAAGGAAGGGGCAGTGTCACAAGACTAGGGAAAGAGACAGCTTCCACCTGAATGGGCAGGAGTGGTAGTTTTTTTATACTACCCAGAAGCTTAATGGACACCCAAGGCTCATGGGCATTTATTAGCCACGCTGGAGAGTGCTCACACCCTGCTCAGACGATTTCTAGCTCACCTGTAGCCTATGAAAGAACGGGGCTCTGGCTCACTTCTAGTATCTGCAATGCACTCACAAAAGACACTCAAATATCCTTCTCTACCCACATACCTTCAGTGGACTAACTAGCTTGAACTCACTCATCCATAAAGTATGTGGAAAGAAGTACCAGGCCCCTCTCTCTGTTCATATTTTGTCATGTGAAGTTGGGCCACCTTCTCTCCTCTAACACTTCCAAGTCATGGCTCTAGAGCCCCCACCATCCATGGGCCGTGTCTTTCCTCTTAGCTTTCGGATGCTGTCCTGAGTTCGCTATGTCCTACAGAGGCTGATTTAAGATTTAGATACTAGCCTACAATTTGTGAAGTAGGCTTTAGTTTACAGTGTGTGTATCTGAATTCTGACTCTACCACTTAACTACTGCTGTGACCTTTGCTAAGGCCTCAGTTAAGCCTGAATTGGCTAACAAGCAAGCAAGGCTTAGAAAGTTCCTACCCACTTGGACCAATATTGTTAAGTATCGACCACAGCACAGCTCCTGTATAACAAGAGCTTGGTGAGTGATCAATGCTATTAGAAGACCCTGTTTCCTTATGGTAGAATTCATACATGCATTTTGTAATTAAAATAAGGTTTCTCTAACTGGGAAGACCAGCGCTGCCAATCTCTGCATCCCTATGGGGGAGGCCCTCCCAGCCACACGGGCTGTTTGTGTTTACTCACTGACTCGGGAACTTCATGTCAATCAGCTGGCTTTAATGGTTCTTTCTCAGTCTGCGTTGTGGTTTGAACATACAATGTTGCCATGGATTTGTATATTTGAACACTTGGTCCCCATCTGGTGGTGGTGTTTGGAGGGGTTCTGGAACCTTTACTGAGTGGAGCCTTGATGGAACACATATGTCACTGGGGTAGGCTTTGGGGTCTCATAGCCTAGCCCTACCTGACCTTCTTTGGATGCTTTTTTGAGCCTAGATACAGTGTGATCAGCCTCCTGCTTCTGTTGCCATGACTTCCCAGCCTGCAATCATGGCTTTCCCATCACGATGGACTATAGCCCTGTGGAGCTGTAAGCCATCGCAAACCCTTTCTTTCTTGTTGTCTGGGTACTTTGTCCCAGCAACAGACAAGCAACTAACACAGTCTATAAGAAACTAGGACAAGTGACAGTTGCTAAAGATGCTACAGGGAAATGTGGTAAGAACATGACACTTAGCCCCAGCTAAAAGACTGAGAAGTAGTGTGGTAAGAACTTTAGAGGAAGCAGGCTGTGAGAAAGATGGGCACGATGTTCAGCACATGGTAGGTCATAATAAAATTCTGATTGGGTAAACAGAAACAACGGGAATGCGAATGAGTTGGAGGGGACCCACCGCTTGGTCTGGGCTCTAGAGAAGGGGTAGGTCGTGAGTAGCAGATGTTTTCCCAGAGGACTCACTGGGTCAGCAGGCATGGGGCGGGAGCACAGTGTGAATGGCAGGAGTGCATAAGAGACAACAGGAAAGGGTGGGTGTTCAGACTTGAGTAGGATTTGAAGGAATGCCAAGCATGGACTAGGGTGACTCTGGCCTCTTCTAGGCCTAGTCCAGGGTCAAAATTATGGCTGCCTAAAGCTGCCCAGGAAGTAGGAAGTTGTTGACTTCACCATACAGCTACTTTTTTTCATTTTGTTTTCATTAAGTAGCTGCTGGGATCTGGGCACCAATATACATGTATAAGACCTGAGCTGGTCAGTGCCAGCCAAGAAAAGACTGTAGCCAGGAAATCTTTCCTCTGAGGCAGTAGCCATCACACATGGTTGTCTGTGAGGTGCCACACTGCCCAGTTCAGAGAGGGAGCTGTATCTAGCCTTGCAGCTGACAAATCAGGCTGAGATGTGTGGTAAATATTATAATGGTTTAAGACAGGCGCTGAGCATGGCATAGATTATAATGGTTTAAGAAACGTACCAAACATAGTATATATTATAATGGTTTAAGAAATCGAGCAAAACCTTTATTTTTCAGAAAGGCAGTCTGGCACCATTTTTAAGTCACAGAAAGCACTGGGTCAGGAGAATGTCACCCCAAAAGCAGTGCGGGACACTTGGTGATTAGTTTTAACTGTTAACTTGATCCACCCTGGAATCTCTGGGAACAGGTCTCAGTGAGGGAGTGTCTAGACCAGACATATCTCTGTGCAGGGGCGTCTTGATTGTTAGTGGATGTGGGAAGACGCAGGCCACTGAGGGTAATACCTTTCCCTATCCAAGGGGTTCTAAACGAAGCATGGAGAATGCATGGAGCGCTAAGCATACATGCAATCATTTCTCCATTCTTGATTATGGGTGGGATGCGATTAGCTGTTTTACATGCCTGCTCTCTTGACTTCCCTGAAATGATGAACTGTAACTTGACACTGTCAGCTGAAATAAAACCCTTTGTCCCCTACGTTCCTTTTTATCACAGCAGCAGAAATGAAATAGAGCAAACCCATATGTGTGAGCTGAGCTGTGGCCCAACTAATTTCTATACCATGTGGGGTCCAAAGGGGAAGGAAAGATCCTGGAAACTTATGTGTTTTGTTCCATCGCTAAAAGAAAAATATTCCAAGTCCATCTCAACCCAAGAGTAGTCGCGTGACCACCAGGTCACAGGTGGCTGAGGGCAGCAGGCAATGGTTCCTTTTCCCAGACCTGCCACCAGCAGGAAGAGACTGTGGGATAATCTCCTGGCCACTCTGGGAAGTGAGGTTTCAAGACCAGGAAACATGTTGCCTTAAACAAACAGAAAACACGCACAGTGGGTGGAAGCTTACTCATGACAGCATCTAGGAGGTTATTAATAGCAGGCGTGGCGCAGGCAGGCAACTAACTGAAGATCTATCCATCCAGCCGAAAAGACAGTGGGCAAGAGGGAGGGGAAGAGCAGAAAAATGGAGCGTTTCCTTCTGAGCTGGTGGGCAGGGACTTAAGGCACAGAAGACTCCAAGCCAGCCAGTCAGTGTTGGTACTGCCTGCGGCTAGAAGGCGGAACAATATAGGAACTGCTCTCTGTTCCACAGAAGGAAGCCCAGCTGCCCAGAGGGAGGGACTCAGGAAGGTTTGTTTGTTTTTAAATAAGCAAATAACTCCCTACCAGGTCTTGGTCCCAGGCTGGGAATTTAGTAAACATGAATGAACAGCAATATTAGGTAGGAAGGGCTCCGTGGGCAGCAGATGTGGTTTCTAGAAATACAGCTGGGATGCCACTCATGGAAGGCTCACACACCCTCACCAAGAACTGAGTATGTCAGTTCTGCTTGCCCCCTTCCAACACTCTTTACCAGACACTTCTATGAAACACTTAACATAGGAAAAGCAGCATTTTGAGAAGCATCCAAAGCAGTCGTTTTAAGGAAGGCTGTGCTGGCCAACTCAGGCAGAACACTGTTTCTATATGTAGACTAATCTTTCTAGAAGGCCAGACTACAGAATTTCCCTGGGCCCTGTCAGGTGAGGGCCCCTGAGAGATCAACTTCCCCTGGGTCCAGGGCCCATCACTCTCAGTCTCTTTAAACCCCCAGTTAATTAAAACTCACTCTGATTGGCTATGAGAAGGTGGCCTCTGCTCTTGGCTAAGAGCTTGAACTTGCAACAGTGGTGATCAAGGCTCACAATTCCAGAGTCTTAGCATCCCAAGAAGGGCACAGAGCTAATGCTTAGGCACAAAATGAGATTTACTATAGAGCCACAGGCTGGTGGGTAATTCATATAAAAACAAAACAAAAACCTATGGTCAGGAGAGAGGATCCAATTGGATCAAATATTTTAAATTAAGTGAAAAAATGTGTTTCCCCAAAGTATGACATTAGGTAAAACAATGGTTATAGATGATGAAGCTTTGTGAAAATTTAATTATAATCCTGACCTAGTGGACAGGTAGTAATCCTCTAGGTTTGTGACTAAGGAAGAATGCTAGCCTGCTAATTGAAATGGCTGTTCTTGAACAGTGGGGAGAGTTGTAAACCTCTGGTCTCACAGGGTCTGCCGAGGCTCATGCTGCAGAATGTCTTTAGAGAGACAAACATTTCCAGGGTGTTCTGGGCTTTCTCTCTCCTGAGCTCAGGGCTCCTCTGCTTGACCTTACAGCGGTTAAAAGACTATGGATCAGACAGAATTAAGTAGTCTCCGCAGTCACACTGGCTCCCCTGGATTCCCTTGAGATACCTCTGAGAAATTACACTACCTCAGCAAGAGCCAGAAAAGCAAAGCTTGCAGAGGTTGTTTGGTAAAGTTTTACTATGGGCTTTATTTCTTGCCTAGGGGACTCTGGGAGGCCAGGGCCAGGGAAGGAGCAGGAACACTGAAGTTTTCCATAGTTGAATAAAATTCTCTTCCCGAGACTGGAGAAAGTTAGTGAAACTCCAGGAGGGACCGGACACTGACTTGTGACCTCTGGATGTCCCTGACTATACTTGGGAGCCACCCAGGTTCAGAGTAGAGCAGCAAATGGATTATCCCAAAAACTCTAGCACAACAGGGTACGTGTTCTAACGATGACAGCTGGGAACCCAGCGTCGGGTGAAACACCTTCTAAAATGGAAGAAGTCACTGGAGTCACAGAGCGTTCTTTCCTCCTGGACTTGAGGATTTACTTTAAACCAACCAAAGACATCTGTTTTCTAGATTACATGGGTCGGTTCTTCAGTGCTCTTCCACAGTGCAGCCCATGGTTACCAATTTATTATCAGAGTTACATTAAATAGAACAGGGCAAGAAGCCAATGAATTTGAAGCTTTTAAATTCTCAGTTATTTTACTGGGAGGAAAAAAAAAGATGCATAGCTAAAATCAGGAGCGAGTGTCCCCCTCCCCCCAGCCCCCAGTATCGATCATAAAGCTCATTTACACCTAAATTAAAGATTCCAGTCTGGACTGTGAAGGAGTAGGCAAAAATGTTAGGGGACGGAAACAGGGTCAAAATGCACTCTAATCTACTTCAGAACTCTTCGCCCAAGCGCATGAATTTTAAAATACATAAGTCTGGTATGCAATGTTTCACCATCAGCACAGGCAGGGCTCAGCTCTATCCTAACACTTTCAATGATACTGAACATTGCCATGGCAACCCCACACAGCACATAATTCAAAGCCCTTTCACAGACACCAATAATTATGATGGACTTACAATGTTTTAGGACATTAAAGACCTAAATTAGTAGAGAAAAAAAAATGACTGTCCACGATTTGATAGGCTTTCCCCCCTCCCGTCTCAAGTGGATTGGGTTTTCAAGGCCTGTTTGGAGTCTTTCTGGTGTAATTTTTCTCCCTGCCTTTATGCGTGAGTCCATCGTAAAGCTGAAGTGGAAAGGAAAAAAGTCGGATGCACCATGAGGGCCAGAAAAGGGAGGCAACTTAGGCATTGATGTTTATGCCTTCAAAAGCTCAGCAATTAGAAGCCAACAGGAAGAGATCTCTCTGCTTTGCCATCAGCAAACACTACTCTGCTGAGGTAGAATCTCACATGATTATCTAGAAAATACTGCCAGAGATCCAGCTTTCAAAATGGAATCTACCCTTGCATGGAAAAGCCATGTTGATGCCGTGTGACAGTCGGACATAAGAAGGCATCAATCCCATGTCATAGCCCCAAACACAGAGGTGGTCAATGAGAGGGTACAGCATTGCCTGTCCTTCGAAGCCACTAGTGGCTTTGACCAGTGACACTTGTGTAGACTGAGCACGCCCGGGGAGTTCTCTCAACACTGCTTCTTTGTGATCTGTGGAAGTCCACAGTGCAAAGTCCTTCTCTTTGTCTGTGCATCGCATGTGCTCATGCTCCAGCAGAGAGGAGGGGCAGACTAAACAAGCCATCCTCCTGCTCCCATCGACACATTCACAACAGGACACTGCCTTGTGTGTAACTTTCCCCAAGACAGTTCCTTTTGCAGGCAGGTTCAGCAACTCTAACACTAGCATAGGAAAGGCGAGACCAGCACAGAACCCAAGGAATGAACGACCATCATTATCCTTTTTTCTTCTTTGTAAGTTAATTTATTAGCTTAGCACAGAAATCTGCCTCTTATTATGGCAGCTTTGTAGAGATGTGTCATTATACCTGGTTCTCAATTGGTCCTCTCTCCCACTTCCTTTCCCCAGAACATTCTCAGTGTGAGGAAACGGAAGTGATATTTCCAGCAGCAAAGCTTTGATATTATAAATTCAAGCAGAAATGCTAATTTAGCGATTTATCCCAACTCTCCTTCTCTCTCATCAAATTAGCAAAGAGATGGGCTGGAATTCCACCCACAGGCTCCCCTTTCTTGATCTTTAACATTAAAGCAGCTACATTATGTCAGCACGAGGCCAGGATTGGAGATCAAATAGGTCCCCGATGCAAGGGGAAAGTTCTCTCAAACACCGTGAACTTGCTGCAATTAGTGCCTTGGAGTCTCTACCTAAGACCCCGCTCTTGTCGTTATTGTGGTTCCCAAAACCTCCACTTTTACATCACGGATCCTCCTCTAGTAAGAGAAAATTTAGTAGAATACACAGAATTAATTTTTAAGTGTGCTTTTTTTTTTTCCTTCCCATTCTATCTGATTCTTGCTGATACAGAGCGGCTGCCTCTCACCACAGCAGAGGCCAGGAGCAAAACAGCCCTGGTCTTGAAAGAGGTACCAGCCAGTGAGTCGCGCTGCTCTCCAGCTTGCAATTAAGGGCCACCTAATGGATGTAGGGGGAGCAGTTTTATTTTCCCTGACAGAGCCCTTATTTTTAAACTCTCGGCTTCATTTTCAAAAATCGCTGCCTTTAGACAGAAGGTACAATCTATCTTTTGTGAAAAGCTGCACATTTCCCCTTCTCCAGCCTCCAAACCACTTCCTCCACAGTCGGGCTGCGCAAAGCTTTTGGGTGGCTTATTAAGGGACGGCAGTCCCTGGTATTAAAGTCTGCTCTAAGGATACCAGGTCTCTGCTCCCAGATAGGAAGGTTCATCGGGGGTTTTGGCTGCTTCACCCTACTTTTGCTCTCTAAAGTTAATGGGCCCAGGGAAGCATCTTCAAACTTCTGATGGTCTCCACACGGGCAAAGGAGGTAACGTGGAAGGGCTTCTTTTGAACCCCGGGTCCAAACACACTAGGGTATCTGCACCGTATGCCTATTGTGGAGTCTGGGGATTATTTTCTTTAGATCAAACAAGACTGGACATTTCTTTGGACATGGTTGGCCTTCTTCCTTGGAACACACACATTCTCGGCAAGGATGTTTCCATCAAGTTTTCTCCGATGAGTAATTAGGAGACGCTCACAGGCAGGTGTAGCGAGGCTTCTTCATAAATCACAAATGAACGGCGTGAACCAGCCAAGGGCTGGGCAGACTTCTGATTGCAGCTTTGCCAAGCAACACCGTTTCCAGACTTGGGGGACTTGGAGGTGGGCAATTCTCCTGATGCCAGTGGGAGTTTTTGAAACTAGGTAGATCTCTGTAGCCTGGACAAGAGCTTCCTCAAGGGAGGAAAGCAGGCACTCTGTGTCAGTATTCAGGCATCTGAACTGGCCTGCCCTTGGGGTCCTGACAGGATACATCCTCGGCTGCAGCCACTAAGAGCACCCACTGTGTGCATTCGCCGTGTTCACCTTTAAATGGTATGCCTTGCCCACCTTTTGTCTCCCACCTTTTGTCTCCCATTTCTCTCTCTCTCTCTCTCTCTCTGTCTCTCTCTCTCTCTGTCTCTCTCTGTCTCTGTCTCTCTCTCTCTCTCTCTCTCTCTCTCTGTCTCTCTCTCTCTCTCCTGCTACTCTTTTCCCCAGGGACCAGTCTCTGCCCCTTCTCTCTCCTCTCTCTTCCAATAAACCTCCCACATGAGTTCTGTTGTATGGCTTGACTTCTCTTCGTGGTGTTTTTTAAACTACAACATTCTGAGTTATCCTAAATCTACACTGGGAGCTTGTACATCTCACCCCCAGTACCTGTTTGTTTTCAGGATCCCCTGAGGATAATGTGGCAAAGACCAGAGATGGCTTTCGGAGGCATAAGAGGATTGCATAAGACACCTTGGCCAGCGTCCCATATCCCCTGACAATGTCAGGTAGTCCCACAAAAGGCAGGCTTCCTCCTTCCCAGGAAAAAAGGCACCCACAGGCAGGAATCCTTCCAAAGGAGACCTGAGCTCATTTGTAATTTTAAATTTCCAAATGGCTTTCATGAGCTTGCTTACTCAAAGAATTTCCTTTAATTTTTAATTTTTATTGGCACAGTGCTCCAAAAACACTCTGATGTGAGTTCTCTCTGCCCATCTTGTTATCTTAATGGGGAAGGGAAGCGCGTCCTGCTGGTCCTTCCACCTCAGGTGTTCTCATTTACAGACTGGAAAAAAGTGTGATGTAAATTATTTACAGCCCTATTGTATCTTTGTGTATTTTGTATGCATTCACAACTGGCAAGGAAGGCAGACTGTTTTTCATTTTTAATTGTGTTGGTATCTTGTCTGGCTTTTTTTTTTTTTTAAGTAGACAAGGAGGAGGCCGAGGCAGGAAGAGCTGAGGTAAGCCATTTAGGGGACATGAGTGCAATGAACCATGGAGGAAGCCCAGAGCTGCTCTTTATGCTTGCCATGTTTCTGTCACTGCATCTTTATGGTGAGAGCAGGGCTCCCTGCCTCCTCATAGGAGCAGACACAAGCCTGGTATGATGGTTTCCAGCTGCCATCTGTGACTCTGGAGTCTGGGGCAAAGGTGCTTTGAGTTCCAGGCCCAGCTCAATTAGTGGATGCCATGATGCTTTCCATCTTATTTAGGCACCAGTGAACTACTGCATGTGAACGAAAGGAGCCTCATCCACTCAGTCATGTCATAGAGCAATAATCAGAGGTGAGTCATGGGTGGATGTGGTTGACCAAGTAGAAAGAAAAGACTTAGAGCAATTAAATATATATATATATATATACATTTATAATTCAGTCACACACATATAATATAACACACACACACACACAATACGATTCCTAACCTGTACCAGGGACCTGATGGAATAGGGCCAATCATAGAAGACAGGGCAGCTGGAAACTCAGGACTTAATCTAGTGCTTTCTCCTCTGTAAATGTCTAAGACTCAAAATCCCAAGTGCACTGGCTGTGTCTGTGGGCGGCCCCAAAGAACTTCACAGTTCCTGAAGCTGAAGTAAGTCTTCAGAAGTTAGGAACCCAGGAGTTTGCACAGGTGAGTCTATCGTGGGGGGCCGGCACAGATGGACGATGCCTGGTCAGTGGTCTGCATGTCCTTCATTATACAGAATGTTTGCCCCAGATCAAATCCAGAGCCACACTTGGCTTCCAATGGGTATTTGCTCATGGAGTTGGGTGCGCAAGTCCACCCACCTTGTGCCCTCCAGCAGCTGAGAGTGAAACCACTCAACGGGGTCCTCAGAGCTGGGGGCAGCATCACCCTCTGCCCTCAAACCCTGTGCAGAGTGCTCAGCTACGCTCCAAATTCCATTCCGAACCCCTCAGACTACCTCCTAAGACCCATGTTTGAGATCTCCACATGTCTGAACGAGAACCTAACTTCTGTACATTCTGTGGGGCTGGCCAGTCAGGTAGGCAGGGAACAGCAGAGAGCATCGGATGCCCCAAATACTGCGAACCTTTTGTATTGAGTCAAAACCCAGCCGACCGACATTGATAAGGACACAAAAATAAACTCCATCTTCTGTGATATATATGAGGCTCACTTCCACCCTGTCAAACGCGATTTGTGGCAAGCCACTTCAGAGAAAGCCCGCTCTAGCCAGTGTATCCTCTTTCCCTCGTAAGCCCCCCTCCAAACTAGTGTGATCTTCAGACCGAACTCGAACCTCTCCAGCCATTGCCTTCCACCCAGGACAGCTTCACGTCACCCAGGCCACCATGTGTGAGAAGCTGAAGGGGACCCAGGCAACCCAGAGGGCACTGCTTTCCTTCCAGACTGCTTTCTTCAATAAAAGGGAAAAACAAATGGAAATGAAAAGTGTACAATTAAAAAGATTACATTTCACTTCCTTGTGCTAATGTCTGTGAGATGATTTTTCAGGGGGCCTGGCAGGGACTCCAGATGGGACACATAATGAATATAATTTAATATGTAGGACCTGGAGTTCACAGAAATGCGTTTTTTCCCAGTCAGAAGGTAGCAGCCATCTCACATTGTTTAATGTAGAACACAGTACCTGTGGCCGCGTCTCTTACCTCATTGCGTTTTGGCTTTTAATCCTAACGTCAGCGTGGCCAGACCTCAAGCCATCAAACCAGAAGCGGTCAGTCTGTGATGCGCCAGCACAGTGCATGCTCCCCTAAAGGCCGAAGCCTGCTTTTCCTCCTGGGTTTCCGGATTTATGCTGCCAATTAAGGCCATAACAGGTGCTCCAGGTTGACCTCTTAGGAGCAAGAATTAATTAAGCATCGTATTTCTTAGTAAGGAACGACATTTCCCCAAATGAGTTAGCCAAGGTGGCCGTGCTGCTGACATGGCGGTTACATCCGGGACTCCTAATCGTGAATGCAAGCAGAACATTCCAAGGACATGGGTAGTTTATGCTTTTAATTTGACAATAAAAGAAAACAAGTTATCCTTTTATTTTTATTTTGGGGGCAAAGAGGATGTTTTGAGTGTATATAACGTGGGGGCACAGAGCTCCACACATTGGTAATATCAGTTATTAACAAAACAAAAGAAAGAAGCTGGGACTCACATTTACCATCTGCCCGGCTTTCAGAAGCACGGAGTTTGCTGGGAAAGTACGCTTCACCCCAAATGCTCCTGGTCCTGTAAGTTAGAGAATGGAGGCGGAAACCACGACGGGCTGAAGGTCTCCATTTGTTCTCTACCCCGTGGTGGGTAGTCGAATCCAGGTTGTGGCAGATGTCATTCTTTTCCTTTTTTTAAATTATAATCTCCTTCTTAAACATTCACTCTGTGATGAGAGAGTAGCCATGGACAGCACACATGGATGGACAGGCGTACCTGGGTGCCAGGAATACCTTATTTAAAGGTGTGTGTATGGTGTGCATGTGGGGGGTGCATTTGTATCGGCATCGTGTGTGTATGGGTCTATGTCATGTGTGTGTCTATGTCATGTGTGTGTGGTGTGTTACTAACTCTTAATCACTAAGTCATCTTTCCAGCCTGGGAAACCCTTGTTGATACTCAAGTGTGAATTGAAAATTCCTTTTTCATGCATAATATACCTTAGTAATTTTTTAAGCATTGAAAGCATCAAAAAAGTAACCTTAGCCCTTGGCAGTGCAAGATGTGGTGGAGGCAAATCCATCCTGTGTCCGTCTGTCTGACAACCTAGTGTTCGGAAGAGTACTGAGTCACCAGTGAAGACAGGAAAGGCCTGCTCCTTGAGCACACCAGCACGCAGACACACAGACCATGCACCCCCACTGTCACCAGTCCACCCTGAATCTCTTGGTGGCATACAGGGAAGTCTGACCCTGGTTGGTATGCCCCCGGCTCTCAATCAGGTATAAAGAAAACCCTCAGTCTGGGCCACTGTTGTTATTGTGGGGAAAGAGACCTCGCCCTTCCCTGCCCCTCTTGTCCAGAAAACTCCTCTGAACTAGGAGCCTCATCCTCTTTCCTTGAAGGAGTGAACATAGCTAGCTTCGTTCTGCAAATCCCTGCAGCCTACTTGCCAATTAATGTATTTAACTCTAAGAGCGGGTGCTTTTTAATTTAGCTCATCCATCACCAACAGAACATTTTTGTAGAAAATATTAGGATTTCCAAATAATTTTATAGCTCTGTAAATTGCCAACATACCATCTGCAATTGAATTAACATTTATAACCAAACCGAAATAATAAATAAAGCAAATTATGCCGCAAATATTCACAAGTGCCCAATATGCACTTGAGAATGATAATTAGCATTTTATAATCACGCTTCATTTTCTTTATCCAACTCCCTGTCACATTAATGATAAAATATTTTAAACTGTGCTCTATCAGAGAGCGGCACGGTCTCTAGATTAGCCATTAACTAATGCAGAGAGGGAGGAAGGCCGCTGCTCACTTCCATAGACAGAGTTTGCCTCCTTGTCTTGGCCTTGCTTTGGGTCTTTGTTTGCCTTGCTCCCTGGAGGTCCAGAAAGGTGAAGCCCGATTATGTCTTCTAAACCTGTAGCTCTGCGGCTCTACCCTGTGCCCTCTTGCAAGCAGGACCCTCACATAACGAATTCTGCTAAGACGAGCCTTTCTACTCTAAAGCGAAGCTTATTTGGCCTCTGAAGCTTCTAAAAGGAGACTTGTTAAAACTCAGGAGGTAAACCACTGAAATTTCTCAGGAAGTTGCCGAGGGCAGATTCACTGATAGGTGATACCTACAGTAAGGACGGCAGAGAACCAGACCAGTCAGGCTATCGGAAGAGACTCCCGTTACCCTGTTTGCAAGTCGTGAAGCATGCTTCAGCACTCCAGGGTTTGAGTTGTCACCCATGCCAGGCTGGCTTTCAGTGACATAACTGCCTTTGAGTCATTATGCTCCTGTAAGTAACCCCAATAAACTAACTGGTTCCCTGGGTTGGAGTTGGGTGGTATTGATAACGTGGCCTACACAGCAAGGGGATAACTGCTCATGTCTTCCACCCTACACCCCAAAATGCCATACAACAAATACAAAAAGAAATATCGTTTGAAGATGTACCATATTTGTGCTGGCTAGTTTTTCTGTTAATTTGACCCAACCTATAGTCATCTGGGAGGAAGGAATTTCAATTGAGAAAATGCCTTCATAAGATTGGGTTGTGAGCAAGCCTGTAGGGCATTCTATTAATTAGTCATTGCTGGAGGGCCCAGCCCATTGTGGGTGGGTCCATCCCTGGGCTGGTGGTCCTGGGTTCTACAAGCAGGCCGAGGTAACCATAAAGTGCAATCCAGTCAGCATCACCACTCCATGGCCTCTGCATCAGCTCTGCCTCCTTCAGTTCCTGTCCTGACTTTTCTCAGCGATGGACTATGGTGTGAAAAATATACGCCAAATAAACCTCCTCCTCCCTCAAGTTGGTTAGGTCGTGGTGCTTCATCACAGCAACAGTAACCGTAACTAGGATAATATTCCTCTCCGGAGAACTGATTGGGGTGGAGAAGGCAATCAGCTGATGTCACTCAAGGGAAGACAGGCCCATCTCCAAATGATTTTCTCAGAAGCTTGTTCTTACCAGGCCCTGGTGCCTTTGGGGAAAGCATGTGTTAGTCTTCCTTCTACCTCAAAGCAAAAGGAATTCAAGTGCATAAATGAATAAGGAGTGTGCATGCACACGCGCGCGCGCGCGCACACACACACACACACACACACACACACCTCACCAAGTTTTCCCACCAGTGAGCAAATTTCCCATTATTTTCCTCCAAAAACAGTTTCTTAAAAAAAAAAAAAAACCAACCAACCAACCAACCAACCAACAAAGAAACCTATCCACCTGCACTTGGGAGGCCAGAGCAGGAGGATCCTGGTTCTATGCTAGACTAACCTGGGTCTCAAAATGTAAAGAAACAAATAAACAGAAATCCCCAAGATAGAACCCAAAATGCTCTGCCTCTTCATGCACACCAGGCATCTCTCAGGGCTCATCTGTTTTCTCACACGGGAGTCACTGGCAGGTGGCATCCAAGCTGAGCTACGTTGTGAACATGGAAGGCAGGCTCCTACTTGAGAAATAAGCATGATAAAGTTTAATGAGAAAATAGCTTGAGAATTGAATGTTTTTACACACAGCAGCCCCTCCCATTCTGTTGTGAAGACTATGTT
The DNA here is from genome assembly GCA_028555095.1 of Dicrostonyx torquatus. NCBI lineage: Eukaryota > Metazoa > Chordata > Mammalia > Rodentia > Cricetidae > Dicrostonyx > Dicrostonyx torquatus. The sequence goes on from JAQHUG010000123.1 coordinate 1,821,377, forward strand.
CTTCTGTTAACCAAGAGGATGAAGAGGCGGAATCAAGGAAAACTGTGGGGCTGTTGAGGAAGTAGGAAGACCTGTGGTAGACTTCTGGTCTCAGCCTCTGTCCAGCCACTTGTCAACGATTCGATGAGCAGCCACAGGAAGCCAAACTGTGGAAAGAATGCCATGGGCTGCTGTGTGCTTGGCCTTACAGTCCATCCAGCTCCCAGAGGGAAGGGGAAGTTTTGGAGGTGCTTAGGGGAGACAATCCAGTAGCTATGGGCTTGGATCTTGTGAGAACCTGGGTTCAAGTCCTACCTCTGAAGGTTATTGCATCATCTCTGAGAAGCCATGTAATCTCTGTGCCTTGTTTAAATTTTATTTTCAGATAATATAAAATTTAAAGGAATTATCAAATCAGTACTATTCTCTCTCTCTCTCTCTCTCTCTCTCTCTCTCTCTCTTCATAGTTTTAAAGGTTAAATGACCTGATACATATAAAGAGCCTAAAACAGAACCTAAACACACAATTTCAAAAAAAAAAAACCCAAGAAAAACCAAACCTACTAGTTTGACTAAAAATCATTGGACAGAAGCCTCTACAAGGCAAAGGGACCAGCAAAAGAGGCAAATGCCATGGGAATGAGGACTCGGTCAGACCAGGACTGCAAGCAAAGCTGGATGCAGGGACAGAGAAGAGAAAAATGTCTGAAGATACGGTAGTAGGAGGAAACGCTGTTTTCCTAGAACCTTCCACGCACACAGTCCCTGCACCTCACCTAAGGCTGCTTACACCTGACAGAGTGGGCTGTCCAGACTGATGTTGTGGGATTCCCTCTCCAGGTCACCAGCAGAGCACGCATGGCATGTTACATCCAGCATCTTGCTAGTCTTCAGTCCTGCCAATGATTCTCACGGTGCTATTGTTCACAGAAAACAAGCTCCAGATAGAGTCCTCTGACTCACATCCACTCCCCTTCCCAGCATCTGGACAGAGGCCACAGAGCGCTGACTGCTGAGAGCAGAAACAGACTGAACTTTGGGCTCATATAGAGCTGGGACACACAGGTTTTGGACAAGCTTCCAAACCCGGTGCCAGCCCCATAAAAGAAGGAGACTCTGACAACAAAGGAGATTGACTTGATGGTCTTTCAAAGCATTTTCTCGTCTGCTTACTGTATAAGCCCTGTGTTTGGAGTATTGAAATGTTTGGAGAACCAGACAACACCTTACACCTTGGCAAAGTCATAAGAAACGAGAGAATCTGTTAGGGTTGGCCCCTTGTTTCCATGAGGTAGCATCTCTCTAGAGGTGGTCCTTGGGTCCGTGGATGAGGTTCAGCAGAAGAGTATTTGCCCAGCATGCTCAAGGCTCTGGGTTCCATCTCTAGCACCGCAGTGCACAAGGCCTGCCCAGAACCCATGAAGCCACGCACGGCGCTTCTCAGAAAGACATATCTCCAGACGCCTTGGATCTCTGAAACTCGATATAGCATTTAACAAGCCATCTAGATGATCCTGACCCCAAACAGAAGCTCCTAGTTCACCTAGAAGCTGAGGAACAACTCTGAAGACAGCTGAAGTTCTGCCCTTCCTCACTAAACACCCATGGACTAAATCAACCTGCGCCCAACTCACACACCACCTCAGCCTCCCCACAAGAAAGCCAAATCTCCAACTCCAGGAAGAAAAGGTGGAAAGAATTCCGCAATGTGCCAGTCTGTGTGGAAAGTGATCAAGCAGCCTTGACTTTGAAGTCAGTGCATGGATTGGAACAGCTGTGGTTCCATGTGGTTCACATGCAACACCGTCAAACAGGACCCTGATGCATCCTGCCACACTTTGAGGACTTAAGGCATCTGAGAGCGAGGAGGGAGAGGGCAGGCCTTCCACGCCATTTGCACCCACCCTGGCCTGGGTCATAGGATGAGAATTATGCTTATAGGAGAAAAGGAAGTGAAAACCAGGAAGTTTGCTCACTTGGCTTGGGGACTGCTCTCCGCCTCAAAGTTATTGCAGGTAAGTCATAATACCGCAGGGCTACTGTGAGAATTCCTTCCCTGGGGGATAAACAAACAACAGCCACCCTCTCCTCATAAGGTTTCTACGATAAACCCAAGTGTGATCCTTCCAGGGTTCACCTCAGGGAACCAGTGAACTTACTGAGCTTACTTTACAGAGCACAGGCGAGGTGTTACAGAACAGCAGTTGGGATGGACCGAAGCAGCCTGCGCTGAGAACTCTTCACCCAGCATGGATCATGGCTTCCCTATAGCTGCTTGGAACCTTTTCAATTAACTTCCCCCAGCCTATATCTTCTATTGCTTTCAGAGACCAAGTAAGCCCCATCCCCATCCCTGGCCTTGTGCTATTACTGTGCGACTGCCTATAAACGGCTGGCAGTAGTGGCTGCAATCTTAAGTGAGGGCTCTTCCTTTTCAAAGGCTCCTTGGCGATGGATTCTTGCAAGCACATCTGAGCTGATAAAGATGGCTGAGGCTCTGCTAAGAGGACCACAGTCAGTAACACTGACACCTGCGAAGAACCAGGCAGGTACTCTAATGACTGAAAACGCCCATTATGTATATATTATTCATTTTCAAAATAATCCCCAGGCTTAGATGTCATTGACCTCATTCTACAAAAGATGAAGGGTCTTGGGCATTTTACCAAGGAGGAAGTGAGATGGCCAGAATTTGAACTTGGCCAACTGGATTTCAAGCTGCAGGAAGTTTCCTAACCCAAAATGCAAGGGACATACATCACTGGTGAGGAAAGCAAGACACCCATACCCAGAACATTCTGTCTCATAGAACGGAGCCTGCTGTGACATACAGAAGCGGATGTTTGAAGCCGTTGTGACTTGTGGGTAATGTATACCAGGAGGCTCACTTAGGTTCTTTTCCAGCTAGCTCATCATTGCCGGTTCTGGCAATGGATGCATGTGTGATGTGGGATTCTCCTCTGTATGCTATGAATATGATTTATTACCATTGGTTAATAAAGAAGTTGCTTTGGCCTATGGCAGGGCAGAGCAGAGCCAGGCAAGAAAACTAAACAGGGAGTAAGAAGGCGGATACAAAGAGATGCCACACAGCTGCTGAAGATGAAAGACGCTGGAATCTTACCAGTGAGCCGCAGCTTCGTGGTGATACGCAGATTAGTAGAAATGGGCTAAACTAAGATGTAAGAGTTAGCTAGGAATATTCCTAAACTATTGGCCAAACAGTGTTGTAAGGAATATAGCTTCTGTGCAACTGAGAAAGCAGAGTCTCTGATGACCCATGGGAACCTGGAGACACAGGAGGAAGTCAGACCAGTCCGTATCACTCCCATGGGGCTGTGATTTAAGAGCATCTCAGAGAAGGGGTCAAGATAGAGCAGGACTGGGGTGACCTGTGAAGATCATGCTCAGTGCTCCGCTGGCCTCCTCTATAAGATGTCATGGAGACTGCCAGGTAGGAGCTGCATGCCATGTCTGTACCAGGGAGAACACATGAAGGATCCCAGACCCCCACAGCTCTGCTGAAGCGTGTGACAGACAAGGGCCACCAAAACTATTTCTATCATTCTGTGCATCTCCTAAAAAAATTAAATAAATGAAATCCAATACTTTAAAAAGTTCAACACCACGTGCACATAAGGACTTGAACAAAATCCAACATGTTATAACACATTCCTGAGTTTGAGTTAAACATTTAAGTAGGACCAGATTACTTAATGCCATTCTGGGCATTCTAATCTAATTAGAAATGCAGAAAAGAGAAAGACAGTGTGTGTCGAGAGAAAGCATGGGTCCTATAACCCCATAAGCAGGGAAGTTCAGATTTCAGGGCAGCAACAGAATTAATTGCCTCTTGTTCTATAACCTGGCATGCCAGAGCAGAGCCAGCGAGCATGCCTGACTAACTGGTCTCCACGAGGCTGCGCAAGTCAGAACGTGGTGTGTCTCTCACTGCCCTTCCCTTGACATGATGTACTTCACAAAAACCCACAGCCAGGTTCAAAGAGGAAAAAACAAAAGACGATAGATAGCATTTTAAAAATAGCCCCATCTTGGGAATGTGGACAGAATTTATGCATGGTTTGTGTGCCCTTCCTGTGTGTAATTAAAAGTCCACAGACAAATTCCAATCTGAAGCCAAGGAGAATCCGAGTTGAAGACGCGGAGCTCACGCGATATCAAGTACAGCAGGGAGTGGGCTGCACTCTGCCCAAAGAAAATGATGGAAACAGAGGGACCAGAGGGGCTGGGTTTATCGGAACAAAAATGTACTCGGCTACCAGTAATCAACAAGACAATCAAGGGGCCACGGAAGTGGGAGCGTGCGATATTTCCCCCCAACTTTCCTCTGCTGCTGCCAACATCCTGCCCACCCTCTGTGCATTTTCATCTCCTTGTTTTGTTTTGTTGTTGTTTTGAGACAGGGTTTCTCTGTAGCTTTGGTGCCTTTCCTGGAACTAGCTCTTGTAGACCAGGATGGTCTTGAACTCACAGAGATCCACCTGCCTCTGCCTCCCAAGTGCTGGGATTAAAGACGTGTGCCACCACTGCCAGGCCCATCTCCTCATTTACCTGCAAGCTCTGCTTGACCCACTCCTAGGGCCAAATGCCCATCTGCCACTTAACTCAGTGAGAATTCAGGTTGGGTGGGTGCTTTGGACCCAGAGCGGAGGCTGCTCGGGTCATGCCCATCTGCAGATGCATCCCGTTCCTTTCCAATAACACGATTCTGTGTGGAAGCCCCAGGGCAACAGACTTCAAACTATAAAGGGCCTACTAGTGAGTAGGCCTTAACTAAATGGGCCCCTGCTCCCCAGCCCCCACATCTTCAAAGCCATACCTATTTTCCCTAAAATTCAATCCTCTTTCTTCTCCCGTTGCTGCCTAAGAATCATACAGCCCGAAAGCAAGCATGCAGGATGGATTACTCATCAGCCATGTGGCATAGACCCTCCCCTTCCTCTAAACCTGTAAGAAAAGATCCCGTCCCCGAACTATGTTTCTTTATGTTCAGAGCTGATAACTCTTGCAAGAAAGAAGAGTTACCAAGTCAAGAATCTGCCTCACTGTCCTCCCGAGTCCTTTCAGGTAAGTGGTAGAAAGCCCCGGTCCTCAGTCTGCATCAGCTCCCACTTACATTTCCCGAATTCAATCCACACTACTGTAAAACCAAACGAAACTGACAAACAAAAGTATCCCCCGTGCCATCCCAGTCAGAGGAGCCTCACCTCTTGGAGTCTGGGTGGGTTAGTGAGAGCTTTAGCCAACTGAAGTGGATGGAAGGAACACTATGGGATTCCCAAGGCGACAAAAGAGGACACGTGGCTTCCACTGAAGCGGTTCTCTGCACTCCAGATTCTGAACCCCTAGGCTACTGTGTAATGTTTGGCTCTGGAGATGCCATCTTGTAAACAAGTCCATGTCACACCCATGAAGGGGCTTGTTGGCCATTCTGACCATAGCTCTGCGGAGAACCTCTTCCATGGCAAACGTCTCCACTAGCCCCTCAATGAAAACATCTTCACGGGATCCAATTAGAAGGATGACAAGCTCAGTCGCAGCAGCCCAAGAGACCACGAGGCAGAAAGAGTCTTCTAAATTAGGAGTCCAGAGTCTACGGGAAAGGATCCTTATGCGCCTTCAGGATGGGCAGTTGGCCTCACAGACCTGGGAACTGAGACACTCTGAAGGACGTGGTCATTTAATCATATACAATTTTACCTCGTGCCCTTATTTTAGATTTTTGGGAAACGCTCCAAAAAAGAATCTGCTTTACTCTCCTAACAGAAGAGCGATGAAAAGCGCTCTCTGTCTTGTGAACCATCTGCCTACCCCAGTCATCTCTCCTGCATACAGAGTAACGGGGAAAGACCAATCACAAGCCCCTCTCGACAGTAGGGCATGCCATGACCACAACATTTAACCAATCACGGACATACGTCCCACTAGAAGAAAGCCTGCAGCACTGCCTAGGATGTTGTGGGAAAGGGGTGACCTCGAAACTGCTTTAGATCTTACTGGCTCGCATGTATGAGGCAGGAGGCCTTCAGAAGAGGAGAGGGCTATCTGTTAGGGCTTGAGTCAAAGACAGCCACACATATGTGACTGCTCCCAGATAGCTTGAAAACTTGAATAAGAGGAAGCAACAATTACAAACATAAATAGTTCCAAAAAATCCAGCTAAGGGGGCTGGAGAGATGGCTCAGTGGTTAAGAGCATTGCCTG
>JAQHUG010000123.1:1828630-1873194 GCA_028555095.1 Dicrostonyx torquatus
AGAGAGAGAGAGAGAGAGAGAGAGAGAGAGAGATCTAAAATGCAGCTCTCACTTCCCTGGGGATAGGGGGATATCAAAGGAGCCTACCAGCTTTGGGCAACAATGGCAGTTTCCATGATCTGGGGACTTTCCAGGCCCGTGTGAACTGGACAGCAGAGCTGTGAACTTAGGAAGCTGTGTTTTTAGGTCTAAATACATGGAGAAGAATCAACATCATCTGGCCATTGTTCAACTATGAAAATCCCTTCTAGACCTCGTCTCCTCCCGGTTGCGGACCTCCAGGAGGGCTCTCCAGTATGCCTGACTCCGAAAAGTGCATTTGACACAGTCCAGTCTGCTTTTCTCCCATAGGGGAACAGAGCAGAGAGAGTGACGGAAGATTTTGTTTCTCGCACCCACTAGTTTGTATCTTCGGTAAAGCACTGCAGGAAACCCTGGGCCAGGAGATAGACTGTTACCCTGGGAGCCTTAGAAGACAAGCTGAGAAGTAGACTCGACCCTTTGTCTTCTTGCATTTTGACACCAGTCCTAGGCAGCAGACACCCTGGAAGGTGGCCACCTTGCCTCCCTTGGCAGGGGTGATGACAAGCTTCACACAAACACCTTTACCTTGTACACGGATGCAGCCCTGCTTTGGAAATAAAACAAAACCAATCCAAACAAAAATGCCCCAGGCGACAGTGCTGGCCACGGAATTGGTGCCAGAAGTCTGGGCAGGATGCTGCTAGCAGAGGAATGGAATCTTTCCAACGTGAAGGAGGCTCTAATAAGGGCAGGCCTGCCAGCCCCCCCCCCCGTTCCTCATCCCCCTTCCCGTGCTCCTCTTTGCCTTAGACAATACTAGCATTGTGCTCCCAGGCGGAACACATATCATTAAGCCCCTCTGCAGGCCTGATCCGAGGGCGAGTTTTAGAGCCCACAGAGCAAACGCTTCCCCATTCCAGAGCTGCTAATCCACATAGCAGGTCCCGTCTTTTTTCTGGGCCAGGAAAATATGGAACAGATGCCACAGCCGCCAAATGGCATAGCTCACAAGAAGCACAGGACATACTCCAGCCCCAAAGTAGTGTTTTTGACAGGAGGTGCTCAATGACAGAAAACATCTAGAAGGGTGTTTGAGTTCCATTATGTGATCATTATACTGAGCTAGCACAGCTCTTATCTTTAATCAAGGACACAGGCTTTGGCCATGATATGAAAACAGAAAGTAAGTGTATTGTCTGGTATCCTGTTACCAACACTAGAGGAAGCCCTGGCTTCTGTATCCTAAGGAGAGCCACCTGAAAAATCTCTAAAGTTTGTCCTCTGAGGGCCCTGGGGTCATGCTGTCTAGGTGTGATTTTTACCTCCTAGACTGAGATTAAAATCTAACGTGAAGGTTCAGCTCTACCGAGTAAGATTTTCCCTGCCTGTCAGAATAGCAAAGCGTTACACTGGGCATGAGGGGATGGTTTGGAGGCGCCGGCATGGAGAACATAGTTGAATGAGCTTCGTGGAAAAGGTTAAGGGCAAAAATCTGTCCAAGTAGGTTTCCAAGGGACACATCTCAAAAGATCTCCAGATAAGTCAAGGTGACACATGGCAGAACACGGTCTAATCGGCTCTTAGTGTCCTCATCTATAACTTAGAGGATGAAAGCCCTCATTCTGCTACCTCTTCAATTTTATAAAAAGTGAGAGAATCAAAACAAAAAAAGCCCATGCTAGAAACCAGTAGCTCTCGGGATAGCCATTCATTCTTTTCCATAGTAAGAAGCCTGGACCTGGATACATGAGTAAACTACCCCTCCCATGCTCTCTTATAGTTCCTTTGGTCATGTGATCAGGTCTAGCTAATGATGTGTGGTATTTCTAGTCCAGTGGTGGTTAAGAAGCAAATTTCCAGCCTTGGTTCTCTCCACCATCCCGGTGGTTGGAATCGGTGATGCTGATGGACCATCTCAGGTCAAGCTCAACACCGAGCCTGAATTTCTAGTCAGTGTGTGAAGGAGAGTTTTCCAACCAGGGACACATACATACTTCTGACTGTTACAGGGCATAGGGAAATTCTTTGGAGTACATTTGCTATTGTTGTTGTTAACTAAACCACATGAATTTCACTTTACTCAGGAGTCTGCTGAGACATAGAGGCTATGAAAATACAATGCGGGCTTATTATTTCTGTTGTGTGTGGTGGAACAGGGGCAACCCTGAACTGGGGAGAGGGAATCTCAGCTTCTTCCCAAGACGAGAAGTGGGGAGGGGACACTAAAGAAACAGGAAGATCTTGCAGAAGCTGGAGCTCTTATACTTGTTCATCCAGGTCCTCAAGGAATGTGGAAAGAGAATGGTCAAAAAATGCCCAGAATGAAAAGGACCATAGGACTCAGCTTCCAAAAGAGGCCAAAGCATCACCTACAAGGCTAAGAACCTTATTTACCAAGAAAATACTTCTATCCTGACTTACCACTCTTCGAATGAAAGTTCAAAAGTATATCATCATTTCTGAGAAAATTGTAATTCTTAAAAAGATTTTGCTTTTATTTATGTGTAGGTTTGTGTGTGTGTGAGTGTGTGTGTGTGTGTGTGTGTGTGCGCGTGCATGCGCGTGCGTGCGCGTGCACAAAGAGACCAGAAGAAGGTATCAGCTCCCTTAGAGCTAGAGTTACAGACAGTTGTGAGCCACGTGATGTATTAGGAATCCAACCATGGTCTCATCTGCCAAAGCACCAAGTGCTCCTAACGGCTGAGCCATCTCTCCAGCTCCCAGATGCAATCTCCAGGGTTTCTTGAGAGTTCATTTGATCTACCTGAAACACAGAGCCATGGCGCCTTCTACATGATTTGCTGGAGAAATTCTGAAAAAGCAGCTCATTTTGTTGACAGCCGACTCTGCCTTCAATCAGAAAATCAAGTAGTGATCTTTGGTAATTTAAAAAAAAATTTAAAATCCTGCACCAGGTTTTTAGATGTCACTGGGAGGTTCAGAGTAACAGGACAAGTTCACACCCTGGGGATCCTTCTCCTGGGTGACAAAGGTGGACATTTTTACCAGCCATCTAAGATCTACCTTTAGTTTGTCTACCATAACAGCAGCAATGACAGTGACCTGGCTGTCTTCAGATAACTAACACAGAAAACATAAACACTGCTCTCTGACTGTAAACCATTCAAAGCTGTATACCCCCTTAAGACCACCAAAGGTATCTATTTTCACCAGCGCGGGAAAGAAAGGCAGAGTTGCTGCTGGATTTAGAACTCACCCTCCAGTTTCTGTTTACTCTAATGTCAGGAAAAAAAGGAGGGGTAAAGAAAAGACAGGTTTTTCTGCCTTTCAGAAGTAACCCAAGATAATTCCTCGGATTAGAAAGAGATTTGAGCAGTCACAGAAGGGACGACCTGCCACTTTTCTGTCACTGCTGCTGGAGAATGGAGCCTGTCTGTCACTCCCAGTGTCCAGTGTCCCTGGTTTTGGTGGTAGAATCTCAATGCTAAGATTTCTCTTTTTACAATGAGAGCCCAGAGTGCCTGTAAGTACATCACTCCAGTTCCCAGTTCTGAAGGGTTGGTTTAACGACAACATCAGAGAAGATAGCTCTTACGGTGATGGCTTAGGTCTATGACATGGAAGGAAGGACTTCCTAAGAAAATTAGCTAGACTTTGGCCACTAAAATCCCTCAGAATGTGTATAAACTTGTATAAAAGTTTGCCTGAATATGTCTAACCATATATTTAGGTTAAATTTGTCACCTAACTAGATAAACTTATAAAGGCAGGCTTCCTGGCCTAGCATAGCACACAGACCCAGTCCTGAGTTTGTAGCCACCTTTAGTAAGATTCTGTTATTCTTGGGAGTCCATGCTGAGGCAAACCCACACACAGAGATAATTCTCAGTGTGATTAGCTCTAAAAATATCCTCCCAAACAATTTAGTGCTTATCAGTGCCAATTGAGAGCACAGTTCTAAAAGACCATGTCTGCACAATGCCACAAAGCACACTGAAGTCCTTAACTGAAGCTCCCAGTGATGAGCACGCATTCCTCTCCTGAGTGCAAAACTCCTGGGACTCAGTGTTCTGCCAAGAACAGCCAGGCTCCTCTCTGATGAGGCAATCCAAATGAGAAATGCAATAAAGGAATACAGATAGATAGATAGATAGATAGATAGATAGATAGATAGATAGGAAGGATAGGATAAATAGGTAGATAGATAACATAGATAGATAGATAGGAAGGATAGGATAGGATAAATAGGTAGATAGATAAGATAGATAGATAGATAGATAGATAGATAGATAGATAGATAGATAGATAGATAGATAGATAGACAGGAAGGAAGTATGGATGGACGGACAGATAGATGGATGGATGGATGGACGGACGGACAGACGGATAGACGGACTGACAGACAGACAGACAGACAGACAGATAGATGGATGCAAATGTAAAAAGGACAGAATCAGCTTGGAGGGATTGGGGAGTGTGGTTGGTGAGGTCTAAAGACTTACAGGCTGCCTTAAATAGAGGGTCACCTGTGTAACTTCAGGGCTCTTGGTGGAAAAGATTTCACTGAGGCCTCTGGGGCCTGGTTCATGATTTCTCTGCTTTGGGCTGCTAGTGGCCTAGAAGCTGACTTATGTGTGGGAAGCCATTAGGTGCACTCAACATGCATACATAGGTCTGCAAGTGTCATTTTTAAGGGAATGTGCCTTCTTGAGATTTCTTCTTCTTCTTCTTCTTCTTCTTCTTCTTCTTCTTCTTCTTCTTCTTCTTCTTCTTCTTCTTCTTCTTCCTCTTCCTCTTCTTCTCCTTCTCCTCCTCCTCCTCTTCCTCCTCCTTCTTCTTTCTTCCTTCCCTTTCTTTTTCTTCTTCTTCTAAATTTGTTTTGAGACAGGCTCTTACTCTGTATCCTTGGCTTACCTGGAACATTGTGTGGCCCATGCTGGACTCAGATTTCTTGTGATTCTCCTGCCTCAGCTTTCTAGGTGCACCAATCTGCCTGGATATTTATTTTTCCTTAAAACTGTCATCATGTAAAAAAAAATTGTTTTTCACCCAGTTGCTCGGGAGTGAGAGTCTTGAGCATGGCATACTTCTGCAGCCCACTTCCATGTGTACAGTACAGCTAAGTCAGTGGTGAGGTGTAACAACAGATACAGAATTTCTTCCTAGCCCTGACAAAGTCTAGCTATACACCCTTGATCAAGGTCCTTTACCTCTCAGCATCCTCATCTATGAAGCGTTCAAAGCTGCTATGGAGCTAAATGGGCTCCTGGAACAAAGTCCTAAACGGTGCACAGTTTTCTGCTACCTGCATGACTTTATCCTTGTGCAAACAGAACTGGTCACTATGTGTCACTCCTATCTGCTCTAGGCCCCCCTGAAATGAAAATGGTTAAGTATGAATAGTGAGTTTCGTCACTGGGAGAGACATGCCCAGGATGCTAGAGAAGACAGGAAGCAGAAGGGAGAAATATGCCAGCATGGTTCTCTTTTCCTTGTGCAAGGTAATTCTGCCAACTCTTCACTCACTGTATTAAGGCTTAGTTAATGGATTAATAGAAATGGGTTAATTTAAGTTATACAAGCCCACTAAAAACAAACCTGAGCTATCGACCAAGCATTTATAATTAATGTTAAGTCTCTATGTAGTTTTTTGGGGAGCTGCAGATGGGACAGAGCTGATGGGTGGTCTAGATTGAAACCTTTGCCTACAGTAAAATAAATGAAGAAAAGCATTTGCCTATCTGTGGTGACCTTATCTCTAGTCGGGGCTCACCCATCACTGTGAGCAACAGAGCTGAGCCTAATGGGTAGGGCAACTTGGAGACGAGAAAAGGACCTGTATCCCAGCAGGATCTGGGTCACGTGAGAAAGCCCACGTTAGAATGGCTGACCTTAGTCTGGCCATCAGAGTAAGACCCTCCCAGAACTGCACCAGTGATAACTGTCCAGTCAGGCACAAAGCACTGGGGCTGGGCAGTGAATACAGCAACAACCCAATCGCTAGCCGATATTGGGAGGAACTCAAAGAGAAGCAAGCCGCGGGTTCCCATGACGACGAGAATGTAGGCACTGTGAGGCCAGCGACTGGAACTCTGCACAGGAAGACGTCAGCCGTTCATGCAACAGGGCTGCTCTCTTCAGCTTCAGAGGTCTAGGCTCTGAGAAGGGACACGCCATCAGGTGCTGTGGCCCGGCGCAGGGAAGAACGGCGCAGGACACCTGGGCCGCTGTTTAAGTGAAGCAGTTGATGCAGCGCCATCCCTGCTCTATACCATGTCTTACCGTGGCTGGCTGGAGGAGCAGGACTGAGTCATCCTGACGGAGGACTTACATCTACAAAGCCAAAAATACCTACCATAGGTCTCTCCATCGGAGCAGCTTACCACCCCGGGTCTTCAGCAACCCAGGTGGATTTGGATTGGGTCGTTGTCTGAGTCTTGAAGGAAATAGCCCGTGTTTATTTTCATATAAAGAAATGAGGAAATGCTTTAAGAGCATTCATTATCAGAGAAGGGCTAACATTGGAGCTGACATCACCTCCCTGTGTGTAATAGCTCTGATCAAGTTAACGAGAAGATGAGCAGGAACTAAACATTCTAGGTCCTATAACATGCTGAGTACATTTGAAGTATGCATGATGCTGCATTGGTGTTGGGCACTATTCCATAATATATGGTGTGTACAATGATATATCAGATATCACTCAATATGCTACCTACATGGGGATTAGGTGTGTACGGTAGAAGGTATCAGGTACTGTTCCACATTCTGAGTCCACAGGAATTAAGTGTGTATGGTCCTTAGAAGATTCTGTGTGGTACCTGACATGCTCTGTACATGGGAAATGATTTCATGTTCCCAGTAACACCATGGTAAAGATTACATGTTTCTATATGATGGGAAATTTTCACTGTTAGTTGTGTTTAGATTAAGAAACACTAGCCGGGCAGTGGGGGTGCATGTCTCTAATCCCAGCACTCAGGGAGGTGGAAGCAGGTGGATCTCTGTGAGTTCAAGGCCAGCCTGGTCTATAAGGCAAGTTCCAGGACAGCCAGAGATACACAGAGAAGCCCTGTCTTGACAAACCAAAAACAAGCACCTAGGGCATTGATGAAGCACACCTTTGGGTACATTCCTGATGCTGACTCCAGAGAGGGTTAGCCAAGCGGGGGAGCCCTGCTGGGAAGTGTGGCTCCATGGGTTGTAGATCCAGACTCAGTCCTAAAGAGAAAGACGGAAGCCAACTGAGGGACAGTGTACCCCTTTCTCTGCTTCCTGATCGACTGAGATGTGAACAAACAGAGATGCACTGTGCCCTCAAATGGTAGGCAGAGAAACCCCTCTGCCGTTAAAGTCCCTTTTTGGTCAGGTCTTCAATCACAGTGACTAGAAAAGTAATTACCCCATTCCATTTTCTTCCAGGTGTGGAAACGGCAGGCCATGTCATGTACATGTTGGTCTGTGGCCATCAAGCCAGAAGTAGCCTAGCTGGGGTTTTGTTCCTGAAATTCTCCCTGTAGATTATACTCTCAGAAAGTTAATAACAGAAGGATAATGTTGAGGAACATTATTTTCAGGTGTGTGACTTTTTCTTTACGCTGCGTTTGTTTAACTCTGCGAAGCTGTGTTACTGTGCCTCTCTAAAACACCTAATGGTCCTAATAAAGAGATAAATGGCCAATAGCGAGGCAGGAACAAGGATATGTGGGGCTGGTAGGGAGAGAGGATAAATAGAAGGAAAAATCTGGGGAGCAAGGACAAGGAGCAAGAGAACAAGGACAGGAGGAATCAGGGTCCAGCCACCCAGTCACCCAGCCAGTCATGGAATAAGACGGACAATAAGATATACAGAAGTAAGAAAGGTAAAAGCCCAGGGGTAAAAACTAGCCAGGATAATTTAGGTTAAGAAAAGCTGGTAAGAAACAAACCAAGCTAACTCCAGGCATTGTGAATTAAGACTAAGCCTCCGTGTGTGATTTACTTGGGAGCTGGGTGGCGGGCCCCCTATAAAGCCAAAAGAGCAAAACCAACACACAATAGTATAATACGTGACTCAGGCCAAAATTGTTCATAAATCATATATATGTAATATATATGTTAGATGTGACACAGGGTATCACTAGGTGCCTGTAGCTGGCCTCAAATTCAGGACCCTCCTGCTTCAGCTTCCCATGTGCTGAGTGGGTCCCGGAAGTCCTCAGTACCTCTGGATTATCATTTTGTTTATCATATTCTTTTATGATTTTATATTGCCAAACCTTTGACTAACCACACTTTCACATCTTGTTCTCTGTGCCCTGGAAAACATGTCACGCTACTGGAAGTCCCCTAAAGGGACATCCCAAGGGTGTGTCCAGTGGCTTTGTTGCTGTGGTGATGTTGTGTCAACATAGCAGCCACTGACTGTCCCAGAGGTGAAACACACCCATTCATTAAGTTCTGACCATCATTATGTCTGCTGTGGTGATGGTCACTGCCACTTGGTCCCTTGGAAAATGGAGAGTTTTAGTTTTTTGTTTTTTAACCAATAATGGTAAGATCATCATAGTCAAGACATGGCAGAAACCACTACAGGAATTTATTTATTTTGAAGCAGGGTCTCAAATACCTCCATGTAGCCCAGGATGACTTTGGTCCTCCTGCCTCCGCCTACTGAGTGAACAGGCAGGTTCCACGGAACCAAGTTTAAACAGTGCTAGAGATGGAATCTAGGGCTTCACACATGTTAGGATTGAACTGTGTTAGCTGAGCCACATCCTGACCCTCTGTTAGTTCTTGAGAGAATGTTCTCGATTTTATTTGGAAATCCTACTTCAAAGCAGAGACTCTCCATTTGGAATAGTGGCCCTTCTTCACCAGTGAGCTAGACAGGGATCAATAGTGCCTTTGCTGATAGTCAAAGTGATACATATATATAGCTTCCTGTAAACCTCTAATTGAACAGAGGGACTTCAAAGGAGATGCTGTAATGAGTCCATCACCTTACTGTCAATAGGGAGAGGGTCTAACATGACCAACTTGTAGACTTAATAGCATAAACTGATATTGTCTACCTGTATCCAGAGGCTTAGTAGGGAAAGGAAGGGTGGAGGGGCATTTTGTCAGCTGGTAGAGTGCTTGCCTACTAGGCACAAGACCTTAGGTTCAATCCCCA
Organism: Dicrostonyx torquatus; assembly: GCA_028555095.1. Classification (NCBI taxonomy): domain Eukaryota; kingdom Metazoa; phylum Chordata; class Mammalia; order Rodentia; family Cricetidae; genus Dicrostonyx; species Dicrostonyx torquatus. The sequence continues at coordinate 1,837,770 of JAQHUG010000123.1, forward strand.
GTAACCCCACCCCCATCCCCACCCATCCATGCTCACACACCCTTCCAAGTGTATAAAGCCACTGACATACTGTCTTTTGTTACTAAGTTATCCACAGGTATACCAAAGACTATGAAGTATTATTTATAGAAGATGCAAATCACAAGTGCCTTATTAGATAATAAGGTTTAATTAGATAATTTATAATATAACCACCAGAAATTGTGTTAATTGTATCAGCAAAGAAGCTATGTAGTTGAGTAAATTTTGACCACAAAAAAATAAATATAAAAAGCCATTTAAAATTGGTTATACAATGTAACAGCTTATTTTTGTAAAAATCAAAATCTATAAATTCATATAAACACTGACTTTTAACAGATTTTTCCCTGGAGAACCATGCTGCTTTTTAGTTTTCAGACACTGACTATACTGGTGTGTTAAATAACCAGTAAGAGTGTATTTTGTACTTAAATATTTTGTTATTTTTTTTCAGGGTACATTACTGTTTTACCTTCTCATTGTTTTCGTTTCTCTCAATTTCTGCACTATTTTCTCAGCCAGCTCAAATGCAAAGAAAGTTTTCTCCTACCACCAGGGGAAAGCCAGCCAGCATCCAGCCACCGCCAGCACCCAGTGTTCCAATTCCACTCATGCCGGGAACTCCATGACCTGGTCTAGATCATGGTTCTAGTGAAAGGCTTTCCCATGCCGAGACTCAGGTTCCCTTAACCGAGTTTATCAGCAGTTTGTGCTGGCGTGGGTTTATTTTTGTTGGGGTTTTTCCTAAAGAGAGTCAGAATTCCACAGTAAAACAGAAGGTCAGAGAATTAGCTGAGCAGTGGCTGATGAGAACAGTTTGTGCCTCAAACTGCTTACCCTGCAGGTTGGGCATCTGCCTGAGGGAGGAAGGACAAGCCTGGTGCTGTCCTTCCTGGCCGTAGTGCAAGCAGGAAGCTGCCACGCCTTCTTTAGATTTCAGGGTTTGAGATAACTGAAAATTGTTTGGAAAGCAAGAGGCATGTTTTTTGATGATGAGGTAGCTAATGTCTATAATCCTGGCACTCAGGAGATTGAGGCAGCTGGATGACTGTGAGTTCCAGGCTATCCTGGGCTACATAGTGAGACCCTGTGATGTGAGATTCCCCTCTGTATGCTGTGAATATTATTCGTTAATAAAGGAACTGCTTTGGGCCTACAGCAGAGCTATAGGGGAACAGAGCTAGGTGGGGAAAACTAAACTGAATGCTGGGAGAAAAAAGGCAGAGTCAGAGGGGAGCCATGTAGCCCTGCTGGAGACAGATGCCAGAATCTTGCTGGTAGGCCACGAGCCTTGTGGTAAAGTATAAAATAACGTAGATGGGTTAATTCTACATGTAAGAGCTAGCTAGCAATATGCTTAAGTAATTGGGCAAGCAGTGTTTTAAATAATATAGTTTTTGTGTGATTATTTTGGGGTTAAGCAACCAGGAACGAACAAGCATCTCCTTGCAACAACCTTGTCTAATAACTACATAGTAAGTAAATTAAAAGTATCTCTTCACTTACCTTTCAAATGCACATCACAAACTGAGCTGTTTTCTTATTATGCAACAAGTGGACAGACTGCCCCAGCTTTCCACAGAAGCTCTCAAATGTTAGGTGTGTTTACATAGATCCAGCTACGGGTGAGCACTAGGATGCAGGTGTATGAGTACAAGTGTTTTAGCCAGTGCCAGCTGCCACCTTGGCAATGACAGAAGGGAAGAGAGTCACTTGAAAGCAACTCTCACATTCCCAGGGAGAGCAGGACTCTTGCCGTGCATTTTCCAAAACTGGTCTTACATGGTAAATTATCATGTTTCTTAAAATGATTGATAAAAGGAGGAAACTCATGTCCTTGCTTTGCGGGACTGAGTGATATTTACATGTTCGTTCATTCTAAGTCATTAAGCACCCATTCTGGGAGGACTGAGGAGGAGAGCAGGGCCCGTACTGCTCATATGGAAAGCAAATAGACTATGAGCCAGGGGCTCCCACCCCATAGCCCCTTCTTGAGACAGCTCCTCAGAGCTGCTCCCATAAAGGGTGTTCTGATGCTAGGCCGAGCCCTGACTGATTTGGCTCTCGGCATGTTGCTCTGACCACCTTGTGTACTTCTTTTTTTTTTTTTTTTGTTTTTCGAGACAGGGTTTCTCTGTAGCTTTGGAGCCTGTCCTGGAACTAGCTCTTGTAGACCAGGCTGGTCTCGAACTCACAAAGATCCACCTGCCTCTGCCTCCCGAGTGCTGGGATTAAAGGCGTGCGCCACCACCGCCCGGCCCTTGTGTACTTCTTTCACAGAACTGTGAGCTATGGAAAAGGGCTGTGCCATGAAGACATCAAGCCATCACTGACACGCTACCCAACAGTGTCTGACCAAGAAGTGCAGAAACTGCTCATGTTGATAAGCCCCATGCCACAGAGCCTGTAAAGTTATCCTAGCACCTTAACAATCTAGGCGAATCGTGCAGTCTAGATATAAAACACCACACCTGAACAGCCAGACAGAACTAGACAGCAGCTCCTAGGGAAGGGCTGGCTCAAGACAACACAGTTGGAGACATTTCTGTGGATACGTCACATTTGCCTCTGAGTCTCTTTGGGTTTCTTCCTAAGATCACAAGGACCTCTTTTTGCTCAGTTATGCCTCTTGGGCTTGATAATCGTTATCTAGCCTGATTCAAAGCAGCCATCTCCAGTCTGACACATGTTCAGCCTCCAGGGTTCTGTGGGCAGGAGCTCTAATCCAGCTTTGCTGAATTTACGGTGCATCGACAGTAGCGAGTCTGTACAAGCTGAGAATCAAAGCATAATTCAAAGGCCACGGGGCTGAGGGAGGCAGCCAGGAGATAAATCCCAATTTCAACCTTGGCTCTCTGCAAGTTGTTTCGGTGGACTGTCGGTCATATATTTAAAAATAAAATAGAAGTACAAAGATACCAGATGGCATGTCCCAAGAGAAACAAGGACAAGCTGCTTAGGACTCCTTCAAAAGATTCTTAGCAAGAAAGAACTTGGCAGAGCCGGGGCCGGGGGTGGTGGTGGTGCATTTTAAAGGCCCAGGACTGTTTGGCCTCAGTCACTCATTTACAGGCATTTCTGAACTTTAAACTAAAGAAATGAAAGCAGGTGACAGAAACCATGAGATGCAGCCAAGCTACAGCCCTAGCTGGAGGTGATGCTGCAGCTGTCAAGCTAGTTTGTTTCTGGAATGGGGAGGTCACATCCTGAGAGCTAGGGGAAAATGAGGAGCTGAGGCACTGGGTTACTCACCTTGCAGCCCTCACACGCACTGACGCCATAGTGGTACCCCGATGACTTGTCCTGGCAGACGAAGCAGGGCTTGTAGACCCGAGGAGGAGGAAGTGGAGATGGTGGGCTCGGGACGAGCTCCTCAGAGCTGGTACTCTGTGTCTCAATTGCTGAGGTAGAGAAGGGAGGGAGGGGAAACAAGAGAAAACACATTTCAGTTCCTTTAGGCTTTCCCCAATCACTTCCAACATCTCGGCTCCAAGCTTAAGCCATAACCCGAGCAGGATTAAGCCCACAGATGCAGTTGTCCTAACTACCGCCCCCGAGGGCTGATGTTGAAGGACCCCTGCAAAAGCAACCTCACATGTATCTAATTTGAAGTTCGCAGGCACCATGAGGGCGAGGGATCCCAAGTGACCCAGGAGAAACAGAAATTCAACACAGGTCCTTCAGGCAGAGAGCCTTGTCCAAGACCAGCAGGGAGAGGGTGGAACCAAAGTCCAAAGTCAGCCCTTTGGACAAGCCTCTTCTGTTTCCCCTGGCTTTCTTTTATCTAGTTGTGGGTGTATTGTTTGTTTGTTTGTTCATCACGACAAAATAAAGGAATGTTGAAGTCGAAGCCCAGTGCTGCGGGTATATGTGGCCGAGCTTTTGCCATAGAGCCATAATGGGTAAAAACCATGGCTTTGGGAAGCCCTGCACTGCTTTGAGCTGGCCGTGACCCTGCAGCACCAACAACCCTGACCTTAGAAAGTGCAGCTGCCAGCTTGGAACAAGCAAAAGGTACATTTCGATAAAGCCCTAGGTTGGTGCGCAGTTCATGCTGGAGATGGAGTAGGTCACACTTAACTAACTTCTAACTTGTGTACATCTGTATTCTGCACATGGATGTATTATTTATTTTAGGAAAGTAGATTATTAATATAGGCCAGACCAACCTCGAGCTCCCGTTCTTCTGCCTCTGTTTCCCTGATGTGATGGCATAGACATATGCCATCACGCCGAGCTTTTAATTCCAGACTAGAAACCTCACGCTCCCTATTTTTATTATCCAACAGCTCAAACTCCACTGAGACGGAAATTTGTGAAGCTTGGACCAGAATGTTCTCCCACCAAAGTCAGAGCAGGAACTGGCCCTTTGCTTCCTGCAGGCACACAGAGCCCATAAATATGAAGAGGACAATTGAAAGGAGTCAAATGGTGTTCCAGAAGCTTCCAGCCTACAAATCACTTTACAAGACACTTTACAAAACAGAGTGTTTCCAAAGATTATCAAGATTCTAGCTATTACACCGTTTGTAATTGTGCCTGACTAGTTTCTTCTGTAACCATACTTACAGCGCCCAAGTTTCCGCCACTGGCTGTGCCTGCTGCTAACCCTATGCTGTCTCAGTTGGAAGCTCCCACACTAGGCCCAACATTCTCAGCTGCAGCAGCGTCTTCCCCAGCTCCCTGAGTCTGCATTCTCCACCCTTGCATTGGTGCCGGCAAGATAATTATTCAAAGGTTAAAATTAACCTGTCACCTGCCTACGGGGCCTCCGACAGTCACGAATGAGGTCAGAGTCCTTACCATGCTCTTAAGGGGGCTTTTCAAGACATGTCCTCCCTCAGTGATGCTTATCTTGCATGACTCCCTCACTGGTTGAGTTCTAAACAACTGCTTTCTTGTTTAAAAGACAAACTCAAAGAGCAATGCGAGACACTGGCTCTGTAGCTGGGTCTATAGCTCCAGCCACGTAGGGAAGGCAGAGGCCCGATGCCTGGAGCTCTAGGCTAGGAAGGCTTGGAGCGTAGCCAGACCCTGTCCCAGACAGGTGAGCAAATAAACAAACTGAGCATTTCCCCCTCCTGCAAACCCCAAGACCATCCAGGCTTGGCTATTATTTATCTCTTAGATCTCAGAGTAAGTGCTACTCTCTCAGAGTTGGCATCTCTGAAGAGTCCTTGCTGTGGAAGGGAGGGTCACTCAGTGGTAGAGCTCATGCTTGGCACGTGTGACACCATGGAATCAATCTCCAGCACAAATCCAAATGACAGAAAGAAAACAAAATGGCCCCTCCTTATCCCTGGTCACGGTGTCATGTTATTTTATCTTATTTTCTATACATTTTTAACTGTTGTCAAATTTTAGAATGTACAACTTCATATTTTATAATCCTCCACACACACATACACACAGTCTTTGTGAGGCCAGGAGCACCATCAGCAGCGTTCACAGATGTGAGCCAAGACTCGGGTTCTTCCTATAGAGCAGATGATCAATGAACACTGGTTGAACTAATTCATGAACTTTCCCCCCTTTTTTTCTCTTTTCAAACACTAAGTGCTCTTTGAAGCAGTAAAGTGATAAAATTTGAAATCAAAAAGCACTCTTACGCTCATTTCTTCCTTAAAAAACTAATTAGCCCTTTGGAACAGAATCAACTAGAATTATAGTATTTTCATAATTCATGAGAATCTTGGAATGAAATCATTAGGGTCCTAGTAGATAAATCCACTCTGGTCTTTACAGGTTAGATCTGAGGACAGTGATGAAGACATCAGTCTTGTTCTCCTCTGGCACATGGAAGCCCTGGCTCAGGAAAAGGTGGTGAATGGTGCCAGGAGTCCAGCAGACAGGGAGGGGCTGGCTTGAGAAGTCTCTAAGACTTACCACACTCAAGCCCTAAACGAAAGGCACCCTCACACTTCTGAGTGTCCCTCTGAAAGCTGGTAAGAAATCATGGCATCCACAAGAAAACAGTACTTATTGAAATGAATACATCTATCTTGGCAAACTTTGTAATGAAGTTCAGGCGTGAGTGCGCACACGGATCTCTCACAGTCTCTTCGTTTAGACACCCCCTTGTGCTTCTGGGTCATCCTTGTCAGACTTCTTTCCGTGCATGCAAATGCCTTTGCTTGCTTACTGAAGTGGAATTCTACTGAGACCGGGGCACCGTTTGGTTTATGGCGTCATGGCTCGAGCTCCTTCTTAGTACTTTTCCTGCAATGACCATCCTCACGGCTAATCTCAGTGTGTTTCCATCTGTTTCTTTGGGATCAATGCTCAGAATTGTAATCATTAAGTTGAGTAGAGATTATGTCTCAATGTGATTTTGTTAAGGTTTAATTCATGCTGGTAAACTAACTTCTGGAAAGGCCGTCCTCCGATGCCCATCTTCAGGCTGGGCTGATGGGCATGTTTCTGGTTTCCCCACAAGAACCAACAGCTCTCCAGAGTCACCATTAGCTGACACTCTCTTCCTCACTTCTGTGGAACACCTGCTCTGGCAGCTCTAAGGTTGTAGTAAATAGAGTCCTGTCAGGGCCAGACTCAGCTGTCACAGCCACGCCCTGGGTTTCGAAAGTGGGTGGCAATTTCCATAAATATGTCACTTCAAATACCTGTACTGAAGGAACCCAGCATCTTATCTTCCCAGTGAGGAAGCAAAATGGGGAATGAGCTAATCGCAAGAAGCGTGAGACATAGTAAAGACCAGGCAAGGCCTGTAGATGTCCAAAATCCCCAAACAATTTAAGGAGGTAGGGTGTTTGCCTAGCGTACGTGAGAGCATGGGTTGAATCCCCAGTACTGGAAAAAAATTGTATTTTTTAATGTACTGTGTGGTCTTATATTTCCTCTATGTTACCTACAGTGCTTAAAGTGCCACAAAACCAAAGGGAATAAAATGAAAATTTCAGATTTCAGTAGCAACAGAGTTGGCAGAAGGCAAACATTCCAAGGCATGTTCTAGAATGGAAACCAGGATGTGGCACCAAGATAAAAGACTCGGAGGCTTTGTTCAATGGAATCACTTGGTCTTCAGCAATGTAGCATAAACACACTCTGGCTCAGTTTACTAGAGTTCCTCTTCCTGCTGCCCTCCCTCTCACAAAGAGGTGGGAATCTTGAGGGGGAAGGAGGGAGCTCTCCTTCCAGAAACAGTTTTTGGTATTTAAGGTGGATCCCCTTTCACTGGACACCTTTGGTATTTAAGGTGGATACAGATGGCTTAGCCATTGATCTGCTCACGGTCACCCTGCTTAAATCAATAATCTATTAGTCCCTTTAAATTAGAGTTGGATTCATCAAATGCCCTTGAGAGGCCTCAAACATTTTCTTCCTTATTCCAGGCAAATACAATCAGTCCATGGAATGATAAAAATTTTTGCTGGAAATCTCTGCCAGCTCAGCAGACAATGCGTTCTATATTAGCTCATTCAGCAATCTCAACTGACCCCCCCCCAAAGCTGCTTTCCGCTCTTCCCAGGGGGAAAGAGGCTCCTGTTGTGTCATTCAGTAAAGCAAGGGTCCTGCAGTCAGCCTGATGGACCACATGCCAGGGAGTCCGTCCGTCTTTAAGAAGTAATTCCGCTCTGGCACTGGACTCCCGCTTTTATCCCTTGCTTGCTTGTTTCCTTACCAAATATCGAACTGTTTCATTAGGTCACTGTCTCCCCAACCCACAGTATAATCCAAACTACAAACAGGCTCTTGGCTTCTTTGCTAGGGTATGGGCAGAGGAGGGGAGCCAGGCTGTGTAGTTGAGGGATCCCTGGGCTCACCGTCATGCAGGAAAGAGGCTGACAGAGCCTGCTTGGGAATACACATATCTTGGACACTGGGGCCTTTGAAAATTAAGATGGAGCCAAACTTGTTCTAAGAGTCTTTGACACACTGTTACAACGCATGTAGGCTGGTCTTTGAAAACAGAGAGATTTGTTGGCCTTGCCCCTCTTTCTTTCCTTCCCACTTTCTTCCTTCCATCCTGTATTTTTTTTTTTTTTGCTTGTTTATTTTGAGACATTCTCCAATGTAGCACAGGCTAGCCTCAAATTCACTATTTTGCTAAGGCTGGCTTTGAACTCTTGCTGTCCCAGTCTCATTCCTCCCTACCAGTGTTCCTCAAAGCATGCCCCACACCAGGAGTGCCTCACAGCTACGAGAGCAGGTGTTGGCTTCAACGTGTGACTTTTCAGCAGGTCTGTGCTGAAGGGCCTCTTCCCAACCCCACACCGTTCATGAACTGATGGCAAAATAGAGACAGAGGAAAGCAAAGATCTCGCCAAAGCAGCAGCTGGAAACTGAGAGCCACAGTCAAAGGTTCAAACCCTGGATGTCAGTTTCTGGCCCCTCCCACTGGGACTGGCAACAGGCTCCCCAGGTGCAGGGACCCGGACCAGCACAGGGTTCTACCTGCACACCTAGATTGTCTGGTAAAGTCTATACCCCTTGGGTCAGCATCACCCCTGAGCAACATTCTTAAACACTGTCATAGCTCTAGGGGTTGGCTTGGTCCCCAAATAAAGCAAAAAAGAAAAATCTTAAAACAGAAGAATCTAAACATAGCTGCTTGGTAAGTGGGTGTTGCTCTCGGTAACTGGACTCACCTGGAAAAACACAGTATAAATGTCCTGCTGTCAACAAAGCACCTGAGTGTCCCTTAAACACACAGAACGTCCCCAACAATAGCTGCCTCACAATTCCTTTCGTGCTTGGCATGTTTCTAAAGGTTAGATTAAAAAGCAGATAGCGCACTTAAGAGCTCCCTAGATTCTTGGGCCTTTGCGAGAGCTAATTTACAGCCCGCTAGCCCCTGTTGACAGATTACAGGACTCTATGTTCGGCTTGATTAGAGGCAGGCAGGCATCAGGCGGCATGAAAGGCCTCTTTACTAGAACCTTCTGATTAAGACAGTATTTTAATGCAGCCTCTGGGCAGCTGATACTTACATGGAAAAGGAGCTGTAAAGCAAAAGGCATTTCCTGCACAGCCCCTGGAGAATTTGGAGCCTAGCTCTGGGGTCGGCGGGTAGGACTCACTGCAGCTAATTAAGGGCGAATGGCGACGTTGTATTTGGTCAAAACATCCAGTTAGGTTTGATTTTTGTTGGCTACAGAGAGCCGATCTGAAAGCACCTCCCCTCCCCCGCCCACTTTTCTGAGGATTCGCGGTAGGATCGAAAAGCCCACAGCTCGGCTCACATACATAGGGGAGAAAGTCAAAGGAAACGCCAAAGTTCAACTAAAGTACAAGTAATTAGAACCAGATCTGGCTGTTGCATGCGCGCATGCGCGAGCGAGCCCGCAGAGCCTTTTTATTAACACGTCGTGTCGTTTGCAGGATTGGGGACGCACTGGGGATGGAGGGTGGGGGGTGGGGGTGGGGGAGACTTTGCACCAACCAGGCCTGGGGAGGAGGCTCCCTGGCCTCGCAAAGGGAGGCTAGCAAGTGTGTGGTTCGCTAGGAGCGCGGGCCTCCGTTGGTGGAGCCAGAGGATGCTTCACCGGACAGGGAGGAGGGGCAGAGAAGGGAAACCCCACCCCAGCCTTGGCGTCCTGACTCAGTAACCTGCCGGTGACCCTGGCGCTGTGCGTGCTTGCCCAGATCAGCACTGATCCTAGAGAAGCAGAAGGCATGTGAGACTCTCCTACTTTGACCACACATGGATCAGGTTCTGGACATGGGCAGGGGTTGAAAAAGCTCGGTGGCGAAGACACAAAGTCAGAAGACTTTCTGAGTCGCTGAAGAAAGTACAGCCCCTGGCCCTTATTCAGGTCATCGTTAGGACATTTTTGTGTGCATTAATATTTAGATACTTTTACGTGAAAATATGCTCCCACCGTCCTCACCACCTCCTGCTTCCATTTTGCCGGGTCTGGTTGGCTTGGGAGCTCCATCAGCTTCCCTGTGCACCTTGAGGTAAATGTTTCATGAGTTAAGATGTAGGCTCTGTGGAATTAGCTTGCCATAAACCAGAAACCCTCTTCTCTCTCACGCATTTGGTGGTGGCTTCCAGCCAGCGCTGGGCTCAAAGTTATCAGGAAGGAACCCGCAGGGACAGTATCTATCGGCTACTGAGCACTTACTACCATCCTGATCCTGCTAACCCATCACTCCTCCCCAAAACCACAGGGGAGGGCAGGGCAGGGCTCTATGCTCTGATGGGACAGAATCACTGTCCTGAAAACTCACTTTTCCCTTCCTTTTCCACCTCCCTCGCTTGCTTTTCAGCCTGGGATTTCACAGGGCTCTAAGAGTCACTAATGTGAGAACGGTGGAGCTGTGACACCCTCTCTCTTTAATCCACATGCATGATTTCTCAAGACTGACATGACCCAAGCCCTGGGCCTCAGAGAGAGAGTGAAACTCTGGGACCTGTCATTCAACCTCTGACTCCATCTGACTGAGCTCACCACCACCAGCAGGAGACATCACTCCTGGGAATGGCTTTTACCACAGTTAGTGATGTCATATTTTCACAAGGGACCACAACATGCCCGACACCTATATGCCATCTTCATCATACCCATCCCACTTCATGGAACATAGGTGCAGTTCACCTTATAAGGTGTTATGTGTGATGCTGTTTCCTAGGACAAGTGAAGTCAGCTCGGGGTAGGGTTCAGATAGACTTTCCTTGAAAAGCATGGTGGGCTGATGCTTCTAACTGCATTAAAGATCCGGCTGGAGGCACTGGAATGGGAGCTGCATTGAGAGAACACATGCTGAACAGCCTCAGGAGTCAGGCCAGCATGGAACTACTTGTGTCACAAATATTAAGGTTCCCTAGGGAGTTTTTCCCAATGCCACATGGTTCCGATCCACATCCTACTTTTCAATTAGGAGTCTCGTAACTTCTAAGGTGGCTATTGTGCGGACCTTGTCCTATGTGCTCAAATCTCCCAAGTGGAAATCAGACGAAAATGGGAGTATTAAAGTGTTCATCGTGCAAACACCTTCTTTATTTGTGCATGATAAATACATGTGAAAGCCAGGTTGGCCATCAGCCTTACAAAAAGTAACAAGAAACCTGGCTGTGCTGGCTCACTCCTGCAATTGTGGCACTCAGGAGGCTGAGGCAGGAGCAATAGGAATTTGAGGCTGGCCTGTGCTACAGTGAGTCCAGGCTAGCTCTTGTCTCAAAACATAGAATAAAAGTAAAAAGGGGAAAAATGAAAGTAGTGGGGAGATAATTTTCAGGTGACATTGAAATCCTTTGCCCATGGTTATGTTCTGAGGAAGCGCCAACAGGAGGTTAAACAAACATTTCTTCACAGGAACAGAGCTCTGCTTGGCTGCATATCCATTCCCTTGAGTTTTTCTGTGTTATTTCTTACAGGTGTATACCTAATATTTACAGCCTAAAATCACGTAGGCTCATTGAATTCTCATAGTCCAGGTTCTCTTGATGGCATCACGAGCCAGCATGGACTTTGTGGTGGAACCGAAGGGCATTTGTAGGTGTGGCTGCCAGGTCAACTGGACTGCATCTCTCTCTACCGCATGTGAACATAATAACTGTTGGGTTTTCTCTACTTCTCTGAGCCCCAGTGTTTCCTTCCTGAAAATTCACATGTTCCTAAAATTCTCGTTGATGAAAGGGAAGCAATAGTTGGAGCTTGCCTGGCATACAGGAAGGGCTCAATAAATGATAACCATTGGACTTCCATACACTAAGGGCTCAATAAATGTTAATAGACTAACATACAGTAAGGACTAAATAAATGCTAACCAATAGACTGGTATACAGTAAAGGCTCAATATATAGTAACTGGTAGGACCTTTCCAGAAAGATTTCCCTCCCACCTTCCTTATTCTAGGGCAGTGTTCTTAATCAGCACCAGTGGTTCCTGTGGGACACCGTAGTAGTCTAGGCTGTTGCAGTGGGGGCTGCTGCTGGAGAGATGAGGGGACCAGCAGCCTCTGCTGTAGGAATAACACACAAGGGGGCAAACAGAACAGCAAGCTGCTGAGGCCACAGCTAAGACCAGTGACCACCAAGGTGACACAGAGCTGATGGAGGACTGAAAGCTGATGGAGAGTCAGAAAGCAGAGCCCGTGGACTCTGCTGCCGCTGTCAGCTGAAGTGGAAGGTCCCATACAGGAGCTGGATGACTCCTCCCCAGCAGGCCCTGGCAGGGAGCTGAGACACTGGACACGGTGCTCATCCCTCCTGTGCCTTGAGGTGACGAGCATGGAGATTCTGTATACTGGTGGAGCCCAGTTCCACAGCAACCACAGGTCTACAGGTGCTGGCGTTTCCTTCAGAACCACTCGAGTTCCTGAAGTCACCAGCTTACCATACAACCTGGCTGGACTCCGGGGCTCAGCCCCCCTTTCCTCACTGGGCTCCCTTATGAGAGGAAGCTGCTCATTTCAAAGTGTCTTCATCTTACTTCTTTCTTAAAGGACTGTTAAGGAAACTTCAAAATGTTCCAACTGTGAGCAACCCCCAAGGCTCGGGCTTTCTTGGATAATCTGAAAATCTGTCCATTTTTACAGATGGCTTGATTGAGGCACAGGGTCTAAAGTATGAGCCAGCCTTCCTGGATTCAAAGCCATGTGTATCATTTCCCAGCTTGAGACTTTGCTTCTCCTTAACTTTTTCGAGGTTTTCCAAGCCCCACTTTCTACTGGTATAAAACAATAGCATGGCCCTCATTGAGTCATTGCAAATATTAAAAGACACACCGTAAAGCACTTGGCACATTACCTGAACAGAAGAGAGTGACGCCACCCAGGCAGGGTGACTCTGGGGGCGGGGGCTTCAATGCTCTTCACCTTCCAAGCTTCCTCCTGGCCATTGGTGTCCTATCTTGCTTGGCTGCCCTTCTCTCCTATTGTTCCCCTCCACAGTAATTTCCTAACAGAGCTGAGAGAGTCTTTGGGGCAAGGTAAGTGAGCAAGCCAGGTCCTCTGATTTCTCACTGTGTGTCCCTTTCTTTCTGTGCCCTGTTCACCTGTCCAAAGCTTTCCCCAGGGGTTCTCCCTGGCAGTTCTCTAGTCTGGGATGCCTAGCACCCTCAGAGTCCATACCTATAATCCCAGCACTTGGGATGAGGTTCTGAGGCAGGAGAATTGCTGTTAGTATAAGACTACCCTGGGGCAAAAAGTGGTACCCAACCTATAAAAGTAAATAAAAGACACACAGATAAATGACGGACTGTTCGGGTGGACAAGGCAGCAGGGGCAGACATGACTAGCCAGTGGGACACAGCGGCAGCTGAGTTCTCACCAAGCAAGTTATTGGGAGAGGCTGTCACACAGACACCTAGAAAACAGCAGCCAGCCTGCCGGAACCAGGAAGCGGAGGATGTGATGGGCCACAGCCGCACACACAGGAGCATCACTGGGCCACACAGCAGCTTTGCTGCCTGGTTTTCCCGAGATGTGGGTGGAACACATAACATCCAAGAGAGCGAGCTGGCTCTAACCTGCCTTCAACTGATCAGATCTGCCCTGGGGACAGTCATCCTCTGCATTGGCAGGTGATTGTCAGTATGTTGTCACTGCACTGCCCTGTATGCCTTCTGGTGACAAGGGTGATGGAGAGCTGATCAGGTCAGGTCACAGGAAGGACTGTAATCAAGGAAGTCACAGCTTAGAGCCTCCATACTATGGCCTAGGTCTCACAGACAGAAACTGGCTTGAGGTAGGACCCGCCTTCTCATATCCCCCTTGTAATGATAAGGCACATCCCCACTGCTCTGCTCAATTGTATAGGGTCTTGTTGGTTTGTTTGAGACAGGGCCTCACTGTCTAGTCCAGGCTGACCTGGAACTCAAGGTGATTCTTTCGCCTCAGCCTCCCAAACACAGTGACTACAGGCAGGACCCACCACGTCCAGCTTGATTTCTAAGTCTGGAAGCAAAGTTGTCCATACCAAATGGCACACAGCTTCTGTCCAAGCAGCTGGACTCGGCTGCCTGCTGAGGGAGTGTGCAGCCACCTGCAAACATGACGGACAGGTGTGGCCTGGCCAAGCACAGATTAAGATAATCTGCTGACCTGCACTTAAAGATAAACTAAATTAAGACTCCTCCCCCTAACAGCACCCTCCAAAGTTAGGATAAAATTCACAAATTCCCTCATTTCTAGAAAAGAGAGAGAGCGTGACAGCCATACGTCACAGAGAACAGGCCATGTTTGGAAGACATTGTCACTACAATGTGTTGTAAGGGGCTGGCATTTCTGCAAAGCTCACCTCGTGGATACATTTTATTAGTCACAGAGGTCAACATGCTTGCCATAAATACATTTTTGAATTCCTTCCTGCGTCTTCTGTCTAGTGGGATTATTTTTCATGTCTGCTTCCTGGCCTACAGCCAGGCAGAATGTGGGCGTTTTAATACCTTTAATCCATTATATGGACTTTTTAAAGGTCCATACGACAAAATAAAATGCACTTTCACGGTCAAATATGCAATAAACCCGATACGTCCCTTAATATTTCACATCCCATCTTCCACCCTGGCTGTGGCTGTTTCCAGGTTCCAGTGTACAGGACAATCGGATATGGGCAAACTTATTGCTAATTTCTCATTTGATTGCGCAGAGAACCCTTGACAATTCATAAACAATGCATTTCACTGTGTACTTTGGAGAGATCATTGCTCCCCCAAATTCTGAAGATTTAAAATCACTGTCCACTTACGTCTCTACTGCTTCTGCCCAGTATGTGACAAGGTGACAAACTAATCATGCTGACCCTTTGTTGTGTTGCTCTCTGCTCCTGAGACCGGGTCTCACTGTGTAGCTTTGAACTCACAGCAATCTCCCATCTCTACCTTCTGAGCACTGGGACTGTCGTGGTGTGCCACCGCACCAGGCATCATGAAGTTGATTTTTATCAGGTCTTTTTTATCAGTGGTAGGGCTTCTCTTCCAGGGGTCTGTGGACCCAAGCTTTGGACTACAATCTCTTCATTGGGCTGTCTTCCTATTTCCCAAATTGCTTATAAAACTCGCCAGCCCATCTAGTGTGCTTGTGGGCAAATGCTACCTGCCTGTCACCTGTACATTCTCCCCAGGGATGCAGATGTCTGCTTATGGGACTGCTGTGTTTTATTCTCTCCTGCAGAGGAGCGAATTCTTCTCCCCACGCTGGACTCTGCAATGTACAACCATCACAGAGGGCCTGAGTCAACGGGTCGTTAGGCTCACTTGATACCCACTAGAGGAGGGCTCAGATCACTGGCCTGTTTACCTTTTGTGAAACATCTGTTTCCTATGAGCCAGTTAAAAGTGCAAACATCTGTAAATAATAAGCCTGTGTGTGCACATAATTTAATGAATTAGGACATAGAGGGAGCTGAACAGTAGGGCACAGCAATTAGAGCAACTGCCCATTTTGTTAAAATTGTATTTTTTTTCTTTCACATGGGAGCACTTGCCCTGTGGGTTCTGAGGTTCCCAGCCCTTCCTGCCTGCCCTCCCCACTCAGTAAATGGGGGCATCTTGAATCTGGTTGGCACAGTGTCTTGTAGATTGTCCTCACACAGGTGAGAGGGCCCCAGCATCCACAGGGCTCCTCAGTCACTGTGAATCAACTCTGCTTCCCTCTTGCCCACAAACACTCTCCTGGAAGGCAAGGGGAGCAGGAGTGCCTTCCTCCTCTGTCCCTTGCCTCCTCGATGTGCCAGCTCACAGTAAGCCTTGTAAGCACTGTAATAATAGGACGGTCTCATTTCAGTAAGGACAGTCACAGCTTGAAGACACTGAGGCAGGAAGTAAACTTGGTCAAGTGTTTCTGAATCTGTTAGCTTTATTTTTGTTTTCTTTCTTCACACCTTCTAGGGATGGGTGAAAAGGGAGGAAGAGCAGGGTGATACTGTCTTCATGAACAGGAAAGCCATCAGAAAAAAGAATCTACGCTGCCACTGCCACCAACTGGGAGTGCCCAAAGCCACAAGAAATCAGCTCCTGTTTTCAGTTTCCCAGACTACACTCATAAGGTCTTGCGGCAGCAGAAAGGAACTACCCCAGCTTTGGCAGCTGCCTTGACTTCACTTCCTAGGGTTTGAGTAACCACCAAATATCTAAGCAACCAAAGACAGAGACCACCTGAGGGGTTCTACAATCCAAGTTCATTTACAGTGAACTACACCCAGCATATTTCTGAGCATCCGTTGTGTGCCAGGTCCTGGGTTACAGACAACACGCATATGATGTGTTAGGGGGACACTCCTATAGAAGAGAGTGCTTGGAACTTTCCAGAAACAACTACAGGCTTCCACAGAGTACAGCCCATTCTCTGCCTTGGAGGTTTATTGAGAGGTCCAACCTGAACGGAAAGTGGTTTGAAGATGTTGGAATACTGTGTCTTCTGCAAACCCAGGATTGGGATGGACACATCGTTTGCTCCCATGATACACCCGCTAGAGTAATCTGGAGTCCAACCCACAAGGTCCTCTACAAAGTAAGAGGGAAGCCTTTCCAGGCCGGAGAACAGTTACTCTCAGAGGGAAAAGCAATTCAACATTTGACTGAGCTCCCAGCTCTACAACTCTGTTTACATTCTCCTGTGGTCTGTTTGCCATCTACTTAAAGAGATAATTAGAGCTTGCTAATAGCATGAGAAGACGGCTGAAGGAAAAAGGGAGGCAAACAGAAGCGCAATCAGAGCTGAAGCAGGCAGAGCTCTGCTGTGTCACTAGGGCCACACAGCTACTGGAAGTTAAATTAATTCTGATGAGATGAAATTCAAAGTTTCCTTCCTTGGATATGTTAGCTATAATGGCACAAGCTCAGGAGCCACAGGTAATTCACGACGAAAATGTGTGTGATAACACATTGCTTCTGTCACATGGAAGGTTCCACTGAAGGGCACTGAGATAGTGGTAACATCTGGTTGTTCACTCAAAGTACTTTCAACTTTTCCGCCCTTAAGTTTATTTTTCCACAGTAAGACGTTGGGGAGCATGGCTTACTTAATGAATACCGCATCGCTGTGCTTGTTAGTTTTTTTGTCTCCCGGGGGGAAGAAACCTCAGTTAAGGAATTGTCCCTTATCATATTGGCCTGTGGAGCATTTTCTTAATGAATGGTTGACGTGGGAGGGCTGGGCCACCACACGTCCAACCAGGATGCATGCATGTTGTATACCCTTTTCCTTATGTCCTTGATTAAGACTTTGACCTGAAGTTTGTAAGGTGAGCATCACAGGTCAAGTTCACAGATGGAAAAGTGACACAAGGTGGAGTTGGAGCCCCTGGAACGCAGGTAGTGGATGGGGGAGTGCATTCCTGAGGCAGCTAGGTCACGTGGGCCATGAGGTAATCCCCCCTCCCACGGCATGAAATACCTACTTCTGGGGCCACTGTGTGACTTCCAACCTAGTGCACTTGAACTGAAGTCGCTGAACGAGAACAGTATCCGCACAACAATAATAATCATTATGATTCTTCTTCTTCTTTTTTTTTTTTTCCGAGACAGGATTTCTCTGTAGCTTTGGAGCCTGTCCTGGAACTAGCTCTTGTAGACCAGGCTGGTCTCGAACTCACAAAGATCCGCCTGCCTCTGCCTCCTGAGTGCTGGGATTAAAGGCATGTGCCACTACCGCCCAGCGTCATTATGATTATTCTAAGTTTAAAAAAAATGATGGTTAATTAAGGATGGAGTCCTCTGTACACACAGATACTTCAAGTGGTAGCAGATGTCAAAAGTGTTTTTTGTCACCTCAAGAAGATTTTCCCCTTCTTCTCTCTCACTTCCTCCACTGTCTTCCCTTTTCTCCCCTCCCCTTCTCTCCCCTCCCTCCTGTTCCCTCCTCTCCTCTCTTCCCCTCTCCACTTTCCTCTTTAACGCTGGTACTGGAAGCTGCTGCTTAAGACACTACCTTGCCCAAACCACAGAAAGCTGCATTTCCCAATGCTTGTCTCCCCAGGAACCCCAGCATGTGCTGAGCAGTCAGCCGCAGCCCCAGGAGCATTGGCGGTGCCCAGCAGCTCAACTCACAACAAACAGGAGGCAAGAACACAGAGGCCAGAGTGTAAAGGTTCCTCATAGTTCCGGTAGTTTCCTTCACCATCTAGAAGACCATTGCTTAGGTTCGAGAAAATAATGTCATCAGAGAAAGTCATGTGAGCCACAATTCTGTGGCTTTCTAGTCTTCCCACCCTTCCCCTAACACTCCTGGGGGGCCTTTCTTGGCATTATTAGGACATAAAACATTTTGGGGGAAGTGTCCACTCAGTAGATAGAGATGACAATCTAACGGCGGAGCTCAAAGACCTGCAAAGAGAAAACTGGTTGGAAGAAAAGATAGCTTGGTGGGGTTGTCACCTGGGCTCACAGTTGACTGTGTGACCTCAGGCATGTCACTTGCCTACCCTGAACCTTAACTTCCTCATCTATAAACTGTGGATAACAATATCCTTCTTATAGTCTGTAGAGGATTAGCTGACTATGTAGTTGGTAATGTAGAATTCTGTTAAATATAAAAGGAGCCAAAAGGCAAACTCACTAAAAGTCACGGATCGTTCTTCAGAGTGGCCTTGCTCGGAAGACATTACTGTCTTCCTACTATGTAGCACATGCCATGATGTTGTGCAGAATAAAGTTCACTGGACACTCTGACTCCAGGCAGACCCTGTCACCAATGAGCCACGAGAACTAGTGTAGGCCCGAGTCTTTAAGAGCCGCGTCAGCTTGCCCTCCTTAGAAGGCTGGCTCTTGGGTTATGAGAGCCCTCCCCTTCATATCTGTCTTCTGGTCCTCTAGGCAATGGCTGCAGCTGAGCTCTCCATCAGTAGTCAGCGAGCACAGAGCCCTTGGAGGGAGCTTTCCTGACTCTGGAGGCCACTGCCCCAGATGATGTCACATTCAGTTTAGCGGTGTGTGTGTGTGTGTGTGTGTGTGTGTGTGTGTGTGTGTGTGTTGTGTGGCCTGACCAGCCAAGCTCATCCACAGGATGGTCAGACAACAAAGGGTTAGGACAGTAAGTTTTGGGGAGGTGAGTTACACGGTCGTAAGCCCTGGGAGCAATCATAAAGAATGAGGCCTTTCCAAGAGTCTAAGTGAATCCAGTGCTACCCCCAAGGAACACAATTACTCCCTAGGTACTGCAGAAACACCCACAAAGAAACTCTCTAGAAGTGAGCCCGGAAGACATGCATGTAATTCATCATTCAAGGCAGGCCTACAGACTTCGTTTTGTATCTCATTTAAGTCTAACCATGGGTCTCTACTGTGTTAAAAATGGACATGCCATCTGATCACCCAGTTATTCCCCAGCTATGGGTCCCAGGGATTCCCTGTTGTTTCCACCATCAATCTTAGATTCAAAGTCCCAGGGACATGCTTGTGTGATGAGGTGTGTGTCACATGACACACCCTAGTTTCTCTCAGGGAGTGGGACACCGTGGCTGAAGATTCTTGATCTCCTCAAAGATCCTATCAAGGCACCTGACCCATGACAGACACTCAAGAGCCTTTGCTGGACAGAACTCAGCAGCATCTAACACAGCAGCAAGTGATAAAGATGCAGGGGCCACGGTGGCATCTCTAGGCTAAGAGTACCGCAATAGCTTTGCGAGAGATAAGGCTTGTCACTATCAGTAACGTGGACAAATCTGGCGGTCTGGTAAACGGCTGCCCCGGGATCAGGACCAGAGAGCTGTTCAAACTGTGACAAGCAGGAAGGACCGTCATTAAGGTGAGGAGCTAGAGACAGCGGGGAAGTGACAAAGCAGAAAGGACCACAAATGCGGTGGCCGTTATGAGCCAGTGTGCACAGGTGACAGACCAAAGGCAGAGAGGAAAACCCGGGCGGTGACAACTGTGTGTTCCCAAGAACAGAATCTTAATTTACATGCTCTCCAGTCCTTCCACAAATCCTGCATGGCGGACAGTATTGCCATAGCTGTAGAAATCGACCCTGTGCCAAGCCAAGCCGTTCCTGTTCTCTTGGACCATCAGGCAGGGGCGGAGAGATGTGAGGAAGGGTGACAGGAATAAGCCCAAAGCACAGGGAGGTGCTCTCACAGCCTCTGCGGAGGGGAGGGAAATCCTTATCCTCTCACTGCAGAGGGCCTTCCATGCCCAGGTGACAGGCTCACTCCCCCAGACGCTCAGCACAGCCTCAGAGCACTGGAGAGATCCCGCTCCTCTGTATCCTCCAACTTGCCAACCCAAACTTCTTCCCACGTCCAGTTCCTATTGTTTCCTCTGATAAGCAGGGCCCCAGTGGACAATTAAAGCTTTCAATAAATAATCTCTAAGCACATTCATTTGATTGACTGTTATTTGATACAGCCGTTAGTTTCAATGGGGCAGTTAATATTGACCACATAAACTACTCCAGACAAACATGAAACCGCTCCAGAACTCCACGCATTATTACCCTTTATCTGCCAGTCATCTGGGGTACTTGTAATGGTCATGGAATTTAAAGATCAATAATAACAATTAGTGTTCTGTACACCCAAACAGATGAATCATGTGAAATGGGTTTTCATATAAAAATCAACGGAGGAACAAGCCCGGAACATGGGGAAGGCTTTTTGAATTTTCAGTGCACACTTGGCCAGGTACCTACATTCAAGCCTTCAGGACAGGTAGCTAGACGCACGCACACAGGAGACCACAGAAGCTTGCTCACCGAAAAGGTGAGGCACAGAGATGAACACGATCAAAGGTGTGCTAACCAACAGCAAAATTAATGGAACTGGCAATTTGCTTCCTAGGAGATGTGTGGCTAGCCACCTTCTGCAGTTTTCAATTCGCAGGCATTCGTGGTAATTATTTTTCCTGTGGAAATGGCAAGGGCGGTCCTTCAGCCTCACGAGCCACCACTACGATGTCTAGATAATTAAAATGCAAAGCAACAGGGCAATGTCTCATCACTAAACTGTAGCCAGCATACTGCGTGAAGCCATCCATTCCAAAGACTTATTTTTCATCAATTATTTGTTATTTATCTGATGTAAACATAAGACGGACTAATTAAAATGTATGCCTTTTTCTACAGTTTCTCGCCATTAAAGGCAATGAAAGCAATCTGAGGACCATAATGAAATAATTATGTGTGCTTTTATGAATTCTCTTCAACAACACATGGTGGTACTGAGCTAAATGGAAACATCAGGAACTAGATTTCACAGCCTCCACTTCCATTTTCGCTAATTATACCCACAAGCTTTCCTGTAGGCCAGACCCGAAAAATCCGTTTGAAGCTGAGAGGGCCTTGCCACCACCAGCCTCTTCATAATTACCGACTTTGATGACATAACAAAGGCCGTAGCTGTGGCAACCTTTAATATTTTTTGAGAAGAGCGAGTTATTATATTGCTTCTTCATTTGTTCTGGAAATTGGAGGAAAATTGGGATAAATGAGATCCAAATCTCTCTTTCCCCAGTAAACTGATGTACTTGGTCAGTGTTACCTGCTGCACTTTGACTATGGTAACTCTGTAATTTGTGGGAAAACAGCAGTTAATACAGAACAACTAACACGTGTGTGTGTGAGTGTGTGTGTGTGTGTGTGTGTGTGTGTGCGCGCGGATCAAGTTAGGGAAAAACCTCATATTAATTTTACTAAGGTGCGACCTTTAAAGACAAGTGTGCGTTTAGAAAATACGATGGAGCCTTTCGTCTGAACTTTCTCTACGTCTCAGAGCAGATAGCTGCAAAGTGAATAACCTGAGTTAACCGGAAAAGGAAAGCGGAGAAATGGCAGTGACTTCCGGTCAGGCAGTAAACTTCAAACTGAACAAACTAAACGGGAGTTCCAGGGATTGGCCCTAACAGTGTGAACTTCGCCCCATTTTGGTTGTGGAGCTGGCAGGGTTTGTGGGCGTTTGGTATCTATTGATTACTGGACCGTCTAAGAGGATAGGAATCCTATTTCTGCCAGCTGGGGAGGGGGCACCCACTACAGGACTGAGAATAAAGTCTCTCGGAAGACTTTTATTATGGTTCCCTGCTACCATCAAGTTATTCTTGGTTCTCTTGTGGGGTGACATGACTGTCCACCGTGACCCAAAAATCTTGAGGGTTTTCTCCCCTCTCTGGGTGGGTTCTCTCCTTTGGGGGCCTTAAAGGCTTGGACTCTGGAAGGAAGGGCTCAACAGGCGGCGGGATAGCTGGTCTGACATCACCTCCTGTTATCTAGGCCTCTTTCTGCACAAGCCCAAGTCTTACCCAGCATGCCTTCCTACAGCTCCGCACCTAGCAAGGGCAGAGAGTAAGCGAATCCACAGCCCCATGCCTGTCAGAGCTCCAAGACCAGCAAAAAGCTCCTGCTCCTCCCAATTATAGCTTGCAACCTTTTCGTTTAAAGAGGCTTGGGTAGGATGGGATTCAGATCTCACACCATTTTCTTCCTTTAATCTTTAATTGAGATAGGGTCTCACCATACGACTCTTGCTAAACTGCAACTCGCTATATGTACCAGGCTGGCCTCGAACTCAGAGATCAGCCTGCTTGTATCTCCCAAGTGTTAGGATTAAAGGCGTGGACCACCATGCCTAGCCTGTCTTAATGATGAAGCAGGAAGCCAGGCGTGAAAAGAGGATTCAGGGCAGCAGACTGACTGATGAGATGGTGTCACAAGATCTCCAACTGGGGTGGGGTGGGTAGCTTATTGCACTTCCTATTTAACTTCGGTACTTAGACCAAGCCATGTTCTGACAGGGTCCTGATCAATCTGAAACCTGAGGTGACCATCCACCCTCTTCCAACACTCCAAACCTCAACTTTGTAAAAAGCCAGTAAACCAAATCCTTGTAACCATGGTTTGTAACCATTCAGCGGAATTCCACGCCCCTCCCCCACCCCACCCCAGCTCCCACCAGGAAGCAGAGCCTTATCCTTCTTGCAGAGCTAACCTTCTATTTACAGATCTACAATTGGCTATGAAAGGAATCTGTGGTTGGAAGAATGACCCAGAAACACAATGCCATCCCCGGTTATAATGGGAAAATTAAGTTGTGTGCTCTCCAGTTATATTGACCATGCAATTGCAAGGCTTTCCTGTGGCACCTGTAGGTCCAAGGGGCACCTTAGAAGATGTCGGAGTGGTGAAATATCTGGCATATTTCAGTGACTGACGTGGGAACTGAGCAGAACATTTGAAATGGAGGTTTTCTAGAAACTCCGGAATAGATAATTGCTGTAAGTGCCCTGTAATTTGGAAGGCAAGATTCGACATCAATATCTTGGGAAAGATTTCTGGCCAACGTTTTTCTGATTAACCTTCATCAAAAACTCCCATATCTGAAATAATCTATTTAATTGATAGTTAACTGAATTTATATTAGAACATTTAAAGTATAAAAATGCCATTTAAGGATGAATTTATCGGCACTTACACGTAGCTCAAACTCTGCAGTAGATTCTCTTCAAGAGCTTCTAAAGCAGTGGTCCTCAACCTCCCTAACCCTGTGACCCTTTAATACAGTTCCTCATGTTGTGGTGACCCCAGGCATAAAATTATTTTCGTTGCTACTTTTAACTGTAATTCTGCTACTGTTGTGACTCGTGATGTAAATATCCCTCCTTTTAGATGGTCTTAGACGACCGCTGTGAAAGAGGCCTTTGACTCACACAGGGGTCGAGACCCACAGATTGGGAACCACTGTTCTAAATGACCACCGCTTATATTGTTAGACCTGGGCCACTTGAAAAAAAGTTTCACGCTTATAGCGTTTGAGTTTTCTATTTCCGTCTTTTTCCCTGACACCAACCTCCTAGCTAAAAGCTCCCCAGCCTTTTTTCTTCAAAAAACTTTTTAAATTTAAAGAATGATAAATCCCCTATGAGCAGAATTGATAACCTCCATCATTAATCATGTGTTTCTTTGTGGAGCAGAAGTTAATGATCTTGCTGAATGTGTAAAAGAGAAAACTAAGATTTTCTTTCTGTTTCAGCCATTTCCCCATTTAATGTTTGGACAGTTAAATATATATATATGTATCCGAAATCCAAAGGGTATTGTTATATTCTTGTGATTTATTAGAAAAGAAAACCAAAATGGAAACACAAAACCAGGATGGTATTTGCTGGTTCTGGGTGATCCAAAATGAGAAGGCAAGCCTCACTCAGGTCATCTGACCGGCCGGGAACTGACACTGTGCTCACTTAGGTATGAAGAAAAGGAGGTCAGTCCCAGTGCTACTGGACGCCAAATTCAAACCAGAGCTGCTGATCGGTCCAAACGAACAGTGTGGTTAAGTAGATCCCGGGGTGCCTGCCCCCCCCAGGACTTGCTTTTGGGACTCACTTTTCTGGTAATAAAAATTTCATTACTGTCCTTTTGTTTTCCTGTCCATAATTTGCAAACCTACCCGTTTATCTGAAAATTGACGAAATTCTATTATCCCTCTCTCTCTTTTTTTTAGACCGGGAAAGAAAACTTTGTGCATATCTTTTGTTTTCAGAATGACCCTGTGGTGCACCCTCTCTGAGATTTAAGCCCAGTTCTCTCTCTCTCTCTTTCTTCTCTTTTGGGTGGTGTTACTTACCGAGTCATGTGGCTGAGCAGCAGAAAATTATGTCCTAGCTTAGAAAGACAATTGGGCCTTTTCACTGTGATATTTATTCAAAACGCCACTCGGTTCATATGGTGGCTGTCACTCTCCATGGAGTCTGTCTTTCAGAAGGTAACTTTGATTTTGCCACTCTGACCTCGAGTTATAGCTCACTATATAGATCCTGCTTAAAGCTTCAAATCCGGGTCTCAGGGCTCTATGAGAGGGACTTTTCTTTCTCCTTAATCACACATGGCTACTATTCGTTTTAAGAATAATTTCTTCTGAATGGGCAAAACCCTATTCCAAAAGAACACTTTTTTCCCTCCCCTCCTTTGATGTGTTGAAAAGGGAGAGCAGAGGGAAATGGGCCAAGGTGTTGTCACACTTGCGATTTCACCCAAAGCAACTACATTTAGTCTGAAAATATTAAGATTTCTCCTGTGCCAGCGGAGCAATTAACGCAGAAAACATCTGGAGTTACCTAAAACCAAGAGAATCCAGGAGGTATCTGAATAGACACTTAGTGACCCGGATGGATGCCTTCCTTCTGTTATTTACACCACATCGCTTAGTAGCCCCTAATCCTGCTTTCCAGTGTTTATACCAAACAGTCCACAGGCCCTGCTGCAAACCAACAGCTGGCTGGCATATCAATTTTCTGTCTTTAAAATTAAAAGGAAAATAAAGGGAGTATTCTAGCACTTTCCAAAGTGAGGCTCTGGGGGATTCTGATGGGTTTTGAAAACAGACACTTAAAAACCTAAGTAGGCTTAGAAGGCTGGGGGTAGTAGCTCTGTGGGGATTTTGGTACCCCACTGTTTCCTCCTTGTTTAGAGCAAAGTTGATCTGTACCTTTTCCAAACAGCCGTTAGGTAAAATGGAAAGCTAAGTCCGTGAGATTAACTTATGCAAACGTGGCTCTCATAGGGCTTTCATTTCAAAAAGATCCAACGCTGAACGACAGGAATACTTACTAGAACTTTTTTTTTTTTTAAAAGGGATGTTTTATTTTTATTTAATCCCAAAAGAGGTAATTTCTGGACCAACAGAAAGGACTGGTACTTGGTGGCTAGTGAACAGAGCCAGTGTGCAGGGCAGGGACAATATTGACTCTTGACTAGTTCGGCTCCAAGTTGGAGGAGCAGGGGGTTGAAACCCAAGCCGAAAGCTGACCACAATGAGCACTGATTGCCCTGCTCACCAGAATAAGACACTGGAATTCCTGAAACCCTTTTGTCAACCGCCTTTATTTACTTTGTCTAATGCAGGTTTCTTTGATTAGCTAAGCCTTGCTGTTATCAACACTTTTTGCTTATCAGCTTGCCCTGGGCGAGTGACACCTTCAGCACCAGCTCTCCCCAGATAAAGTAAATCCCTTGTTTAACTTGTTCAAGAACAAACAAAGCTTTGCCCTCCACTCTGGCAACCCAATAGGCAGGTTAGGAAGGCTAACTGCAATCGCGGAGAAAGAATTTCTATAAGTAATTCTGCTCCGCGGAATCTCTTTCCAGGGCAGTTGCTCCTTTCTGTTAAAAATTAGGTTTCAGGACAATCTTCTCTAACAGGTCTAAGTTTCCCAATGCCCAGCTCCCCGGATCCCAACCAGAATTTCCACGTTATTTTAATTTCTATTGAAAGGAGGGCTCCGAGGACCTGCTAGTGGATTGGAAAATATTTTTCAACACTAAGTTTCTTTGCCTTCTCCCAGAAGAAAACAGGCAACCAAGAGGAAAGGGTATAGCCAGTAAGGCACTTCCTGGAGCTGTATTCTTTCTGCCTGCAAGTGCTTCTGCAAATGTTAAGTTGGACGGCCAGGCTGTTGGCATCAAAAGATTATTGATTTTCCAGCTACAAACCTGTTGATTTTTCTGGCCCAAGAAGCAACTCTTTCTTTCTTTCTTTCTTTCTTTCTTTCTTTCTTTCTTTCTTTCTTTCTTTCTTTCTTTCTTCCTTTCTTTCTTTTTCTCTGAAGAAGTTTCAGAGAGGTCAGCTGACATGTGGCCACTGCCCCCTACTCTGCTTGCCTTTTTGCCTCTCTTTAGACAAGCCACCGTGTTGTTAGGAAAACTCAATTTCTTCTAGTTAAACTTTGACCTCTCTGAAAACAAAGATTTAAAATGTCATTTTCAGGCTAATGCTCCAATGAATTGTCAAATCAAGTACTAAAAACATTTTGATAGATAGATGAGCCATTTATCTAAATCACTGTCAGGGTGGGGAGGCATCCTGCAGGCTCCCACCATAGTGGGCCCTAGGTAGGATTTCCCAGGACTCCCGGTCATTTCTCAGGCCTGAAGCTGAGCTACTGTTGACCGATGGAGCAGAGGCACCATGTCAGCATCAGATAACCAAATAGTCAATATTGTTTTTAAAAATGAGGCTACCTCATTTAGATTTCTTTTCCTTTAACTGAAATCCAGACTCCTGGCGGAATGGTAAGATACAGAAAGAATGAAAGGCCAGCCCAAGGGGTGTTGGTGGCCAGGAGTTCCCTAGCAAAACAGCAACTTCTTAGACCAACAAAGTGACTCGGAAAGGTGGCAGTGGGGTCAATGCTAAGACATTGCCTTTGCTCAGCGAAGGGAATGAGGGAGGCAGCATCCTGCACCATCCTGCCCTGTGCATTATGAACTCTGGGAGCAACCGCCTTTGCAAGGTTGCATTCCTTGAAGGGACGATGTCATATTTTAATTCCTTATGTACCGCTGAAATACCCAAGTGTTCCTGGGCTTGTGGCTAATTCCAGCCAAGTTAATGCTCCCTCTGCACCCATTTAACACAAACTGCATGGTGTGTCAGGTTGCGCTACTTGAAGAATGCTTCAAAGTCTTGTGGTCACCTTCTATTTCCCCTCTTCTCTCCGTACATATTTTAAAAACTATTTTCAAGAGAGAATGGGGTGGTAAAGGAGAGCAGGGGCACAGGAAGCGTTTCTAGGGAAGAAAACCTCCGAGAGGGAATTTCAACAGAGATGGAATCCGTATGCATGCCAGCCGATCACACCCTTCAGCCTTAAATCATTAAACCCTTTGTCTTGCCACCATTGCACTTTATTCCAGTGTCTTTACTGCATGCAAGAGAGACATTTTTTTTCTTGGTAGAAGAAAGGAAAAAAAAATAAACCTACATTGAGCAGTGTGCCGGTGCTGCCATTCGGCCTGGGTGAATCCACTGAGGCAGGCTTTGAGAGCCTTTTCCTGCAGCATGCAGGAGGACGGGCTCGCGGTGTAGAAATCCAGGATCTGCCCGGGACTCACTGACAGAACATCCATACAGTCAAACATGATCTCTCCGCACCGCGCTCTGCAAAAGTGCTTATCCTCTAGGTGTGGAGGCGAGCGGCACAGAAAAGTCCACGAACTCCATCAAACTCTGCCCCTTTTTTGGCACGTAGGCTGTTGGTCTTTTTCCCAGCCCCGAATCATGAATTATGACAGACAAGCCAGCTAAAAGCCTGTAATTGATCCAAATGATCATTTACCATTTTCCAGGCTCGCTCGGCCGATCCAGCCGGGGCGGGGGTTCCCGCACGGATCCCAAGTTCTCCCTTCCAGGCGACGCCCGCGCAGACCTCCGGGAGCGCGCGGGTCCTACCCCGCCGGTGCCCAGACGCGCCCTGCCCGGGTGGCTCGCGTCCTCGGCATCCCAGTCCTGCGGCCGCTGCGCAGGGGAACTCTGGTCCCCCCCTTTGGCAAAGAATAGACCCTCCTGCCTCCGAGCAGCTCACTTCCTACCACTTCTGTCACACGGAATGAAAGATTGAATTGCCTAATATATGCGAGTGAACTTTCGGTGAACCCTTCCCGGGCTGCTAACCTTCAAATGACCCAACCAGTCTGACATCACCAACTCCCAGGATTCTCACAGCGCTTAAAAACTCCCAGCAGCCCTGCAAGAGCCGGCAGCCAGCGAGGCCGCGGCCAGCCGCGCGGTGCTCCCCACGGCTCAGCGTGCAAACAATGCCAGGAGCGCAGGGAGGAGCGGGAGCGCGGCTGCGGTTTGCTCCTTTTCATCTGCCCGGCCCTGGCGGGGAGACCCTCACCCCAGCCCACCTTTGAAATCCCTCCCTGCTCCGCTGTGCCTGGCAACGCCTGTAAAAGCACTCGGCAAGCCTCGATCTGCAGATAGGGGCCCCACCACCCCTCTCAGAAGAAAGCCTCGTGGTCCGGGAAACTTTCCATTCCGTGTAGTCTTTTTCTTTCTTCTCCTTATTTGTTTGTTTGTTTATATTTTAACCCCCCTCCCTGTCTTGCAGGCTACAGCTAAAGGGATTGCTCTGGCTCTGGCGGGTGGTGGGTGGGTGGGTGGGTGGGGGGTGGCGAGGGGAACACCTTCCAGGATCTACTTCAATTTGAAATTACTCTGCATGCTGAAACACCTGGAGCAGTTACAGATTAGTTACTCCAACAGCCTTCCTCCCCTCTCCTTTCTCTTGTTTTGCTTTCTTCTCCCTGCTGTTCACCTCCTGCAAATCCCTCTCTCAGAAACTCAGAGAGAAAGGTGGGACTTGACAGACCAAGTGTGTGTGTGTGTGTGTGTGTGTGTGTGTGTGTGTGTGTGAATGAATTTTAGATTCTGGTTTACTGGTTGGAGAAAACGCAGTAACTCTGTCACTGGCCATCTGTGTCGAGGCAAACACTGGTTTTCTCTAGGACTCAGTTTTTCTCCTCTGTAGAATGGACCTGTGTAATACCATCCACAGGACAAAAACACTACACTTTTGTGAATTTCTTAGAAAACACGCAAGAGGAATATCAAGTGTGTCTTGGCCTCCTGTTTCTAGCTGTAGGACTTTTGCCAGGGACACCCAGACCTGACAGAGCCACTGGGTTCAGAGGTGGACACATCTATGCTGCCTCTGAACCTATCCCAATGTGAATGAATGGCTTGCTGTTCCCACAGTCCATGCACAGGGAGCGTGCTGGTGGCCTCTCCATTAAGCAATGCTCCCACACATAATTAAACGCGTATTTTGAAAACCGGATAAGTATGAGTTTTTTATATGTAGATTTATTTATGAAAGCTAGGCTCTGCTCAGACCACCCCTGCCCAATCTCGCCTGGTTTTTCTTTTTAAACAATTTTCAGATAAAAGGATTTCTTCTTTCTTTTTCAACCTGCTTACACTGACTCAGCCCGGAGGAAGGAACAGTTTTTTTTCTTTATTGATATTTATTGAGCACTATATTTTTCTCTTCTCCCCTCCCTGCCTCTCCCCTTCCCCCTCAACCCTCCCCCAATGTCCCTATGCTCCCAATTTACTCAAGAGATCTTGTCTTTTTATACTTTCCCATGTAGATTAGGTCTATGTAAGTCTTCCTTAGTGGAAGGAACAGTTTTTCAGCTGTTCTCACAACCCAGAGGCAACTGGCATAGACACAGCCAGACAGCCAGGGCTTTCAAAGGGAAGGCACCTGCAGCCAGTTTCCAGCTTTACCTACTGGATGCAAGGTATCGCTAATTCCTCCTTCCTCCTCTGTCTCCCTAGTAATTCTCCCATAGAAGGCTGGCAAGGAGTTGGACAAGGAAGCCCGGGCTCCATTCCTCCTTTCTGGGCAGTGCCAGGAAGGATGCACTCAGGGAGCCTGTCAGGGTCACCCACTCTTGCTGAAACGCTGCCCTGACTAGTCCTGATACAGCCTGGGAACGTGCACCCCACTCCCTCATGGAGGCAGAGTTCCCATAAGAAGGTATGCTACACCTGTAGCTCAGAAGGCTCAGCTTCTGCCATTGAAAAGTTCAGAGTGCTGGAAGATCTCACTGAAAGTGTAGGCTAGTTCTCTCTCCTTTAGGTAGCCATCCATTTTTGAAACAGGGTTTTATTATTAGAAACTCTTCATCTACAAAGAAAACACACATCCTAAGGGAGGGCACACATAGGAATTTACAAAACAAACACTTAAAACCATTGAGCATCGTAAAGATGCGAAACACTGGTTTATGTGTGTGATTCTGCTTGGTCTGAGAGACTTAAGGTCCCCAGTTCCCTGGAAACAGAGTCACTCACCCTGGGTACTGGAGATGGAGAGAAAGGTGTGGACAGGGGGAGAGGAAGCAGTCAAATTGCAGTAAAATATAAGTTAGAGGTGAGAAAGCTTGGCATTATGGCAGAGGCATGAGTCAGGTGCCCTCTTACAGGAGGCTGCTGTGCCTCCCAAAGTGCAGGGAGCCACTGGTCACAGGCAAGAGAGGATGAGGCGCTGGGAAATGAGTCCCCGATTCTGTTCATTGACAGCCTTATCTAGGAAGGGAGGCACCATTCCCAAGCAATGCACAGTGTCCTCCCCACCCCTCCTGAGAGCGTACGTGCCTGCACGTGTGCGTGTGTGTCTGTTGCTAAAGTTCCTTCCCTTCGGGCGACCTAAGCAATGTTTAACCCTTCTCCTACAACTAAGGTTCCAAGGACAAACAGAGGCACAATTCTGCTAAAGTTCACCCTGGGGAACTTTGAGCTTCCTGGGCTTTTTTACAGAGCATAGGTGAGCTGACCGGGTGCTCCTCCCCCAACATGCCTTCCAGTCCTGGAAAACCTGTGCTCAGCAGAGGTGAGGGCTTCCTCATGGCTTCAGAGATGGTGTCCACATTCCCTGTATGCCTTAGCCCTTCCCCAGGTCCTGTGTAATTAAGGCGGAGTTGTGCACTAGTGGTAGGGAGGGTGGTCCTGAACCCCCAGCCCAGTACTCCATGGGGGCGGTATTGACAGTCAACAAGCTAGGATTATCCTTTTGCATAAGGGCAGAGTTGAAACCCCTCCCCCCAAGATGGCAGCTGCTTGGATGAGAGGAAAGTCACTCATTGTCTTTGGGGGTGTGGTGTGTGCCTATGACTGGGGAATTTCTTTCTTTGCACAAGGATAATTTAAATTTACAATCACCTTGAGATTCTTTTAATTGTAGGGAAATGAACTTGATCAGTATTTAAATCTTTGTGGATGGGATATTATGGGTTCCTTATAATGCAATGGGACTCACTAGTCAATTAATCATTTCTCATCATGGATTAATTACACTGGTAGCATGGATTGAGGCAATTAGTACGTGCTAATTCACGAAGCTGACTCACAACCTGGCCACACTTCTTATCATTTCTTTGTCAGTAAATCTCATTCTTACACCGTTTGGAAACCTGATTCTTCCTCTGAAGCCTTCCAAAGGGCCAAAGAAAGCACTAAGGGTAAATAATGATTCTTTAAATATATATTCATGTCGATCACGATTAACGAATGAGGAAGAAGGTAAAAACCAAGCTAATTTCTTCACGATGAAGTGTAAAGGATTGACACTCACTTTAAATCTGACTTAAATAGTCAGAAGGAATCTTCCCAAATATCCCCTTGTGGGCACCTGTTCTAGCATGGACCACCTTTCCTGTTTTCTTTGTGTCTGATCAATGGTTTAATAAAAGTTTTTCCAATGAACAACCAGACAACACAAAAAAAACAAGAAAAAAAAACAAAAAACAAATAAAAGCAGAAGTTTGAGAGCAAAATTCATTTTGTTTGAGAATCCCTGTGTGTTTGTCCATGTGACACCGCACATTTGAAAACCATAATCATAAAACAGGAATTTATAGCCAGGGTTCAGGGTCTACATCTGTTTCTTTGGTTTGGAAGCAGCAATTACCCACTGGACAATCCTGAGCGAAACGCCATGAATCACCCTCGGCAAACATGTTGGAGCCAGAGAGTTTCCTGAAGAAAAAACCTGTATGTCCTGCACACAGCCTGGCTTGCTCTCCGCGGTTCACTCCAGTCCCCTGTGAAGACTAAGCACCTTGAGGTGCAAAGGCAGCCATGTGGGCCACAGCATGCAAACCACCACCTGGAGCAGAGTGCATTGTTTGATTTTATTTAATTCCTTTTCCTGTGAGGTGGTTGGGGATGTGGCACTGTTGACGGAATACTTGCCTAGCATGCATAAAGCCCTGGATTTGATCCCCACTATCACATAATAGGTAATTATGTACCCCTGGAATCTCAGCTCTTCGAAGGTAGAGGCAGGAGATTAGGAGTTCAAACCCATCCTCAGCTTCAAACTGACTGGGTGGTCAGCTTGGGATACATGAGACTCTCTCCCCCAAACAAAGCCAGACATTGCTTTCCTATTAGCCCTCCAACCCCTCTTTGGCTGTTGTTGTTTCAATGTAGTTCTGAGGGGAGAGAACACACTGGCCTGGGTTATAGCTTAGTGGTATGGGCTTGGCTGGTACCCTTGGACTCAACACTCAGTCCTGAGGAAGAAGAAAAGGTAAATATTGAGGATATCTGTGCGGAAGCTGAGGCAGGGGTGTGGCTAACAGGGTGTTTTAACCCCAAGGCCTTTCCAGGGCTTGTCCTACCAGCCTTGCTAGTTTCCAAGGGCTGGGCTTTGCCTGACAGCTTGCTGAAGCCTCCCTCTCTGGCCAGCCGCTCCCTGAACACCTGCTGAGGCACTACAATTATAAAGAATGTGTTTTCAGGCCTGTTAAAGGGAAACTTAGTTACAGAACCTGGTGGACTAGGATTGGCCCATGGCTTATCTGTGCCCTGGATTCGCAGTATTTCAAGACTCTATTAAACTCCACACCACCTTGTCTCCATTGGCATAAGGTAGAGAAATTCACACGAGGATCTTCTGTGCGTGAGCTTTGTTTTTTCTTTTGCAGGGCTGAGATGAACCCCAAGGCCTGACGTGCCGGTAAAAGCACCACTGAGTCATATCCTAAACCCACACCTGAAGCCTGCTAGGCAAGCACTCGACCTCTGACCCGCACCCCAGCCCCATACTGCGGTTTTGCTCACACCCTCGTTTTACTTCTTTGAAAGCATTTTCCAGTTTCGACGAGTTCGCCCCATGCATCATGTGGCATTTATTTTGTCCTTCATCCAGAGTTCTTTACAATGCTTCACCCGGGATCAGCTTTCTTTCTTGTCTCACCGTGTCTCCCTTCTCCTCTATGAGGAGTGCCCGCTGCTTCTCCACCTTTAAAACCTATCCCACAGCTGAGCACACTGGCAGTGCCTGTAACCCACATGCCCTGAAAGCTGAGGCCGGGAAGACTGGGAGATTGAGGCTCCGCGGGGCTATGGTACAAGACCTCGTCTTAAAAGCCAACCCACCAAACAAAGAAGCCAAATGACAACAAACAACCCAGAGGCCCTGTTCTCTTCTGTCCACCAACCCTGCTTTCTACCCCACGTTTTCGCTAACACCCCGTAGGATGGCAGGATTAGTGAAGGAAGAACAGTGCAGTCGTACCTGTGCATAGCTTGCTTACACTTTCTCAGTATTACTCCGCTTGATCTTATTTTGGGGAGG
Organism: Dicrostonyx torquatus; assembly: GCA_028555095.1. Lineage (NCBI taxonomy): Eukaryota > Metazoa > Chordata > Mammalia > Rodentia > Cricetidae > Dicrostonyx > Dicrostonyx torquatus. Next base: position 1,871,555 of record JAQHUG010000123.1, read on the forward strand.
CATGTGTGTCTCATCTCAATGTTCTCCAGTGAGCTAAATGAGACAAGCCACCTATACAGGTGAATGATCAGAAGAACAGCCAGACTCTTTTCAAGGTCTTTTGGGGATGAATGTGACATTTCAGGATCTAGGTTGTAGTAAAAACTACCGTTCAGCCTCTGCCTCCCCTCCTTGCTCAGCAGGCATCTTCAGAGATAATATGCATGATTCAAGCAGCCCTTGGTCCTTAAACTGTGCTGTTTAATTCAAGTGAAACAATTAAAAACTCAGTTCCTCTGTCACTTAGAGGCCTGTCATGTGCTCAAATGTTACAGCTAGTGGCTGCCATGTTAACAGAATGGTGAAAATGTAAGACATCACTGTTCAAAGTTCTGCCAGCGTCAGGATAATGGTTAGAGACGCAGGCACTCACTTTAGACTGGGTGAAACTTAGCTTTGCCACTTCCTTGCGGTCTAACCCCAAGCCAGCCCAGTCACCTACTTAACTCTCGCTCCTATCCAATGCAGACTAAAGTAATGCACCTCAGAGGGTGATAACCAATGACATCATATAACTTAGAACATTGTCTGAAATACAGTGCAACTTCGGAAATGCCTGTGTGGGTTCCATCAGGGCACACACTGCCTGCCCCTAACCAGAGTGTGTGACGTAGAATTTTGTCAGAGTAGATGTTTCCACCAGGTGCTTAAGGCCTGTGAGAGCAAGGAGCATTTCCAGGAGCTTCTGTAGATGCCCGCTTAATTTAGTATATTCTATTCCAAGGCAGTCTTTTTGAATGGAGTCTCTAACTCATGGCGTCTCACCTTAACCCTGCTCAGTTTTACTGTGGTGCAAGCCAGAAGCATCCAGTGGATGCTACACTAGTAATTTTGAATATTGATCTTTTCCTGGACACCAACGTTCACTAAGATACTTTACTGAGACAGGTCTTTTCTGTGTAGCCCAAGCTGGCCTGAGCTAATATCCTTCTGCCTCTACCTTCCATCTCTAGTGCTGGGATAACAGGTGGATGCCCTGTGTTGGCTTGGCAACACACTACCTATGCAGGGCAGCAGTGGCATGCCACGGCTTCCCATGTGCTACAGATCCCGAGGGAAACAAATGACCCCTCCTTGTACTTCCTTGCTAAGCTGTGATGACAGGGAGGTGAGCTGTCTGTGTTTTCAGCTTATGACAGGTTCATCAGGAGAGAGCCTCACTGAAATCAAGAAAGACCTGCGTTACATGGTCCCTTTTCCTGATAGCACAGATCCTAAGTCAGGATGGCAATGAGATATTCCTGGGAGAGGCAGGAAACAGATCCTACAGCTTGCTGTTTTCTGCAGAAGGTGTGTCCAGTCTCAGGAATGTAACATCAGTTACAGTTAATTAAGTGGCAATGATATTACATAGGATAGAAGATTAACATCATTTTCCTATCTCATTTCTCTATCCATTCATCAATTATCCATACAGTCCACTTACTCATTGATCTGACCACCTCATCCATCTTTTCATTCCTGTGGTTGATTGTGATGACTGTTCTTGGTTGTCAACTTGGCGACATCTGGAATTAACTAAAACACGTGTGGCTGGGTTCACCTGTGAGGGATTTTTTTCTTCTTTCTTTCTTTCTTTCTTTCTTTCTTTCTTTCTTTCT
>JAQHUG010000123.1:1880938-1906939 GCA_028555095.1 Dicrostonyx torquatus
GTAGGGACATCTCTAGCACTGTGCAGGAACAGTATGTAATAAGGAACAATCCACACCCCACCAACAGTAGAAAACACGTAATTCATGAGACAGGCGACCCTAGCCCCAAACCTCACTCCTTGCACACACGTGTAAACTGTTTTTTGAGGTGTTAATAGGCACTGTATCATATTTCAAGACTCAGAGGCTGTATATCAAAGGAAGAGTGTATTTTGTCTTGGACTGAATTCTGTGGAGTATCAAGAGCATCTCTTAGGAAGTCATGCCATTCCCCTAACCCTCAGTGCCAGCCTGGGTGGTGGCTGTGGCTGTCACACTGGACCTCCATGAAATCATAGCATCTGGCTTTGTCTTCCTCATTTTCCAGTGTGGGCAGGACACAGTTTTGACATACTAAAATACAAATAATAACTAAAATACAAAATCCATCATAAATGACCTTCCTTTGTGTCTCCCTCCCAGTCATCTCTAAGCTAATCCCATCTTCAGACTTTGCACAGGTAGACTCACCATAAGCTCTGTCCCAGGGTCTGGGACTTCCTGTCAGCTCCTCTGCAGCTGGCTCTGGGATGTGCTGGGGGTCGGTACTAAACAAAGGACTGAGATCACTGACTTGGAGACAGCTTCAATCCCTAGGAAAATTTTTTCAGATGCCTCAGTATGGTCTTGACTCCTTTTGCCAAATTCAGACCTGACCTTTGCCTGCTCTGCAGCAAATATTTACCTATGACCTTCTGAAGGGGTGGCAGGAGGTAAAAGTTCTGTCCTGTGCTGCTCCCAGATACCCATGGTGTCAATATTCTGGCTGAGGCAACAACGTGACATCACTTGCTCTTGAGTCGAGAGGGAATATCAAAAATTAACTGGAACAAACTCACATAGGTGAGGTTTTCAGATTTCTCCTTACACAGTCCATTTTTTGCTAGGTGACTCTGAAAGGTTTCAGGGGATCATAAACAAAAAAAGCAAAAGCAAACAAATCTCAAACTCATATGATAAAGAAATTGACACCACTAGGTTCAGATATAAAGAGAATAAAGACAAGAAGTAAATCAAATAATGCCTGTTGATATGGGATGGATTGTCTTGTTTTAGGAGCCCGGCTAGGTTAGACCCAAAATAATCACACAGAAACTGTATTAATTAAATCATTGCCTGGCCCATTAGCTCTAGCTTCTTATTGTCTAACTCTTATGTATTAATTTAACCCACCTCCATTAATCTGTGTCTTGCCACATGGCAGTGGCTTACCCACAAAGTTTCCACATGTCTGACTCTGGCGGCCGCTCCATGGCGTCTCTCTCTGACTCTGCCTTCCTCCTTTCATGCTACAAGCCAAGCCAGTTTTTTATTCATTAACCAATAAAAGCAACACATAGACAGAAGGACCTCCCACACCATTGCCTGGCGAAAAGAGCTACCATTTTCATGTGGGCCAACATGACATGGCAATGAACTCCTAGTGTTCTTCCAGTATCCCGCCACCGGCTTGAGAGAGAGCACCACAGATGTGTGACACTGAGCACAAGTTCTCTGGATGTGTGACACTTAGGAAGGCTGTCCCCTGCCATTTGATTCCCAGAGTAGAAACAAGCTAGGAGTAAGAGAGGGACATCATTGTGACTGACACTATCAGCCATTTCAGGTCTAGAGTCCATATGGTGCGTCTTGAACATAATACAGAATCTCATCAAGAGAGAGCAGCAAGGGGCTGGAGAGATGGTCGGGGTTAAGCACACACATACGGCTCTTCCAGAGGGGACCCAGGTTCGGATCTCAGAAGCCACAGGGTGGCTCACAATCATATGTAACTCCAGATTGAGGAGATTGGAGATCCTGTTGTGGCCTCTGTGGTACACAGACATACGTACAGGTAAAGGACCATACACATAAATTAAAAATAGATAAATCTTTAAAAATAAAGAGAGACGATGGTAAATAAATCATTGATAACCTACACTCAGAGAACAGGTGAAAGCGAATATGGACTGGAGTAAGCGCTAGTCAATCGAAGATAAAACGGAGACTACGATCTACATGATGGAAAACCGTCTGAAGCTCTATTTGCCTAGGACCGAAAGTGGCATATGTCCAGTGTTGCTGAACCAAACTGTACAAAGGAGATCAAGATACCTTCCACGCTTGTGGCTGGATGGGCAGAGGAACTTCAGTGGATGAGAGAGAGCGGCTCAGTCTTTCGCTCATGGACTGACATCACTCCACTGGACTGTTAGAGAGGGTGCCGGCACAAAGCCCTTGGCGCTAAAGGAAACAAAATTCTGCACACTTTCCAGCCTCCCTGACTCTCTATTGCTTTTGAGGCTTTGCATGCTTGAAACACAGCTCCAGATGAGAGGTGCTGTCGCCTTGTGTTGATGGGGATGGGGTTGTGGTATTTCTTATTCTCCACGAATCCTAAATCCTCAGCTGCCCAGAGAAGGCCCTCCCACCTGGCAGAGTTAATACTCGTTTCGACTACAGGTCTGAGCGTGTGATGAATGTGTTCAGATACACGCCACGTTTGCCGTGGCCAGCAGCCAGGAAAATGTGCAGCCCCAGCAGAAGATGCATATGGAGTGGGAACTGAGCATGGCCATTGGGCGCAGCCTCCCTGACAGATGCTCAGCGACAGAGCAAAGCCAGTTAGGCGGTCTCCTGGGAGAATGGGGAGACCTAGGTGAAATCACTTTTTTGTACTGTCAGTGCAAGGTATTTCTGAGTTACACATTTTTCTGTGGCCCTGAGTAATGACTTCATAGCAATAGGCATAGGCTGCTGTGACCACGGGGTCCCAGGTCACCAGATGGAATCAGAGAGAACCTGCTTTGTTGACACTTTTCTACCTGAGCATTTAGCAGCTTCAGAGCTTGTCATGTCTTAAATGCTACGGTGGCATTTCTTCTGCTGTAGCTTGATTCACCATCTATGTGGAGCCTGCCTGGCAGGTCCTCCTGCAGCAAGTCTTCGGTAGCACCGAAGACACCAACGAGGCTTCCTGTGGTCACTGTCTGTACTGTATCCTGGCTGTTTGCAGCCTTTGGTTAGGCTCATTGAGAAACCATGGGAAAAGCTACCAGTTCCATGCAGCCAGCAAAAGGTGACACGTATTGTGTCTAGGGTTGAGTCTCCAGAAAGAGATACACGGGGTTTGGAATGAGGGTTGCACAGCTTTCTAGGCCTGGATGGAGAGGGGAAGGCCTTGGACTTCCCACAGGGCAGGGTACCCTGCCCTCTGTTAAGGCTGGAGGGTGAGGGAGGAGGGTGAGTAGGGGAGCAGGAGGGGAATGGGAGGTGGGAGGAGGGGGGGAAGTGGAAATTTTGAATGGAAAAATTAAAAAAAAAAAAACAGAAAAAAAGAAAACCAAGTTGCAGTTTGCATGGCTGATGCCCCAGTGAGGAGTGGCCACACAGCATTTACATCCATGCCTGTCTGACTATAACTTCTGTGTTCTTTTCATCCGCACATTGGTCGACCCACCTGCTATCCAAAGCAAGGCCTGGAGCAGGAGCCAGGAAGCCAAGGTCCATAGGCAGGAAGAACTACTGGGGGTACTATGACTCAACACACAGCCAGTCTGGTGAAATCGCCTGGGAACTGCACTATGGAAAGTCAACCATTTACAATCTTATGAGCTAGAAACACAGAACACAGCTGTGATGAGGGTACTCACCTCAGACATGGTTAGGAACAGAAAGCAGACGCCACTGAGGCTGACGGTCAAGATGTCTTCATCTAGTCCTGAACTTTGGTTCCGCTAAGCTCAGTCCGGGCACTGAATGAGGAGGCACTGTAATGCTGGCTGTGGTCCTTACCCCGCTGCTCACTTTTATCTGTCTCTGACTCCAAGGCTTAGCCCTGGCTTTGGTAATGAGATCTTTGAATGGGAGAATGAGTTAAAGGGGGAGACTCTAATCCTCTCAAGAAGAGGAAGATGTGGGATGGGTGCTGATTCATGTCTGGAAGTTCAGTCACATGAGGTCAGACAGGCCCGATAACAGGCAGCTCCAAGGCCAGGCAGAGAGGCCTCAGAAGAAACAAGCCGCTGGCCCCTAGATCTCTGATTTCTAGTCTCTAAACAGAGACAGTATATTTCTGTGGATTAAGTCACTGTCTATGATATTTTGTTATGCAGCTACCCTGACTGATGAGCTCCCAGTTGAGGTCTGGCTACTGCTTCAGAGTGAGTGTCCATCTCACTCAGAAGAGGACTTCTCTTCTGACTGGCCATGACCCTTCCTGGCGGTGGGGGTGGCTCACCCGGAAGGATGGAGGTAGATTACTAGGAAGGGTCACAGCCACCCTGTATCAGCAATACCAGACATCCTAGGTTGTGGTCATGGCTTGCGCCATCCTCCGAGACTAGCTTTGCTTCTCAGCTTCTAGCCCCTCTGAAGCTGCCCCCAGCCACATCTGCCAGGATGCTGCCCAGTGAACCAGCAGGAATAACGCTTCTGAATTCTCTGAACTTCTTGGCTAGCAGAGTAGTTGATAGTAACTTTCTATGATGACAGAAACATATCTATAGCATCAGTTACACGTGACAGATATGTCCCTGAGATATACACAGTGTTGGGAAGGAACAGAACTAAAAATTTCAGTAGCCACACCCAGCTGGTGGGTGACCTGCTTGGCAGGCATCACAGTCTAGAGTGTGTATTGTGGCAGGTCTGGCACACTCTGGAGGCTGGGGCCCTCTTTGGAATCCAGTTCTTGAGTCACAGGATAGGGGCTCTTCGGAATGAAAGCCCAATACATCATCACCCTGATCAACTAGGCTAGTGTGGCTGCAATTTTGTCTTGAATGCCTGGTAGGGTAGATTTTTTTCTAGTCTCATACCTTAAAAAACAAAGTTTTCAGTGCCTTTTGTGGGTTTCGCTGGATGTAGGTTGCAGGTCTGGCCAAGAGAAGAGAGAGACAGCTAAAAAAAAATACAGGCCTGATCTCAGAGAAATGTGACATAGGCAGCATTGTAGATTTAAAAAAAATGTTATTCACCCCCCAGTTGGCCTTCAGGGATCAAGGGCTGTGTTTCTGGTAGCCCCCCACCTCCCCAGATTCTCAGAAAATCATTTTTCTTTTCCACAGATAGAAAAAATGTAGAATAAGTGCTGGCTGGGCATGGAACCATCTGGATTCCTGAAGAGAATACAGTAAGCAAATATGTTCCCCAAGAAGCCAGCAGCAGCTAGAGCGGGTGTGAAAAAGGACCTGGAGCTAGCTCCATGTTGGAAGTTCAAACTGAAGATGTTCACGTTGCCGTGGAACTGGGATGTGCTTTTCTCTGCTGGCATCATTTGAAAAATCAAAGCAGTTATTCTTGGGTCTGCCTGCCACTCTGTTCCCAGGAACTTGGGGATGATAGGTGCTCAGAAAACTTCTGCACCTACCCAAGGCTCCTCTTCATTTTCCAGGGAAGAATAAGTGGGAGTGAGCATGCAGGATTTTAAATTCTACCCTGATCCGATTTTCCCTCCCTAGAATGGTCAGGTTCCCTTAGAAAGCAGACAGCTGGGTCACTCATGATGTCCCTTGTCTAATGCGCACAGAATCTTGAGAATCAGGGTGGCTGCAAGTACTGAAGAGAGATGAGCTTTCTTCTCTGTGGCTGTTGCTGGCTTTGCTGGGATGTAAACAGACCAGTAGCACCCCCAACGTGTGGAAAGAAAGCTCCAGAGCATCTCATTGGAGAGGCATCTTTGGAAAGTGTGAGCTAACAGAAACCACTGGAAGCAGAGGCAGCAATCTGAGATGCCAATGATGTGTTGACAAACACCACGCCTCCCTCTTTCTTCAAATCCAGATCAAGCTGTTGAAGCAATAGCCATTCGCAGCAATATCCCCTGTCTACGACTGGGCCCCTTCCACCTCTCAGTGACCCTGAAAAGGCCCAGGTGGAGCCTATCCAGGAAAAAAAAATCCTGAAACACGCAGGAAAAGTTGCAAGAAGCTTCTTCCAAGCACAGGCTCCTGGAAAACACAGGCTCATCCTTCTCTTTCCCTACCCCACCCTCTCCTTCCTTTCTTAAAACAATGCACAGTTTGTAAAAGCTGTCATCCTTTTGTTTTAGTAGGGACTATGGCTGATTTCGCAGAAACAGAAATGGAAACACCAGGGCTGCTCCCAGCATTTCCCAGGCAGCCATCGGGACTTATAAGAAAGCTGAAAAAGTCATTAGGATGGTCACATGGTGTGGGACATAGTCTCCTCTTATTTCAGAACAAATTAAAAACATTAAATCACAGGACTGCAATTTTCATTTTGGTTCTGGTTCTGAAGTTAAGCCGGGGTCACGGCTCTGGCCCCATCTGCCGGGATTACCCTGGGTTAGACGGGAAGGTGAGGCCAAGTTCAGGCTTCTCTGTCCACCCTCACTCACAGAGACAAGGGGGCTGCTGTTCCAGAGCAGAGCCGACCGTCAGTGCTGGAGGAAGTGGCCTAGTAGCTCTGGGCCTAGAGTTCAAGTCTGTGCTCCGACTTGTGCAGGTCATCAGCCTTGGCCTTTCTTCTTTGTGGAAATCCAAATAGGAGCGCTGTTTTTTTTCCAAACACTTCTTTTCTCTTTTTCTGTTCTCTACCTTCTTTTCTTTCTGTGCTTTGGCCTGAATCTGTTCAGCTGTCTTGTCTTAGAGTTCTTTGATTCCCTCTTTAGCTGGCTCTTATCTGCTACCAAACCTACCGCTGAGACCTTTGCTTTAGGTGATATGTTTCAGTTCTAAATTTTTTTTTTTTTTTTTTTGGTTTTTCGAGACAGGGTTTCTCTGTGGCTTTGGAGCCTGTCCTGGAACTAGCTCTTGTAGACCAGGCTGGCCTCAAACTCACAGAGATCCGCCTGCCTCTGCCTTCCGAGTGCTGGGATTAAAGGCGTGCGCCACCACCACCCGGCTCAGTTCTAAAATTTTGACTGCTATTTTTAAAAACAGAGTTCCCTTTTCCAGTGAAATTCTCCATCTAACAATTTATGTCTTGAAGACATTAATCATATTATTTTATTTAAGTATAGATTCTGGATTCCTTGTGGGTATGTTCTAGTACCCTCCCTTTCCCTCACCCTCCTCCTCCTTCATTCCTCTCTCCATCCTTTCAAAACCTTAAGCAGTTTTCCCAGATGCCATCCGTGACTTTCTTCACATCAATGCTGTTCACACTGTCTGCATAGCTGGCTACCCTTAGCTGCAAGGGAGTCTGGGAGACAGACCACTTAAAAAGGGTACATTTCTATATTGAAGAAAATAAAACTATTTTTATTAAGGGTTAAGTGGAAAATACTCAAGGTAACTCCTGTAGTTCCTAAAGCTTTAACTTAGAGGGAAATATTTTTTTCTGAGGGCCAGCCAGGCCAGTCAGGCCAGCCAGGGATACTTATTGGTGAACCATCACACAGATACTTGGTTATATGAAAACTCAGCCCTTCTGGGTCAGGTCTGTGCATATGTCCACACATAAAGCCCTCAAGTTACAAAGCCAAAAGGATACAGTGTAAAGAATCATCCATTTGGAAGTATATCAGGGCCAGTTTTGCTGTGACCACATGTAGTAGGGCGGTAGGTATCTCACAGTGGTAAAATAGGAAGAAATGCATGAATCCTGGCCATGCCACAGAAACGTGTGGTCAATGCAAAGATGTGAAAACATGCCCAAATATAGCACTTGTGTAACTCTTTTATTTGCTTTGCTATGTTTAAAAGCTGGAATTGCCCAGGTATAGTGGAGCAGGTCTTTAATCTAGTACCTAGGAGGCTGAATTTGAGGACTGTGAGCTTGAGATAAGCCTGGGCTGTGTAGGGAATTCAAGGCTGGCCTGGGGACATAATGAGACTCACTAAGGTTAAAAAGATAATAATAATAATAATAATCAATAGTAGTAATAATAATAATTGGCAAGCCTGGAAAGATAGCTCGGTGGCTAAAAGGACTTGTGGTTTTTGCAGTGGACCTGGCTTCAGTTTCCAGCACCCATGTTGGGTGGCTCATAACCACCTGTAACTCAAATACCACCTGAGGAGTCCAACCCTTCTCCTGGCCTCTCTAGGTACCCACATAAATATATGTATATATATATATATATATATATATATACACACACACACACAATACATGCATACATGCACACACAGAGGGATGCATAAAAATATAATATCTTGAAAGAAAGAAGGAAATGTAAATTGCTAACTGAGAAGTATAAAAACAGAAGCCCAAATACTTAACAGCCCTCCCATTATTTGAACTTTTATACAGATACAAGTTTATAGCATCTCATTGAAATTGAATGTATAAAACTATAGCTAGTGGTATATGAATATACATACTCATATATGCACATTTGCACATGTATGTGTGTGGTTGTCTGCTTAGATCTTTAGTGTCTCTGTCATGGAATTTGCTGGAATTCATGATGCTGTACTGTGGGATTCGGGCTTGTGGAGGCCGCCTGTGATCTACTTCCCATATGGGGGAGGAGAAGACTTAGAATTATCAGAGTGTCTCAGCATTAAAACCATCACCTCTCCCCCTGGAAATATGGCAGTGGTGTTGTATTTTTCAAGATATATGCCAGCAATATTTCAAAATATGATGAACAGTGCCAATAGCTTGTAAAGTTGGGCACATCTTTCCTTGTTCTGCCTTAGTGATGCCGTCGGTCTTTGTGAAGGCTGGACCTATGAAATAGCTTTTTAAAAGCCAGATGGTGGCCTTTCTTTCTCCCTGGTGCAGTAGTGTAACTTTTACCAATAATAATGGGAGTTACTTGGAACACTCGAGTGATTGTGTGACTCACGTAGTTGATGGTGATGGACCAGTCCATAAACTGTGGCCTGGAGTTCAGGAGCTAGTGATGGCTTGGAACCCCTCTATCTGGTGTGTGTGTGTGTGTGTGTGTGTGTGTGTGTGTGTGTGTGTGTGTCAGGAAGGGGGTCCTGTGTGGGAACATTGCATGCCACATCTCTCCACAAGTCCTCAAACATGGCATTCTTTGCCTTGTTATTTTGACATGAACAGTGCACAAACACATAAATTCAAGCAAATTTCCCCTAAGAGTCTACAACTTCCATATCCAGAGATTTACTGTTGCTTCAGTCTAATTTTTGTTAAAGAATGAAATATTTTTTAAATCCACAACCAACATTTAAAATATATATTTTAAAGGGAAAATTTTATCGTTAAATTTTACCTTTAATAAGAGAGTCTACTGTTTCACAAATAGCATATTTTTTTGTGTATCTGTGTTTGCATGTGTATTTGTTTGTTTGCATGTGTGTGAGTATGTTTGTTTCCGTGTATGTAGTGTGTAGGCCAAAGGTTGCTATCAGGTGTCTTTCTCAATTTTTTTCCGCTTTCCTTTTTTGAGAGAAGGTCTCCACTGAACCTGGATCTCACAGACTCAATCAGGCTGCAAGGCCAGCAAGCCCCAGGGACTTCAGTCTCTACTTCCTCAGTGCTAGGGTTTCAGACACCTGCTGTTGTGATTAGCTTTGACATGGAGGTCCAACCTTTGGTTCTCATGCATGGGGAAGCTTTTTCCTGACAGAGAATCTCCCCTGTTAGAGGCTTCTTTAACAGGGTGCTGATCCCATTAGTGAGGGCCTCACCCTCATGACTGAACCATCTTCCAGGGGCTCCACTTTTCAATGTCATCCCACTGAGGATTGAGTTACACCTTGCAAATCTGAGGGACAGACAGTAAGTAAGTCCAAAGAACCGGACACACACAGACCCAGTCTGACTCATCCCTGATTGCCTGTGATTTACCCTTTGAGCCCACAACCTAGACTTCTAATGGTTCCTGGGTATGCACCTTGTACCATCTGTGCCATGGCTCCTTTACACCTGTCTTGTACCTTCTGTGCCATGGCTCCTTGATACCCATCTTGTACCATCTTGCTCCTTCTGTGTTGCTACCCTGCTGGCGTCACTATTCTTCCTCGCTTAACTTGCCTTTGTCCCATTCTCTTCTTTTACTTTGAGCCATTCCAAGTTCTGCAAGCCTCTTTTCCATCAGGACTGATGTATTCCCAGGATAGCTAGTGTTGTTATTCTATGAAAACCACGGCCTCTGTTAGACTAAATTCTTGGGCGGCCCCCATGCTGTTTGCTTACTTCTGAATCCCCAGCAACTAAATTGTTCATGGAAGCAGAGGGGTTCTCAGTCAAGACCGTCAATGCATAGAGGCAGAACAAGTGCCCAGTCAGCATTCTGAGATGACTGGGCAAACCCCACCAGGGCTGCTCAGGACTGCAAAAGCTCCAGCTCTCTGAGTGTTGAAATGTGTGCTGGGTAGAGGGGAGGAGGTATGGCTGTTTCAACCCTAGACCCACTCCACAGAGGGGCTTCAGGTCCTAGCCTCCAACCTGGTAAGGAAAGAGGCTTTGGGAGATGATTAACAACTCTCTGAGGCAAGAGGCTATTGTTTGATTGTTGTCTCTCAAATGGATGTGCTGGGAAACCCAAGTCAAAGCGAACCTTGTTGGGTAAAAGCCACAATAGTACCCAAGATGAGATAAACTGGGATATTACCAGGAAAGAGGCTTAACAAAAACCCCAACTGTTATAGCACCTATGACTGGCAATGCAGGGCTGCTAGAGACCTGATAGGCCATCCAGTGGCTCGGGTACCTGGATTCCATCAAGACAGAGCCGTGTCCCCTTCTGGAGGGTCTGAACCTGGAAATGTGTGTACATGAGGCAGGTTGAACTCTGAGTGGCACAGGTCACTCAGGGTATTATCCTAGGACATTACTTCACCTTCTTGAAACAGTTTTCTGTCCCTTAGACACTGTAGAAGGGTCACACACCTCTAGTCAATGAAAGACATCTGTGGCATTTTCTGCCTCTAAGTTAAAAAAAAAATGCTCCCTTCAACTTCAAACAAAACTTGGTTATGGTCTAAAAAATTTCTGGATAAAAAAAATAGTCTAAATTCACTGACAAAAAGAATAGAAACACCAACCACCTTTCCCACTCATTTGGGAACACCCGGAAGTCACTGTTATCTGACTCTTAGACTCTCATTTGTTTTCCCCCATGCAGAGAAAATACTTTCTCATGAGATGTTCCCCGAATTGCCGGAGCTAGTGGGAAGTCCTACATTGCACACTATTTAATCTTAAGGTTTTTCTGTCTAATTGATTACTAACTACAAATTTCATTTTGCCAGAGAAAAAAAATCAATTTGTTTGTTTCATGTTGAAAGTAGTTTTTCAAATAAATTCTGAAGGTATACTTATCAAGCCCTCTTATCTCTCATTAAACTAATGCGTTCAAGCATAATTAAGAAGAGGCTGGAGAGCCAAGTGTATTGTAATTCTGTGACATTAAAGAAGACGTATCAAAATGATTTTACAATCATATCATTACATCAAGCTCTACTGTGACTGCAATGGTATTATAGCCATAATTAGTTAGCTGTGGTACAAATTACTAATAAATCTTTAGAAATTAAATGCCTAATTTTTCAAAACCATATGTCTTCACAAATTGATTATGTAGAATTTAGAGGCTTTTTAATTAGGGAAAAATTTATGCAATGCTCTATGTAATAATTAGGAATCAGCTTTTCTGTAATATTATTGAACATCAGCAAAAAAATGAAATCTTTGGAAAATAGTCTGTGTTAATTATGGTATTTCACTGTCAAAAACAACATATATATGTAAAGCTTGAGAGGCTGGTGTGGCCTTTTAGTTTCTCTATTTTCCAGTCTTATCTGTTCCCTGATGGAACTGTCAATGCAATGGAACCCAAAACTAAATGGGCAAGGGATGACTCCCCAGGGACGGCGTCTCTGAGAGTATTCACTGGAGATTTGCACTGCTACACATTCAACACCCATTTCTCATTCTCAAAGGCAATGCAGGGCAGGGTGTGGGGTTCCTGAGAATTGCCTTCATTTTCAGGGATTATTTTTACATAAAAACACAAAAGCTCCTTTGTCAGGAAGGAGGGGACATCATTTGGGGTTGAACAAAGACAGTGAGGAACTAAGATTTCATTCTGTGTGTGATCAAAAGACCCAGAGATGGGGAGAAGCCTGAAGATGAGCCCCTGGGAACCTGCCATGCTTGTGGAGGGCAGCCTTCAAAGCCAAGGTCCTCCTGGAACAGAAAGGATAGTGGAAGCCACCTGAGATATTCCTTGTTCCTGCCTACTCTGGGGAAAAGATGAAAATGCTTTAAATGAGAGCAGAAGGAACGCTGTTAGAACCAGGTGGGGAGTTTGCAACCAGTCTGGAAGCTGACCAAGCCATCTGGCTCCAGCTCCCCTGCTTTGTGCCCCATGGGCAGGCAGGCTCTGTGGCCCCAGGTGATCTCAAAATGAGGCCAACTTTTCAAACTATCCAGGAAGAAGATTTCCTCCTTGCTAACCCTGTGAGTCATCCCTGTTTCCTCCTGTTAGGTCTCCTTAGAGCGTCAGCTGGCCCTTATCTAAAGGGTTTTCAGTTCTCTGTTATACTCCAGAGCTCATGATGCCCAGGGCCACTTGGTCTTTTATTGCTGTTAGCAGGAAGGAGCAGGGAAGATCAACCACAGCACCCAGTTCCCTGCTGCAGAGAGCAGAATCCACAGGAATTCACATCTGGAGGAAGAATTGTGAATAAATACGGTGGGAGCTCAGGACGGATAGCAGCAGCGCCAGTACACGACAGCCATTTTCCTATAGGGCAACGCAGCACCCAGCCCGCACTGTGAACAGCGAGGAGTCAGTAGCCCAAGATTATGACACCCCAGGCGAGAGTTTTGAAGAGTCTCCTGGATGTAGAGCTGCAAGAAAAGAGCCCAAAACATGGCTGCTGACAGACCTCAGAAGAGAGCGCAGACCTTTCCAAAGGAGCCTTGCAAAATGGCGTCAATTTTTGAATTCTAAATTCGATAGGCAAATTTGCAGGCTGACTAAGAAGGTTCTTGTCGGAAGCCAAAGGTGATGCCCGAGTCCCGAATGTCTTTGCTGTATGCAGGGAAAGGGCTTGCACATACCCTCAAAGGTTCTGCCTCTGCCTCGCAGCCAGGAAACAAGCCTTCTGAAGGCTACTGAGTGCTCCTTAAAACTGCCTAGTGCTCCCGCCTGGGGTCAGGACGGTTCCTTCTCTATGATGATCTAAGCTGCTGCCCTCTCTCACTGCCTGGTTGACCTTTCTGGTCTCTCACTGGTGAGCAGCTGTTCCCCACCCCTCCTCCTTTCGTTCTTCTGGCCACACTTTTGTTTCCAGCTTTCTTACACACACACACACACACACACACACATACACACACACACACACCGCCAGAGATTTCCCTAGCAGGATTTATCAACAGGCTGCAAACGCAGGAAAAATACAGACCTAGCTGGAAACACAACTGACTCTTCGTTTCTTTAAATTTTATGGATGAACAGAATTTGCCCGAAAAGGCACAAGAAAGCTAGGCTGTTCTCTTTTCTGGAGAGAGCACAGACAGGCTCCTGAAGAAGCTACAAGTCAATAGTGCCAAATATATCTCCCGTCAGCCCACCTCCTGCCACTGCGGGCTCCCAGCAAAGAAAAGAATGTGCTGGAGCAACGAGGCTTGTCAGTTCTGTGCTGGAGAAAAGGCTGCCAGTTATCATGTGGGTGGCACTACAGAGCTGGCCTTCTGTGGCTCTAAAGAGGGAGGCAGCTAAGGGGCAGCTAACACCCTTCCAAACAACAGAGGACCGCCGACGCTCACGCTTGCCGTTTTTAAAGACAGAAGCGGAGAGTCCAGTTTATACATTGTTAACACAAGGCCCACGCAACATAGAGGACATTTCTGTTGTCTGTAGATTGACTTCTATCTCACCCTGTACATTAACACAAATAGCAGGAAATAAAGTTTGCTCACTCACTAGCAGGTGTCGCTGGTGCTCTCTCTCTCTCTCTCTCTCTCTCCCCCTCCTTCTCCCTCCTTCTCCCTGTATATACACATATATGTACACACACATATGTATATACTCTCTATATACATACATATACACACATATATGCATATACTTTCTATTTATTCATATCTATATATATCTACACACATTAAACCAAGTGACTGTGGTGTGTATGGTGTATATGTATATATACATATATGAGGGAGGGAGAAAAAGAGAGTACATGCCAGATTGTACATAACTGGACTGGACTGTCTGTTCAGGTGATAACCAGGCGACTCATTGCATCTGCCATGCAGCCATCAAAGGCAAATCCCTGCACTTTTGGAGTCTTTAGATGTTGTTTGTGTCTTAAGTCTCCTTAAAGGCCCCTGGATTAGAGGATTCGTGCCCAGCCAGGATGGCACTGTTGGGGACATTATGGAACTTTAAAGAGATGGAGTCTACTAAGGGCTTGGGGATGGGAGTTCAACCTTGAAGTAGATTATGGGGTGTTAGCCCCCTGCCCGGTTTTGCTTCCCAGTCATGAGTTAAGCATCTGGCTCTACTGTGCTTTCTCACCATGTCATGCAGCCTCATCAGCAGCCCAGGGCTGTGAAGCCAATCCGCCATGAACTGTGCCCTCCAGGTTCTGAAGCAGCCTTTTGCAATACATGGATCTCAGGTAGTTTTGTCACCCTGGTGGTTGGAGAGGTTCCCCTTTCAGGAGGAATGTGGGTTGGGCAGTGAGATCTGTGGGCATGATCTGTATAGGAGTGTCTATGTCCTGAAAAACACCAGGCAAGCCACAGGGCCTCGGCCAAGTCTGTTGCATAAAGAGACATGTCACATGGACCTTGCATTGAGGAAACCTAATCGACACTTGCTGCTGACATGGGTCAGAGGGGTCCTCAGAGAGACATGGATTAGAGGACCTATGGACAGGAACCATGAAAGCCTCAGATAAGAACACCAAGGACACACAGACCAGTGACCTTTGTTCACAACTACTGTCCTGTGAGGGTGTTTCTGTCATAGTGACTGCACTAAAGATCGGTATTTATGGGTGCTGTTGTACATGTATTTATAGGTGGACTGGCTGTTTCATGACCTTGGGTGGGCATGTGTGAGGGGAAGACACATCTCAAAGTTTCTACTCCATGAAGTCTGGTACCAGCTTGAGGACCTCATACACAGGAAGATAACAGGTGCAAGATGCTTAGCTCACACAGTTCTAAGAACTTGCATGTGCACACACGTGCGCGTGCGCGCGCGCACACACACACACACACACACACACACACACACACACACACACTAACTCACTGAATCCTCACAACCGCCTTTTGATGCTACTGTGATGGGGCTCAGAAATGAACTTTCCTCAGGTCTGAGGCCTAGCAGACTGGTGTCTGAATGCAGGACAGCACCTACCAGAGGCCAGAGCCACTGAGCTACGCTGCCCCTATTCCCAGCTCCTTTCTGTTTCAGTGTTATCCTCACCCTGGGGGAGGGACAACACTCCTTTCCAGAGGAGTGTCCTTTCAGAAGTGAGATGCTAGCCACATGTAGGCTGCTGGACACTAGCCTGGGGACAGTTGACACAGTATAATAACCAGCGTGCACAGCTTTCCATCTGCTGATACCATGCTGGGAGTGTTCGTGACTTGATAATTATAATGCATAGAAAAAGAGAGAAGGAACTGTGAGTGAGAGAAGACAATCAGGAAACAGGAAATAATAAGAGAGCAGGAGAAAGGAAAAATAACCAGATGAGAAGGTCCAGGGAGCAAACAAGAAGAGTGAAGACAAAGGAGAAGGAGCCTAAATACTGAACATACATCCACGAGAGAAAGGGCAATCCCTGGTACATACAGCAATGCAAAACCTAGGATAAGACCAGCAAAGAGGAGGTGACCCGGGACATAAGAGGGGACTCTCCCAGGGAAAGGAGACAAAAGATGCTCGTAATTGAATTTGGGGCACGGGTTTTGCTGCTACATGTGAGCTACATCAACATTGCTCTTTGTTTTCAGGAAGCGCTGCAATCTTCTAAGATACAGGAAATGCCATTTGGTTTTGTCCCCACTGCTGGCCACCCAATTCCTGCTTGCTTGTTTATTTTTTTCTTGAGCAAAGAAGTTTCCCTAAAGGTTGGCATGTGGGATAAATCATGCAGAGGAAAGACAGGGAAATAACTCAGGAGGAAGGAAGGATTCATGGTGGCACCAGCCAGGTCAGGGAAATGGCCACAGAGCTGCATTCCTGAGAGGGCCCGCCTGCAAGGAACTCCACTGAGTTGAGAGGGCTAGCTTTGCCCTGGGACTGAGTGAGGGGTCATCCTGGAGGCCAGCCACAGGGCCTGGGACTTGGAGTGTTCTGTTTTAGATTAAGAGCTGGGTTCACCAAAGGGGTACAGCGTTGGGAGGAGCAGGGACATGTCCGCTTTTCCGAGACCTTGCTGGAAGCTGTCTGTACCATTGAATGGTGCGTGTGTGCAGGCTGTGGGAAAAGACACCTACCTCCCCTCAATACCCTTGCAGGAGCTGTTAGAGACTTTTCTTTGCATTTCTCTTGTTATGGGATAAGAAATGCAAGGGCTTAATAATGATACACTTTCAAAAATTGTTTTTGTACCCAAGAGTAGGCAGGTCTTTGTTTTTGAGAAAGGTCTTTGTTTTTGAGAAAGGGTCCCATTATTGAACCTGAGTGGCCTCAAAAGACTTAGCATCCTAACAGCTGAACTCATAGGCATTCACCTCCTTTACATACCTTTCAGGTAGTTCTCATCTGGTTCGTTGTTAATTTTAAAAGTGCCTCTCCCCACCTCCTTGGAGAAGCTGTCCTTTAGTCCTAGAGGTTAGCTATGCATGACACCGTGTCAAGATAGTCCATGGGATCTAAGACACTCATGAATGTTATTTAGAAGCAGTGGCATCATGTGGGTCACACGTACCTTTAATTCCAGTTTTCAAGAAGCTGAGACAGGAGGATTGCTGCTGTTTTTTTGAGCCCACCCTGGGCCACACAGCAAGTTTCAGGCCATCCTGAATTGCTATGAAATCTTGTCTCCAGAATGAATGAAAGGAAGAAAGAAAGAAAAGAAAGATCATCTTTATGTGCCACTAAGAAAGAAAAGCTGCACTGTAAACTAGACAGACCATTAGCAAGGAGATTAACGTTGATTCAGGAAACATTATACCGTTAACAGCATTATCTTGGACTGTGAAACATGTCACCTCTTCTGTCCAGGCATCCACTCCTGGAGAGGAGTGACTATGCTCCCTCCAACACAAACAGCCCTTTCATACCTTCTGAGCTTGCGTGCTAATTCCCAAGCAAATGGAGCCAGAGAGACTGCTGGGCCAGTCAGCTGCTCAGACTGCAGATTCTATTCATTTTGCACTTAATGTTCCCCAGGAAATTCAGGTACTAGGCAGGTATGGAATTGCATTCCTACTCTGTAACATGTACCCCAAGGCTAAGTGACATGATCTGAAGGCCCCTTAGTCACATCAGCAGGACCATGCCTTTAGAAGGTGAAGACAGGTCTCCGTTGGGCTGCTTTAAATATTCCCATGCTCAGGAAACATTAGGGAGAAGAAAGGCACAGGCTCACACTTCCCACTCCAGCTCCCGAGGAAGCCGGGCACCTGACTGGAAAATAATGAATGTGTCCTTGCCCCATCTGCTCTGGCATGGGGTCCCCTATTTTATCTCTGTGGCTGCTACCTGTCACCGGGTGGTGCTTGGCGCCGACAGTGGGGGTGTTTGAACACACCAAGACTATCTAAACAGACCATTAAAGGGTAGTAAAGCAACACCAGTGAATGACGGGCCTATAAATCTCCAACAACTTACACCTCCTGCACAGAGCTGGCCGCTGCGATGTCACTGTGTTTACATAAAATCAATTTTTACAAGCGATCTTAAATAATTAGGGAGGTCACCATCATCCACAGGTAGTCTACATTCAGTGGAGTGACTTCAGCATCAATCTCACTGATTTCTTTTGCTGACCTTCCACGTGGGTTTTTCTCTCTTAAGCTGCTCTCTTCTCTGATATAGGTCCTTTACGAACATCTGAAACTGCTTTATGAGGAGCAGAGTGACACCTCCTTATCAGTAGTTTACAGATGAGAGACCTTGCCATTCCCTATGAGCTCAGTCTTCGTGAAGCTCTTTTTTCTGTGTCTTTCCCTTGAGTTCTCTCATGGTCAGCCCTTGTTGAAACATCTGGAGTTGAAACATCTGGAGGCAGATAAGGTGGGGGAGGGCAGGCACACACATATACTAAAAACCAAAGCTGGACATGGAAAGTGAAAATCCCGGCTTTCGTGACAGCAGAGACTACTTGATGTAAATTCCTCTCTCAAGCCTTGAACTTTCTCAGTGCGGGTTGCTTGTTACAAAGCTTAAATAAAACAGAATTCCTCTCCATACCACACACCCATGAATGATGTGACCCACGGCACTGGATGAAGACAGCGATTTCATTGATTAAAAATTCTCCTCTAGAGAATCCTGTGTGCCACCCACTTGACCTGCCCCACCAGGAAGAAGGGAGCCACTCCCCTGGTGGCTGTGGTGTGATAAATCCCTACCTGCCACAGGACGCTGAGGGCTCCATTTGTTCCCTAAAGTATGTCCATAAACGGCCCGTCTGCCCGCCATCTGCAACAGGCCCGCATGCCTTCGCCACAAAGCCTGGCTACTACAGTGTGATGATTTTGCAGCTTCCCCTAGAGTCCGTTTTAATCGTCGTTGCAAAGGTCTAGAGCTGTGCAGCTCTGTCTTCTGTGGATGGGAACACGCCACACTGGTCGTTGATGGGATCAGAGCTTGGGTTCTTTTAAAATCCATGCACCCATGCATTTGTGCTCAACAAGTTTTTTGAATTTAAAAAAATAAACAAAAAACATAACTTGGAAAAAGTTTGTGGGCAGCAATGTGGGAAAAAAAAATCTAATATTCCTAGATGTGAAATGTATTTGGGTGCCACTTGGCTACTGAGGAGCCACATGACCAGGGTCACACAATTAACCCCATGGCCTCAATTGCCCTGTTTGAAAACAAGTCTTCTGGCTTAAGTTTAGGTTCTAAACCTTTTTATTTTTACATGTGTGTATGCATGTTGCATGTGTGTGAACACAGTGTATTTGAGGGCGCCCATGCATGCATACATGTATGTACATGTGGAGGTCTGAGGTTGATGCTGGATGCTCTCCTCCACGGCTCTCCACTGTGTGCGTTTACACATAGTCTCTCATTGAACTTGAAGCTGGCCATTTTGACTAGTCTGTTGAGTAAGCTTGTTCCAGAGATTTCTAGTCTCCATTATGTGCTTGTTGAGATGACAGGCAGGCCACCATACTCACCAGCCTTTGTGTAGGTCTCTGGGATCAGAACAAAAGTCCTTTTTCTTGCAGGACAAGCTGAGTCATTTCCTCAGCTGGGGTTCTAAATCATTACCATGCTTTTTCTCATGGATGGCTCTGAATTCTCTTGGATATTCTTATTGGAAAAACACGGTCTGATATCTAAATGTCTCCTTTACTCCACAACCCTTACTGGACATTTCTGTAAACCTTCCCGAAGATTTCTATCACTAATCACCCCAATTAATGAAAGGAATCACTATAAAGATAAGTTAACAAACTCTGGTTGGTTGCTTTGATCCTGCTAGGGTGACCTATTTCTCATTACTGTAGTTCAAATAATTCATATGAAGAACATCTGACCCACCCCTGGCACGCCTGGAAGGTGTGATTGTTCCTGTCTGTGACGGCCATCTTACGTGACCCTCTCAGGCTTCTGTCTGCATTTCTGTCCCTGCAAAAGTTAGTCTTGTCATGTTCCCTTTTCAGGGCAGTTGGTCTCTAGTCAAACATAGAAGCATGGAAGGATTAGGCAGTCTAGGAATGCCTGCTGCTTCACCACTGCTAATAATGTGGAGCGCGTCTGAGCAGAGCCTGCCACTCACGCCGTGTGCTATTTGTCTAAACATCTGCAGCTCATATTACTCCTCTGCGAGCCAGTGGGAGGAAAAGAAAGACTGAGTGTTAGCAATTACTTCTTCAGTATTTCCCAACACACACACACACACACACACACACACACACACACACACACACACACACACACACACATATATATCCACACATCATACAGATACACATACATACACATGTACATACATATAAACTTTTCACCCAGATCTCCCTGCTTCTTCTATTACCAGGCTGTCCCTAAAGTCCCTTGGTATATAGTTTCCATTTTTGCTTTCCCGCTTCCCCTCTGGCACAGGCAGAGAAACTGTGCAAACCTGGATTTCCATTTTCTTAGCAGAAAGAAAATGACAATTACAAGGTATCTCCAGCCGGCCACTGGTACCACGTCCAAGCCTACCTGACACCCAGAGCCTTTCCAAGATGCCGTAAGCAAACATGGTCTTGCTGAACCCTCGAGTCTTGTAAGCAAACATGGTATTGTTAAACCCCCGAGTCTTGTCACCATGCTTTTTTTTTTTTTTTAAAAAAAAAAGAAACCAACTTAGTCCATGGTGTGTGGGGGGAAGAGAGGGGAACTGTGTGTATAAGGATGTACATGTATTGTGTATGTGTTTAAGTATGCACGTGTGTTGTATGAATGTGTGTATTTGTGGGAGAAAAGTGCAAGCATACATTAAGTTGGGTGCTTTTCTGCCCTATACAGCAGTCACTGAGATGAGGAAATTTATGGGGAAGTGTCCTTTACACATCTGTCTGTAAAAGTCTATTTCTACAACAAATTAAGGGTAGGGAACAGAAAGTTGACTGTTGGTGTCTGTGGCCTGGGGGAGATTAGAAAGCCACACCAAGTAGGGCTGTTCTGGGTCCTGAAGTCTAGTAACTACAGAAAGTCTCCCATCACGGTATATACTACCCATTAATATTAGGTGTTACTGTGATGCAAACTGTATATAGTGCCTCTTGATTAGACAAACCGCGCAAACATCGATGGGGTCCCTACTAGGTATCAAGCATTATGTATTTCCATGGGAAGTTGATAATGAGCTCTGAGGAAAGAGAGCTAAATAATAGGATACCCAAGATGGAGAGGGCCAAGTTCCAAGTCATGTAGCCAGTTCTCCACTCAATCCATAGCTCCACTTGGGGGTTTGCCTAACAGACAAAATGCAATATTACACCTGCAGTGAAGTAATCTTCTCTGAGCTAAGGTTTACAGAGCACTCCCTGTGGGCCAGGCGTGGTTTTAAGAGCTCTGCAGAGATTAGCTCATTTATTCCTCATTAATCCCGAAGAGGTAGATGTAACATTATCCTCATTTCATAGCTGAGGAATTAAACCATTGGGAGACTCACAAGCTAGCCAGGCTTACAGAGCTCAAAAACGGCAGGTGAAGGTGGGGACCTTGGGAGTCTGGCTTCAGAGGCCCAGCCTTTAATCGTTCCCTTTCAGAAAAATGGCTGAGTTGATTGCAGACAGCTACAGCTCATTCTCTCCATGGTCTGCACCTCTCAGGAAATAGCTGCATGTGTTCATAAGGAGGACTCAGAAGAAAGTGAGGCGTGGACTCTCTTAATACATGGTCATCTCTTAGTGAGGAAAACCATGAACTCCAGAACTAGGAAGGGTTCAAGCTAGCCTCAAGCCAATTGCTTATTTCATATGCATTGTGTATGTCATATACTGTCTTAGTTAGGGTTTCCATTGTTGTGAGGAGACACCATGACCATGGCAGTTCTTATAAAGGAAAGCATTTATTTGTGGTGGCTTACAGTTCAGAGGTTCAATCCATTATCATCGAGGTGGGACATGGTAGCATGCAGGTGGATATGCCGCAGGAGGAGGAGTGGAGAGTTCCACCTCTTGATCTGAAGGCAATAGGAAGTAGACTGTGATACTGGGGGTAGCTTGAGTATAGGAGACCTAAAATCCTACCCATAGTGACATGCTTTGTCCAACAAAGTCACACCTACTTCAACAAAGCAACACCTCCTAATAGTGCCACTCCCTTTGGAGGTCATTTTCTTTCAAACCATCACATATGCTTTAGCCATGTTTAGTTCATTTATCCCTCAAAATGGTAAAATGGTGCTTCGCTCAGCAATCTGTTCCAGGAGCAAGGACTCCTTACTTGATCATGTACATCACCACGTTCCTGCTGTGCTTTGTAGTAAGATAGTGTGGTGGTTTGAATAAGAATGGCCCTCATGGGCCAGAGAGATGGCTCAGTGGTTAAGAGCATTGCCTGCTCTTCCAAAGGTCCTGAGTTCAATTCCTGGCAACCACATGGTGGCTCACAACCATCTGTAATGAGATCTGGTGCCTTCTTCTGGCCTGCAGACATACACACAGACAGAATACTATATACATAATAAATAAATATTAAAAAAAAAGAATGGTCTTCATTGGCTCATGTATTTGAAGTCTTCGTCACCAGGAAATGGTATGGTTGGATAGGGTTTCTCTTTTCAGCAATAGACCAGTGACTATGACAGATGAACTTGGGTTTTAAGGCAGTCACTCTAAGTACAGGAATTCTACACAGATAAGAACCCATGGCTACGACGATACCTAAAGAACCCATTATTTCAAGACAAATGGACCAAAGGAAGCATTTTGTCTGCAGTAACAGGGTGGTGGAGATGAAACATCTGCTACCTTGTACATGGAGGGTGCGCTGCTTTTTGCCCCCTTTGAGGTTGTAGCTTTTCCCAGGTGGGAATGCCAATAGAAGGTAAGCCCTCAGATTGTATTCCTTACCCAGCAGCTCTCCTTTAATACAGTCTTTGTGGCCAAAAAAGTGCCCTGATGGATGTTCCCTGTTTTCTGGCAATCTAGTTTATTTCTCTCTGCTGGGTTTTCAGCAAAGGGCATTCTCAGGCTGACAGCTAATCAGAGCATCCCACACTCTATAAAGGCTGTGGGCTTCAGGGAAAATGCCAAGTAGAAACAAAGATGCATAAAATAACCCCAGAACTCTCCGTGTGTTTCAGGCTATGGTTCTGGAGTTCTTTGGAGGCAAAGTTGAGATTAGAGCAGATGCTTTGGGTATGGCTACTGGTCTTCTGAGGACTTGGATAGAACCCTGCGCAGAATCCATCCCAGCAGGGGTCCTGTTAGGCTTGGGCATCTGGTCTTTCCCTTCCAGGTCTATTTGGGTTTCTTCATCCATTTCAGAAGCTAACATTTCACCTTAGACCCTATGAAGGGGAGACTGAGAGATCTTTATTCTTCCAGTCCTCTCCCAGGCTTGGGCAGCAGCAGGTGGACAGTGTTGATTTACCAAAGGCCGGTAATGTCTGTTGAGATTGCTGTCCCACAAACAGTCCAGCATGCACTAGCCTCCTTTTAGCTTTGGAGTCTGAGCATATCAGTGAAGGTCTGCCGTTACCTGTATCAGAGTAGCTCCGCATCTCTTGATCTCTCACTACTCTATACATAGTTTAGGCTCCCTTCGACCTGCCTGTTTTTCCCTGCTGGGAATTTACATAGTACAATGTTAGGTTCCAGGACTGATTGTTCTCTGTGCTCCGATCATTTCCTCTGGTCCGCGCGCAGGGTTCAGCTCTCCAGAAGCTGACCGCCATGGTGCATCTTGATTGACAACTTGATGGGTTTTAGAACTACCATAGAAACAAAACCCTGGTCTTATGGTAAGGGATTATTGAGATTAGGCTAATTAAGATGGGAAGACCCATGATAAATGCTGGAGGTTCTATTCTGTAGGCTGGGTCCTCAGACAGAAGAAAAGGGAGAAAGATGCTGAACACGAGCATCACTTGTTTTCTGCTTCTTTTGAAATATTATTTATTTATTATCTTTGTGTGTGCACACCTGTATGCCCATGCTTGAAGGTGCATGCTTGTCACAGATAATGTGTGGAGGTCAAAGGACAACCTTGTTGAGCTTGTTCCCTCCTTTTACTTTTTTAGGAGTTGCAGAGTAGAACTCACAATGTCAGGCTTATGAGGCAATCCCCTTTACGTGCTAAGCTATCAAGTGGGTCCCCACTCTCTGATCTCCTAGATGGAGCATGACCAGCTGCCTCGTGCCTTTTACCACCATGCTGGAAGTGCAGTCAAACTGTGAGCCGGGTTAAATTCTCCTTTCCTTCAAGTGCTTCCTGACAGATGTTTGACCACAGTAATGAGAAGAGTTGTCAATACCTTGATCAAGTCCCTGACTTCTGCATCCAGCTGTGACCCCCAGTTCTTGTATACTCATCCTTGTCCTCATGACTCTATTTTGGGAATAAGTAGGATACCAGTTTAATCATGACTTTGGTTTGTGGTGACTTGAAGAATCAAAATAGACCTACAATTCTCATGAGATATCATGTGACCCTCCCTTTGATTTTTCTTTTTGGAAATTTATTATACAGCAGCTCACATGTGCACACTCTACTAAAACATTGCTTTGCCTTCTCCTCTGGAAGTTACTTTGATATATTATTTTCCTGCCTAATAGTTGCTCATCACCAAAAACTGGATGTCAAGTCAGGACAAAAACTCCTTTCTCTATCTGGAAACAGTAGACGTTGCTGGTTCGTGTTCTACCAGCCACTGGCTCACATGGTTGGAAGGGACCAGGTGAGGTACTCAGTCAATTCTCAGACACAGATGATTGAAATGGTTTTATTTCAATTATCAAAGGAGAAGAATACCCTATGCCAAGTTATGAAACACTTCTCTAAGTGCTGTAGAGCCTTGGGCATCTGACTTGCACACTGAATTTCAGAGCTAAAAATAATTATCTGATCAATGCGGTGGTGGCGCATGCCTTTAATCCCAGCACTTGGGAGGCAGAGGCAGGTGGATCTTTATGAGTTTGAGGCCAGCCTGGTCTACAAGAGCTAGTTCCAGGACAGGCTCCAAAGCCACAGAGAAACTCTGTCTCGAAAAACCAAAAAAAGAAAACAAATCAGCTGAGCAGAAAGCACCCAGAAATAACATATTATGTATCATTCATCATCCTCTTTTTAAAAAAATAAAATAAAAGGACTGTCTTTTTTCTTAGCCAAACCTGGCTTCAAACTTGCAATCTTCCTGCTTCAGTTTCTTGCATATGGGATCATTTCTTGGTTTTCCAGCCCAATAAAGTCATTCCAGAAGTGCAAAGATCTGCTCTGAGCTTCATAATGCCCTGCACTCTCCAGTCCTCACTCTTTCTCGACTTCCCATTCAATCATCTATTCAGTCACACTCAATAGTCTCTGTCTGTCTGTCTCTGAAATCTCACCTGGACTAACAACTTTAAATGCTACTTATGCAACAAACACTCCCAAACTTCTATCCCCAGCCGTGGCTGCCCTAAGTCTAGACTTCACTCTGTGGCAGGGAATCATCCTCGGAATTCTGACTGATTTCTAAACACGCACCGCCAGGGCAGATCACGTGACTTTCCTTTTTACTCTGCAGCCTGTCCCCAGCCTGGCTTCTCTAAAAGTTTTCTCCACTGTCCATCAACTTTCTTGGGTGACAGGGCTTCTTAGAGTCCCATCTCTTCTGAGCCACCACTCCGTCCCGTGAGTCCAATCCCAACCCGCATTCCACATTTACCCAGTTCAGCAGCTCTGGGACAGAAAGCTGCCATCTTCTCTTGCCTGGCATATGCCACAGCTTCCTAAATTATGTTTCCCCTTCCATTATGACCTGCTTGATAAACACTTCTGGCAGAAGCACAAGAGTATTGAAATTCATGGTTTACATCTCCACTGATTTTGTACCCAAGGCATCAGCAGGTGATGTTTAGAGGTATTTCTGTTTGACACAATTGTAGAGAGTTGAGGATGACATCCTCTTCCTTAGGCAGGGGTAGCTTTAAGACACCGTGGCGGAAGCACAGACCCACCCTCCCAAGACTGAGGAACTGCTAATAGCCTTCTGTTTGGGTTTCCCAACATCCAGAAACAGGAAAACACGTTGTTCTTCATAAAGGATGTAGCTCGTGGCATTCTGTGTCAACTCCGCAAATGAAGGAAGACAGATGCTATCCTTCGAGGCCCTGGAAGGAGTTACCAACCTGCTGGATTGGAATTTTCCTACCCCGAAACTATGAGAGAATACAATTTGGTTGTTTCAGAACACTGAGTCTGGGGTAACTTGTCATGGCAGCTGCAGAAAACTAATTTAAGCTCCCAGGCTC
>JAQHUG010000123.1:1907659-1958017 GCA_028555095.1 Dicrostonyx torquatus
CCCCATTGGCCACTGTCTCTTTTCTCACTCTTTCATCTGTCTACAACAGCTTTCTTGGGCCACACTCTGCCCAGGCTGGCCACCACCAAGCCTCCCTAGATCAAGATCAATCGACATTTCTTAAGCTTCCCACGTGCTCTGTCTACATTTTGGCAGGCCTTGGCTGGCCTTAGCCTCTATTCCTTTTTAACCTACTTATGTCAGGGATCTCCTCCTTCCATTTCTTGGGTAGATATTTTCTCTGAGATTGAAACATTCTATCTTGCAGGGGAAGCTCATTAAGACAGGAAGTAAACAACTCAAAACAGTCCCTGAAACTGACCAGATTCACCAGGCTCTTCCTTCCTCAACTATGTAAAAGTAAAAAGAAAAAATACTACAGCTTAGAGTCCCTCTCAAGCCAACTGAGCTGCTTGTAAGAGCCCCTGACTGAGAAGCATGGGAAAATCAGACAGGAGCCAAGCCGTCTGGAGGGAGCAAGTGTGAGAGAAGCTGCCTACCAAAGGGTCAGACTGACTCAGCTGTGTGCGGAGGACACACTTCTGCCTGGTGAGCTGCTTGCAGGCTGTGCAATGTGTTTGGGTCTCATCTTTGTGAACCATCACCCATGCCGGGGTGGGCGTTGGTGCTGCAACTGTCTTTGAGTCATCTCTGCTCCTTTAAGTAACCCCTTAGCTGTAGTCCTCTGGTTCACAAAGCTGACCTTTGGCGGTGTCATCAGTTTCCTCTCTGAAGAGAGTAGATGTCTGTTCATGTCCCCCAGGAACGCAACATCATTTCCATACCCAACTGAGCTGTTTTCTGGGTCTGCCTTAAGGTATCGGCCAGGGCCACAGTGCTCCCTTCCCTCCCACAGCTATGTGTTATAGCTGTTTTTTCCAGACAACTTTTTGTATGCGCTTAACTATAACTAATGCATACAATTACAGCTTATAAAGGAGGGTCAAAGGTTATATTTTGGTTCACAATGAGTGGCTTTGCTTCTTTGCAACTGTGGCAGAGATAACGTATCTCAGCAGTCTTGTGTGGCAAAATCGTTGCTTAATGGCCAAGACACACACGAGGAAGAAAGCACCTACTTGCCATCCCCTTCCATGACCTAATGTATTTTACTAGATCCCAGCTCTTAGCGGTGTCAGGGCTTCACCCACCCTTCAACACAAGAGCCCTTGGAGGACATTATACATACAGAACACAGTACAGTGAGTGCTCTCCTCTTCCTGGGGCCCTTTACCTGGTCCCGTCTCGAAAAGCTGAGCATCCAGGCTGTTAAAGGAGTTGGGTGTGAGCATCCTGTATCTGCTTGCATAGAGCAATGGGTACTATTGTTACCGTTGATGCAAAGTCACTGAAATGGATCCACATTTTCCAGTGGTGGAATGGGAGATGGCAAATGGGCTTCTGGTCTTTAATAAGATATATACGGGATGCAGGGACCACGACTGTCTGCACCCTGGTTGCCAGTACTTTTGTCTCACAGCCTGGTACCTAACCTGTAGGGGAGGATTGTTCCTGAAGGGGCAGGGAGTGCTCTCTCCTAACAGCTCATTCCTTCCAGAGTGCAGCAGGTGCTGCTGAGTGGTCCCACATCACATCGAGTCCTGGGAAGTACATGGCAGATGTCACTTAAAACACAAGGAGCACACTGAGATATCCAGTCCCCATTAGGTAGGGACAAGGAACCCCTCTCTTCAAAGGGAGATTATCTTTAGGGATGGCCCTCTGTTAGAAGGGCTGTTCATTTTCTGGGGCAGCACTTCCGGGATGACCTCATCTTTGAAGGGTGCTCATCACCTACATCTCTTTATAACCTTCTGCCTGTTGCTATAACCATAAAGAGTCTGTACAGAAAATGCAGCTATGGCTAAGTTTGGGCTAATTATATGTTTCTTATTTGCATTCATCTCTTCCCTTCAGAAGATAAAATGAATGAATGCCTCCAAATGCAAGCACAGTACGTAGGAAATGCTGTCACTCAAGCCTGTAGGGAGAAGCTGTTGTCTCCCCCGAATGGTAAGTTTCTCCTCACTAGCAGAGACCCAGCAGAGGCAGCTAGAAAAATAACTCAATCTGGACGACTACTTCCCAGAGAGAATGTTTGGGAAGGGGCATTTAAGCCATATATAAGTTATAAAAATAATATATATTAAATTATTATATATTATATAATATATATATTATATAATTTATTATAATTTAATTATTATATATTATATAATATATATATAATTTTATATATATTAAATATATATAAAATTATTTCTTTCATTGTTAGTTGTTTCTTTCAACTTAAAGCTCCCCACCCCATTTTTCTTTTTCTTTTTTATTGATTTTTATTGAGCTCTACATGTTTTCTCTGCTCCCCTCCCTGCCTCTCCCCTCCCCTTCAAACCTCCCCCAAGGCCCCCATGCTCCCAATTTACTCAGAAGATCTTGTCTTTTTCTACTGCCAGGTAGATTAGATCTATGTATGTCTCTCTTAGGGTCCTCATTGCTGTCTAGGTTCTTTGTCCACCCCATTTTCAAAGTTCTAGTTCTGTCTGTTTTCTGGGAACTGTGGCCCTATCTTTAGAGACCCTAAAGACCTTCTAAGCAGAGCTGGCCTCTGTTAGCCTCATCACTGTTTCCAAGCAATTAACACTTAATTGCAATTTCCACGTAGCTACCGTTTGATCTATTTTCCTCACCTCTCATTTTTCTAAGGAAATAGTAATACCAAGAGCCAGAGGGTGAAAAGTCACTTGTCAAGGGGGGGACCATGGTGCTGGGCGATAATCAGCAGTAGGCTCAAATCTCGTTTCTACTATTTATTAGCCTTGCAAATGTGTCATGGTGCTTAATGGCTTTGAGCTACGCTTTTCATTTGTAAAACAGAAATAACAACATCCACGTTACAAGGCTGCAGCCAGCGCTAAAGGAAATGGATGTGGAGTCTTAGCGGAGTCCTCCATACATCAACTAAATGTGAGTCTAGTTGTTCCTCACACCTGTGGGGAGGAAGTCTGTGGTAAATAATCCGTCCTGTGTGCTCCTCAAGGGTGTTTATGCATCATGCTTCAGGCTGCCTAGAGTCGCAGGAGGGCCACCAGCAAGGTTGCCTCTTCAGTGTGTCATCCCCCCTTTCTATCCTAAAAGCTGGCGTGGTGGCTTCTCCTAGGACTTCTGTGGCTCTTGTAGAAATGTTGTTCCAAGTGGGGAGTATGGGGAGGCTGTCACTGGAGGAACTTAGCCACTGTCATCTTCTCCAGGCAGGTTGAATTGGTAACAGGAACAGTAACCAGACTGTTCTCTGATATTTTACCCAGAGCGAGGTTGGGAGGCCCTCTCTTCTCCTTTGAATAGAAGCACAGCTATGAATGCTTGTGGATAGCAGACACGACAACATGCCGTTTTTTAGATTATGTCATAAAGAGCTATGCTACATCCGCCTTGTTCTCTAGGACAAGTGTTCGGAAGCTACCCTATAAGGGGCTACTTGAGATAGCTCAGTGTCTTGTTGCCAAGACTGGGTTCCAGCTTTGTGACAAATATGTTAGAAGGAGCAAACTGGCTCCCATCAGTTGTCTTCTGGCCTTCACACACACACACACACACACACACACACGCACGCACGCACGCACGCACGCACACACACGCGCACACACACGCACGCATGCACGCACACGCACACACTCCCTTACACATACATCCAAATGAAATAAACAGATAAAGATGAAATTAAAAATAAGAATTCTGACTGCTCAAGGTGTCCATGCCCCTGCGGAAGTGCACTGTGCATGGAGGGTGAGGTTCTGTCCACACTGCCATCTCTGTGTCACCCTGGCCTGCTGTGTCGTCAGATATGGACGTCAAGAATTTTCCACGTGGTTCTGTTCTCCAGCTGCCAAGCCCACGGTGGCCCTTGGGCAGTGTCAGCTGTGGTTGTGTCATGACATTGTTGAAGAGAGGTAAGCTATCCCCCTGTGCTGTGTCCAAAGTCCTATCTTTCTGTCCCTACCTATCATGGCTTCAGAGTGGGTCATTGTCCCACAAGCACAACTAAAGATACAGCTTACACTTAGTGTGAAGGGCAGGAGTTAAGGAAGTCTGTTTACCTTTTATGGCACATGGGATATTCTGGGTAGGAAGCAAGAAGCTAGGGTGGTTTCACTTCATATTCTACAACAAATAGAAGAAGTTTTAGGGCCTCTGAGTGATAGAAGCTGGCTTTAGACAGCCATCTGGTCACTGCCAAAATAAGGCAAGGGATGGGCAATATCATACTTGAAATTTAGAGCGCACTGAATCAAAATGGGAGCGAGAATTCCAATGCCGGCAGAACAGGGGAGTTGAGATGTATTCCAAGAAGTAGAATTTGAGGAGTTTGGAAAGTTTGAAGTTTTAACAGGAGCATGGAGGCATTTTAATTGTCACAGTGATGAGATATTTATATCTCTTACAAAAGAGGCACTTCAGAGAGGATTGCATTAGTTTCATGTATTAAAAAATAAATGAAGACAGGTGAACTGTGCAGTCTCACACTGATTTAGAGGGGGAACACAGACCGCTCGCTAATCCGGCCCAGCTCCTTCCAGCTCTGTCAGTTCCCAAGGAGAGCGAAAGCTAAACCTGCCCACACCCCTGCCTCTGAATCTAGTTGCCCTAGGCACATAGGACATAGGCTCTTGTTCTTGGTTTCAGGGATGAGTTTTAGGGTGTAGGCGAACCTCCAGCAGGGGGGAGCAAATTTGGGACATGTGCATCAGGCTTACTTGGTGGTTGTGAGCTTAGATTGTTAAAAACTACTTACTACCTTTTTCTGTTGAGATGGCCTCAGTTTCCCCATCTGTCCACTTAGTCACATATTGGAAAATGTATCTAAATGGCCAGTAGATTTTAGGCTCTAGCACTTATGATGTAACAGTAAGTAATACAAGCAGAACATTTCCTGTTTTGATTTCATATTCTAACAGAGTAGTTTTGATATAAATCTAAATAAAAACCATCAACACACAAAGACAATAAATTATGTACTATGCTAAAAGACAATGAATAACATAAAGCAAATCCATAGGAAGACAATATTCCTATGGGAGAACTGCAATTATAGTTTGAGATTATAATTACATCATTTCCCCCTTTTCTTTTCCTCCCTTCAAACCCTTCCCGTATCCCCTTCTTTGCTGTCTTTCAAATTTGTAACCTATTCTTTTATTAATTGTTCTTTCATGTATATACACATATATTCCTAAATACAGACTGCTCAATCCATGTAGTGTTTCTTATATGTATGTTTTCAGGGCTGACTGTTTGGTACTGGATAACCAACTGATGTGCTCGTCCTTGGGGAAGACTATTTCTCATTTCTTAGTGGCCTGTGGTCCTTTGCGTAGGGTTGAGGCCTGGGCTTTCCCCTCCATCCACTTTATCATGTTTGTTTTTCTTGTTCAGCCCATGCTTTGACTGTCATGTGTGGCTGTAGCTTCTCACGTTGCTATGAGACACAGTCCTACTGCAAACTCCCTGATCCTTTGGTCCTTACACCCTTTCTACTCCCTCCTTCACAAGAACTGTGGTTTTAAACAGAATGTGCAGTTCTTAGACTGTGATGGTTAATCCTATCTGTTAATCCTTGATTGGATTTAGAAGAGCTATCAAAACAGCCGTGTGTGTGTGTGTGTGTGTGTGTGTGTGTGTGTGTGTATTTGACATTGTTACCAAAGAGCAGGGAAACGTCACCCTAAATGCATATGGCACTATTCCATGGTCTGGGGTCCAAGACTGCCCAAAAAGGAGAAAACAAACTGAGAATCAGGATTTATTCTTCTCTGCTTCCTGGCGGAAGGCACGACATGACACCTGCCTTGAGCTTCTGCAGAGGTCCCTTCCCTGACATGATGGATGTCCCCTCAGATTCAAAGCCCGAGTAGAGCCTGTCTTTCTGAAGTTGCTTTGCTGGCATTTTATCACAGCAACAAGAAAATTAACTAGTCAAGGAGCTAAGTAAAGTTAACATTTGAATGAAAAGTTAAAGGAAGTTGGGGAGTGGGCTTCATGATATCTGAGTGAAAAGCAGCATAAGGACTTTCAGGTGAGGGTCTGCTGGCTTGTAAGAGGAGTAGGAGGAAGGCAACCATATTGTTGCACACCTGCAAACCCAGTCCCTGAGAAGTTGAGATATGAGGGTTCAGAGGTTATTATGGGCCATGTAGAGAGGCATTATCCCAAAAAAGGAAAAGATGAGGAAGGGTGGAGGAAGAAAAGAAGAATCAGATAAACAAGTGTAAAATAATCTCATAAAGGTTAGACGTGCAGGGACAGAAGACAATACGTACGTACAATATACATGTGAAGACAAAAAGCACAGAAGGAGCTTGAGCTCCCATCTACCAAATAAAACAAACCTTACCAACCAAAAAGAATGGCCATTGGGTTTGGTGGCTGTGGTAGTTTGAATGTAATTGGCATCTTTAATCTTATAGGGAGTGGTACTATTGGGGGTGTGGCTTTGCTGGAGTGGGTATGGCCTTGCTGGAGGGAGTGTGTCACTGTGGGGGTGGGCGTTGAGGTTTCCTATGCTCAGGATATGGCCCAGTGCCTCAGTCAACTTCCTGTTGCCTGCAAGATGTAAAATTCTCATCTACTTCTCCGGCACTATGTCTGCGTGCATGTTGCCCTGATCTCCACCATGACGACAATTGACCGAATCTCTAAACTGTAATTGAGCCACCTCAGTTAAATGGTTTCATTTACAAGAGTTACTGTGGTCATGATGCATGTTCACAGCAATAGAGACCCTAACTAAGACAGTGACACACACCTGTAATCACAGAACTTGGGAGAACAGACAGGAGGACCAGTGATTCAATGTCAGCCTTGTTTATATGAGACCCTGTCTCAAAACAAACAACGAAATCAAACAGCAACAAAAAGTGTTACAAAAGACATAAATATCAATATTCCTACTAATGAGATTAGCTCAACAGGAGGAATGATAATTTAGACTACATATACTTCTAGTGTTGGAACAGTAAGTTATATAAATGTATACTGCTTGATCTAACAGGTAGTCTTGAATATGATAACATTTAGGAACAGAAATGACCCACTTATGCCAATAGGTGAAGAGATAGTGACAAAAAATTCCTTCCAACATTTGCATGTAGAATGCATAGTCTTCTTGTTAGGATGTGGAACATTGTATTGAACAGACTGGATGACACTTTATAAAACAAATTTAAAATTGAAATCATAATATGTAACTTCTAAGAATACAACCTAACGCCACTAAAGGCCAACAAGAGGCACCTTAGAAGTTATACAAATAACTGCAGATTTAAATAATTCTTTTTGATGAGCAAGCAGTCAATAAGGAAATCAAAAGAATTTAAAAATGTTAAAAAAAAACAAAATGAAAGCACAACATATCCAAACTTCTGGGATTTTGCAAAAGCAGCCCCAAGAGGAGTTCTTATGGCAATAAGTGTAATTATTTAAAAATCGAAAAGGTCAAGGTGAAGGTAGCAGGGTCATGGGTTCAAGATCAACTCAGGCATTATATGCAGATGAAGAAAGAAAGAAAGAAAGAAAGAAAGAAAGGAAATCTCTGATGAACATATATGTTGTCACAATAAACCATAAAGCATTTGCAAAGCCAGTTCAATATATACATATATATAAAAACAAGCATAAATTGACCACATAAACAGACATAAGGAGAGAAACTGCATGATCATCTCTTCTGAGAAGACCTTTGACAAATAGCCAATATCTATTTATGAGAAAAGTTCTGCAGGAAAGAGAAAAAAGAAATCCAAGGATATATCTCAACCTAAGCAATCCGTGTACAGGCATCCCACATCCAGCATCGTCCAAACAGGAGAAAAGCTCCAAGCATTTCCACTAGCATCCGGAACAAGACGAAAGTGTCCACTCCCCCTACGTATGTCCAACAGCGTATTTAAGTCTTATCTAGAACAGTAAGACAGGTGAGGAAGAGAAAGTGTAGACACGCAAGAAAGGAAGAAATTGAAGCATTTTTATTTGCAGAGGATGTGATTTTATATGTAAAAAAAAAAGACTCAAAATTTCACCAAAAAATTTTACAACTGATAAACACATTAAACAAACTAGCAGAACATAAAATTAACAGATAAAATAATTAGTATTCCCATATACAAATGATAACTACATTAAGAAATCTGGGAAACAATGCCATTAGCAAAGCCTCAGGTACAGAATAAATCTAACCAAAGAAGTGAAAGACCTGTGAAGTGAAAACTTTGAGACAGTGGAAAAAAAGAAAGTGAAGATACCAAAAGGTGGAAAGGTGCCCCACACTCTGGTACTAGCAGATTAACAATGCAGAAATGGCCATTCTACCAAACATAATCTACGACTTCAACTCAATTATTCATAGAAATTGGAAAAACAGTCTTAAATGTCATATGAATGCTAACATTTTAATAATAAACCCATGGGATTGGAGAGCAAGGATAGACCAAATCCAAAGTTACTAGAAGGGAAACAAGAAAATAAAAATAAAATCTCCCCAAAAATGAAGTTTTGAAGGATAAATATAATTGTCAAACTTTTAACTAACTAGATGACATAAGAAGAAATTAATAAAATCAGATGAAAGAGGAGTTATTGCAATTGCTGTCAGAGACATATAGAGAAGATATATACAAGATCATATGTAAAATATTAACAGGATCGTGAGGATGGTTATCAATAGCTATGTATGTGTCAAAAAGTGGAGACCCTGGAGTAAATAGTTTTTTTTTCTTTTTTTGGTTTTTTGAGACAAGGTTTCTCTGTATATCTCTGGCTGTCCTGAAATGCACCATGTGGACCAGGCTGGTCTTGAATTCATAAAGATCCGCCTGCCTCTGCCTTCCTGAGTGTGGGATTAAAGGCATATGCCAACCACCACCTGGCTGTAACTGGACTATTTTCTATACACACACAACTAGCACACTGAAACAGGGAGGAGGCAGAAATCTCAAACAGATTAAGCTAGTAATGAGACTGAATTGGAAACAGAGTCTACAAGAGAGGGCAGAAGCCAGGTGGCATCACTGTCAAATCTTACCACCTTAAGGAAAAGTCTTCTGCAATGTGAAGTATTGAACAAGGTGGAGCCCTCGTTCTCCCAGGCTAGAATTATCTGCATGCATGCATGTGTGCATGTACACTCACACAACATCTATAGACCAACATCCCTGAATGATATGAGTGTAAATGTTCTCAGCACAGTACTAGAAGAGTGTCTTCAATAGCACATAAAAAGATTACACACCTTGATTAAGAGCCATTTACTCAGGTGTGCAATGACAGACATGCCAACACATGTAATGTATCACATTAACAGTTGAGATAAACAATGAAGTCATTTTAGCAGATACAGAAAATGAATCAAGTTCAATGTCCCATAGCAGTAGACAACCTCGAAAGGTGGTGTAGAAATAGAAGCAGAACACTATGCATATACCAGACAGACAGCCTCCATGATGCTGAATGGGGAAAGAGTCAGTCATTTCCTAAATATAATTATGAACAAAAACAACATCCACTCTTACCATCCTCATCCAGCAGATTAACCGAAGCCTTCAACAGCTCAGGAAGGAAGAAGTTGCAGGGATCGGAAAGGAAAAGTTCTATCTGTACCTGCATGTAGACAGATGCCTAAAATTTCCCCTAG
Organism: Dicrostonyx torquatus; assembly: GCA_028555095.1. Classification (NCBI taxonomy): domain Eukaryota; kingdom Metazoa; phylum Chordata; class Mammalia; order Rodentia; family Cricetidae; genus Dicrostonyx; species Dicrostonyx torquatus. Next base: position 1,917,342 of record JAQHUG010000123.1, read on the forward strand.
AAACTACTGGGACTGAGAAGTGAATTCTGTAAGGTTGTAGAGTATAAATCAACTATGAAAACCCCTGTTGTTTTTGACATGTGAATAACAAAACATCCATAAGACAAATCAAGAAAGCAATGACATTTATAATGGTTTCAGAAGTAAAACTCTAGAAATAAATTTGGCTAGGGAATTAAATTGTTTCTATAATGGAAACTGTAATATACCATTAAAAGAAATAAAAGAGCATACAATTTAATCAGTGAGAAAAATTGGCATTTTAAAATGCCTGTATCATTTAATGTAAAGTGTAGAGTCAACACACTTTGTAAAAAAAAAAATCAGTGACATTCCTCACAGAAATAGAAGACAGTTACTTAAAATATATATGGAACTACAAAGGACCAGAATTACTAAAGCAACCCTCAGAGCAAAAGTAAAAGAGCTGGAGACATTACAATTCCTGATTTCAAAACATACTGCAAAGTTACAATATCCAAAACAGCATGATGTGGGAACAAAAACAACGCAGTGGAGAACTCAGAGAAAAATCTACGTAATTACGGTCAACTGATTTTTGACAAAGGCAGCAAGATCATACTGGAGACAAAACAGCTTCATTAATAAATGATTTTGGGAAAAGTGTAAGTCCTTACGTAGAAGAAAAAATAAACTAGGTCACTATTGCTCCATATGTAAAAGTGAGTCAAAGATCTAAATTCAAGGCTTGAAACTCTGACATAGGAAAAGGCTTCAGGACACATTGGGCTTCTATCTATCTATCTATCTATCTATCTATCTATCTATCTATCTATTACTAATATATATTGGTCTTGATATATATGTTGCATGCAGACACCATATATATGTGCACACACACATATATAATATGTATTTTAGTGGTGTAGGAGGGTTCTTCTCTATTTTGTGTGCTTTCATTGGTTAAATAAAGACTCTGCCTGGCCTGTAGAATAGGACACAGCCCGTAGGTGGGTGGAGTAGACAGAATAGAAGGTGGTGAGAGAGAGAGAAGACGCCATGATTCTTCTGTCCGAGATGGACGTACCTTAGAATCGTCTGGTAAGCCACCACCTCGTGGTGACCCACAGACTTTTAGGAATGGGCTGAATCAGATGTAAGGGTTAGTCCAAAAGAGGCTAGTGATAATGGGCCAGGCAGAGTTTAAATGAATACAGTCTGTGTGTAATCATTTCAGGTGCTGGGAATACAGCTGCCCCCTATTTACAACATTTTAGGACATTGGTTTATATATATGTGTGTATGTGTGATATGTATGTATATAAATATATATACATATATAAAACTTAATTCTATACAATGTATTTTGATCATAATTACTTTCTGTTTCTTCTCCCAACTTCTCCTAAATAAGCCATCAAATCCAATTTGTGTTATCTGTACTTCTGGGTGTGGGACTGTTCACTGGTGCATGACCAACTACCAGAAGCCATACCCTTAAAGAAAGCTGCCCTTCTGACTTAGTCAGGGTTTCTATTGCTGGGATGAAACACCATGACCAAAAGCAAGTAGGGGAGGAAAGGGTTTCTTTGGCTTACACTTCCACATTGGAGTTCATCACTGAAGGAAGTCAGGACAGGAACTCAAACAAGGGCAAGAACCTGGAAGCTGAAGCTGATACGGAGGTCATGGAAGGGTGATTCTCCTTGGCTTGTTCAGCCTGGCTTTTATAGAACCCAGGACCACCCGCCCAGGGATGGCCCCATCCACTGTGGGCTAGGCTTTACCCCATCAATCACTAATTAAGAAAGTTCCCTATAGATTTGCCTGCAGGCTGATCTCACGGAGGCATTTTCTCCATAAGGTTCCCTTCTCTCAAGCTGACATATAACTATCCAGCATATCCCTCTCTCCCTGAGAAGCCATCAGCTTTCCACCACTCCTCAGTCAGGAGGGAGCTTGTGAACCCTTCTAACTCCATGCTAGGATGCTGTTGACTTAATCTTATGGAGCCTCGGCTGCCGTGAGCTCAGGAGTACAGTGGTCCCGCCATGCCCATAGAATACTGTTTTGCTCCAGTCCCCAGAAGCTCTGCTCCCCACAAGCCAGACCACCCTCTTCGGATATGATCCCTGAGTCTTGGTAGGGGAACGTGATAAAGATGTCTCTCTTGGCTCAGTATTTGACAATGACTCTTTGGAAGAAATTTGGGGCTATAAACTCAAGAGTCCAAGAGGCACGAGGAAACAGCTGGCAGATGCAGGGACGGAAAGCTTGGCAGCGCGAAGGAACTGCCGCTGTGAAGAGGCGACACAGACTGGAAGAAGCCCTTTCAACTAGCCACCCGAGAAGCCTTTGTCTCTCAATTATATAAGCAGCCCTATCGAAAGTTAAAAAAAATAAATCTAAAAACATCTGTAAGTAATGAATCGCATATTTAAAAACAGCCAGTGGAGAAGACTTTACATGCTGTTGGGACACATAGATGAAATATGTCTGGCAACAGATGTGCCAATTAGTGATCTGATCGTCGTGTATGTTGTACCCTTGTATTGAGAGGTCTCACTGGAGCCTGAAAGCATGGGCAACCAAAATGCACAGCTAAAAACAGAACACACTCAATAGACTAAACAATGAGAATATTTATTGTGAATTAACTATAAGTATGTCAAAAGGCAACATTTGAATATCTCTATTTTATTTTACAGTTTCTTTTCTTTTCTTTTCTGTTTTTTTTTTTGTCCTGGAACTAGCTCTTGTAGACCAGGCTGGCCTCAAACTCACAGAGATCCATCTGCCTCTGCCTGCCTTCCGAGTGCTGGGATTAAAGGCATGCACCACCACCCACCACCAGGCATCATTTTCTTAAAAATTAGTTTTTGTTCTCTTCTTTTCCTAGTCTAAGTTCTCTAGATTTATGGATTTCAAGTTTTTCAAAGAAATGAAGAAACTGGATTGGAAGATTTTTAAATTTCCATTAATGCTTCCTTTTGACAACCAGAATGTATCTGTCAATCATGGAGGCTGCTGGGGAGGGTCCTTTTTTCTGACCAGAAAAGACAACAACACCAGATCTGGTCAGCAGTTTAGAGCTCCTTTGCATTAACTTGAAACTAAAAAGGTTTTCCGTTTTTTTGTTTTGCTTTTTTTTTTTATTTTTTAACAAAAAGAGATTTCTAAGGATAATGTTGATAATCTTCTAGTTCATGGTTAAAAGGTTTTTCTGAGTGCCTTTGTACCTTTTATTCTGTGATTTTGACAGTTAGATGTTTTATAGATGCATGCCCACAGACTTAGAATACGATCCAAATATCTAAAGTGTGACTCATAGATTAAAACCATTTTAGCTGCTTAAGAAGTCTTGAGAAGCACTGTGTTATCTTCCAGCCTGACAAGAGTGGGTCGTGTTCCATCAGGGACATCACGAGGGCTTACAAGTGGCTCTCCTCAAATCTGCTTGGGACATGCCATCTGACCGGTGGAGAGGATGGGTGGCCAGAAGAGGAAGTCAAACACAGGTGGGGAGGGACTAGCAAGCCTCCAAGGAAATCCCATGAAAACCCTAAGGGGCTTCTGTTCAAGTGTCTCTCTGTGACAAAGTGGTTAAGACACAGGGAACTGTATCAGGTTACTTCATGGAACAGAGGAGGCTAGCCAAGGGAAAGCTGTTATCAAAAGGGGTGGGGAGAAAAAGCTTGGCGGGGTGGGGGTGGAGCCACTCAATCTTTAAATAACAACCCAAGCAGAACAAAGGAAAAATCATCACCCTCATGGCAGCTGGCCCAGCATTGGGATGCTGACTTCTCCTGTATGATCATACAACAAGTCTACTGATCCTTCCAACACTCATTCCCTCTACAGCCAGGCCTGTCGAAAGAACATACATGTTCTCCTCACATGTTAGCAACTCTTAGCTTGGTTAGCGTGCTACCCAAATGGCAGCTGACTTAAGTTTGTGTATACAACCAAAGTACAGCATCTCGGTTTTATAAAGACAAAAAGAGGTCCCAGACCTTTCCCAACACCCCATAACTCAACAGACGCAGGGTCAAGAAAGGGCACAAGTTCATAGCTGCTACCCTAGAAGTGGGGATGTGGGAGCTGCCCAGAATGTTGACTTCCCTCTCGTGGAACCCCATCATCAAAGAGAGGGGAGGGGTCATCCTAGAGCCTTGAACAGCATTAAGCATGGGCTCCGTGTGCAGTTGCTTCTGTTGGTTATTTAATGGTTTTATAGTGTAGCCAGGCTGGTGGCGAGGAACTGCTGATCCTCTTGCCTCTGCTTCCCCAGTGCTGGGATTACAGGTCTGTACCACCGCAAACCCACAGGCTACTTTCTTTATCTCTTTGCGTGTATATGTATATAGAATGTACGCATGCTTGAGTGCATCTTTGGCCGTGCATGCATGTGTGTATTGATGCCGGGTATCCTTCTCAGTCGTTCTATGTTTAATGAGACAAGGTCTCTCACTCAACCTGCAGCTTGTTGATTTAATTAGTCTAGCTAGCCAGCTTGTCAGGAACCCCTGTTTCTGCCACTCAAGTGTTGGGGTTATAGGCAGGCCCTCACGCCTGCCTGGCTTCTATGTGGGGGCTGGGGATCTGAACCCTGGTCCTCACGCTTCTGAAGTAGATGCTTTTATGCGCTGAGCCGGCCTCTCTCAGGCTGTTTTCTAGGTATGGTCATCTCCATGTTCTCCAAGCTTGTCTAACTCTGTCACCTGCAATAAGACTCAGTAAAGGCTCAATGAACTTGTTGGGTTATTTAAGGCATACTCACCAATGGCGAAGTCTAGTTTGGTTTCCTCTGAGACCCAGAAAGGCAGGTAGGGAGCCAGTCAGGGCCCTTCTATAACACAGGAGGGTGAAGAGCTGCTATGGCATGGGATACCTGCCGTAGCTTAGAACATCTCCTTTCCCCTTTGTCTAACGCAGCTTCTAATAAGTCAGTGGGTCCAAGAAGATATTCCAGTTTGGAAGTGAGAAGACAGACTGCCCAGGGAGAGGGCAGAGCGGAAAGCTTTGGCAGGCTCTTGGAGGCTGACCCAGCTTAGCATCCATGAAGACCACAGTCTCCTCCAGGATCTCCCCAGTTACTCTCTTCATAAGCACCCAAAAGTTAATGGGGATTTTCCTGATTACTGAGTGCAAAAGCACGAGAAAGTTGCGCGTGCTACATGGCACACGAGTGCTGTGAAATTTACGACTAGTCCACTTTCAAGCCAGGCTTAGGTTGCTGTTGCTTGGACAGTTCTAAGAATAGGAAAATACATTTGCTTCAGAAATTGCGTTCTTCCTATGAACTATAACGCTTGAATTAAATATTGCTAACTCTTGTGGGGATCAGGAGGAAGAGCCCAGCGCTCTCTACGAATCTGATGAAAGTTCTGAGCCCTCAGCACAGGAGACATAATGTTGCAATGCACCGTGTTTCATGTTTCTGGAGTTCCTCGAACTCTCAGCTCCTCATGTAAGACGCGGCTCACGGCTACAACGCCCAAGGCCTCAGAACTTTTCTCATGCAATTCTCTTTTCCTCCCGCAATTATCTGGCCAAAGAAGGATGTTTCGAGGTAAGGAAAGTGGAAGGATCAAGTCCCTCTTCAATAGCAGGAACTACTAGAGATGCAGCAGATGGCATGAGCTTTGGCTCTGGTGATTTCATGTTTTCGAAATTATTTCTGAATCTCCCCCAGCTGGGAGATGAACAACCCTAACCAAAGTCTCCCTTTCTCCCAGGAGTTTCAAACTTCCAGGTACACTTCAGAAATCAGGAGAACCAGTTTGTAGGGAAAACAGGAATCATAAAAGCAGGACGAGAACAGACTTTTATAGGCGTCCTCATTTGATTTTACCCAGTTCAGGAAGGAAATTGAGGGGGGCTTCACCGTCAAGTTCCATCATGCTTCAGCCATTCGTGATTCATCCACTATCGATTTTAACAAGTTTTCACTGAGACTCTTGCTACGTGGCAAACTTCTTGTCATAGTGACTGGCTGTAAATCCAGCGGTTACGTCAGCAAAGTACGGTGTGGTTTACAAGTCAGGTTTCCTGCCTGCTCATGTCAGCCTTATTGCCCGTTACAAACTGAGGTGAATGAGATGGCCAAACCAAAGGACATGTCCTCACTATCAAAGGTCTACGATTTAAACTGAAGGCCACTGTGTGTAGACGCTGTCTCGAAAAGGCGGTTGGGGGGGCACCTCATTTTATTTCTATATTATACTTAATATATAATCGCGGGATAATTAGGATCATTCCAATTATATAGATTGGGAAAGAATCTCTAGAGACGTGAAGTGGGTGCCCCAGGCTGATGTGGTGTGGGTACTCACGATGCACGGCCAGAAGCCAGTCTCGTCAGCACCCAGCGCCACATTCCTTCCACGATAACAGAGTCCCCTGGGGAAGTGGAAAGCAGTGCCTGAGGTTATGTGATCCCTCACTGGAGGCAGAAAATTATTGATGGGGGTTTGGGAAGTGAATCCGGACTGCTCACAGGTGCCGGAGAAGGTTGTCTGCTCACATTCCATGGGCCAGGCTTGAGAAGAGTGAGAAGCACGTTTATTAGTTGTGGAATAGAAAACAGAAGTCAAGCCCAACAGAATGTTAAATTCCTTACAAACAGGAGCAGGTTCAATCTACATAAGCCAGAGAAGCAACGCTGGACAGACTCGCTAGGTAAAGGGGAGGCAGGACGAAAGATAACAAGTGGTGGAATATAGGAGTAAGGGACTCTTCCAGGTCATTTCTCAGCCTCATTTGGGGAAAAAAAAATCATAAGCCTTTAAGGCTGGCAGGATGACCACCACCCAATGAGGAGTAAATGCTCTCCTCAGATTTTGTGTGGAACTAGGACAAGCTGGACATGCATGGTCCACACACGACAGTCATTGCTCATGGATCAGCGAAGCAGATGCAGGCACATGAAGTCATTAGAAAAACTGGATTGTTTTTCCTCGGTTGATAACCGATCAAAAGAGCAAACCGGCAAGAGAGTGGTCACAGACAAAATGCCTCAACTGCAAGAACATGTTTTCAAGGGGTAAATGCAGAGGAGAAACAGATAATAAAACGTAAATTGAGAGCAATGAGAGAGAAAGAAAGACAGAGACGGGGGTGGGGACACGAACGGTGGTGGTGGGGGAATAAGACTTGCTTGCAAGAACACTTAATCCTTAAAATGGAGGCATTTGATAAAGCCAAGCTCATGTTTTCCCCACCACTGCGTTTGGAAACAAGAACACAAAGCCTAACTCATCAAATAAAACTGCTAGAAACTCTACAGAAGCCTGTGATTGGTGCTCACTGACACCGCAAAACAATTACACCATGGGAACCGGCAAGGGGTATGCACCATGCATTCAGCCCTGCTCTGTGGAACAGGAGCCAACCCTGCAAGGCCCTGAAGCATGGCAGCTGACCTGGGAGTTGTCTGCCTCATGAATATTCTCTAGTGTGGTGTTTTTCTTCTCATCCATCCAGTACAGAGCCCCCTAGGTGCTAGGCACTGTTGGTATTATACATCTAGGGAGAAAAAGAAAAAGGCAGGTGTCTTCTACACACTCTCCAATAACCAGCGATATGGCTCCTTCACAGGACACCTGTCAGGATCGGGGCAGGGATTACGATTGCTCCTAAAGCAGGGAATTAAATAGAGTCATTTTCTCAATACAAAGCTCTCCTCATTCCCCAACAATTCTTTCTCCACCAATGTCAAAACTTTCTCCTTAAGCCTCTCCTGAGGCTTAAGCCTGACCCATTTTTTTCTCGACCCAGAGTGATTGGGGCATGTGATACAGAGAACAGTGAACTAGTAGAAACATAAAATTTAACATTCCATGACTGGGTTAAGTATGGGGTCGGCGTACCCCAGAGACTCATGGTTTCTGGTGCCCAGGGCCCCGAGCAGACCCCCCTGTTGAGTATAGATGGTCCCTTAACTCACATAACTATATGATGGAACGGATGTCACACTAAGACCTTAGAGGACCTCTGTCCTCTCTGTGTTTGCAAGCTCAAGCTGGGTATAGCCAGGAATCTTGCAGGCTCACGTTCATGGTGTTCTTGGAAGCCCAGCATTCACAAGTGGAGAGACAAGAGAAAGACCAAGGGCACAGCCAACGACTCCAGCACAGACATGTCAGGAATGAATGGAGTCAGTTAGAACTAGATTTTCCTTCTGGAGCTGAGCCACCCTCATGGATCCCACACACAGAAAAGCCCTACTGTGAACCAAGCAAATTACAACATGGACAAATATATAAAATGCTGACAGTTCAAGCCATTGTGTCTGAGTGTGGTTTTGTTATTTAGCATTAATTAACAAAAACAATGACTCTCAATTGCAGACACAGAAGCATGTTAACTTTTTCTTTTAAAGCCTCGGTCTCGATTTTTTTTTTTTAAAGAATTTTTGAAGCTTTTGATTTTGATATATCTCATATTAATTACTGGATTCCAGACAGGCGGGAAAATATGTTCTAACTTAGGACCTCAAAGACAATCTGCAGACCCATCTATCACACATGGGCCAAGTTTACCATGTCCTGGGCATAGCTCTGTAGGAAGGAGGCTGAACTGAACCTGACCTCAGCATTTTCCAACTTAGCAACAGTGCCCCACCCTGCATTCCTGGCGACACTATCAACTCATGCCACGGTCATCTGGCTGTCCTCAGAAAGTGCTGGCTAGGAGGACTTGCTCAGCCAGGAGGGACAGCTCTGCCTCGCTTCACGCAAAGGGAAGGAAAAGGAAGACAATTAATTCCCCCTGGGAACATGCTGAGGACATGAATTTACCAGGTAGTGCAGATTGCCAGCCGAAGCCACAGAGAGCCTGCTCCATCCTTCCTCTGTCCTCTTGGCCTTTTCCGCTTCCACTCCTGGAAGGGAAGGGCAGTAGATGGTGGGGGAGGGGTGCAGGACACCAAAAGACACTGTTATGGGCTATTCAGAGAATGTCAGTTCTTGGTGACAGCAGTCTTGAGATCTGCGCAACATGAACCAAAGATCTAGAAGAAAATGTAATCGAAGGAGTCTGCAGGATGAAGTCTTGAGCAGGGGTTCCTCCACATGCTGGCCCCACTGGGGATAGCAGCCTGTGTGTCCCCCTAGAAATCTGCTGTGAATGCAATTCTTGAGGCCCATCTGAGACTGACCATGCTGGAAACCCTGGGAAGGGAAGGAAATGAGGAGCTGCACTTTGACTAGCCCTCCAGGTGGCCTCGAAGCACACTTAAGTTGAGGAACCACTAACACGAATAAACTCAAGAGGCAGAGGCACAGGAGTGAAGCCCTCTGAGTGCCGCCATGTATTATAAGGAGAAGCATTCATCTTTGCCAACTGGCAAGTGTACTGGTTTTTATTCACCAGCAGCGGCAATGATTTTCCTGTTCTCCTTTGGTTCCTAAGTTGTAGCATAAGCTGGATACAGTTCGGAGAAGCTAAAGGTTTCAAGAGGACCTTGTCTCTCCTGCTTTTTGATGGCAGCAAGGCTCATTCGTTCTCCTGCATTAATCTTATATTACATGACTGTCGAGCTTGAATTTTTAGCTGGTTCAAAGACCCATGTGACTCAGGGGATCCCTGAAAGAAGCCACCAAGTGAAAGAAAGAAGGAAATGAGCAGCCATGGCTCCTTTATAGCCTCTTCCCAACACTCTGTTCTCACCATAATTTCTTGTTCCCACACCACATTCTTACAGACGATAAGATTTTACGGAACACATTCATTTTTGTTTAGCAAGCAAGAAGGCCAAAATGTTTATGGTTTTATTCATTTCTACTTACCTTATAATTTAAATGTCTATTTTTATTGGTAAGACAAAGAAGTCTTAGGGTGGTAGATTCACTCACGTGCATACTGCACATGTCTTGGGAACACAGTCGCATGTACCTTTTATTGACAGGATATGCTCAGAGAAACTCTTCAAGTGCATTTCTTGCCACATTTCTGGATAGGCACAAATTCTAGAGACTGGTATATTAAGCCATTGGACGTGTGGGATATGTAATAGAACTTTCAGAGACAGGCTAAAGACACATGAATACATATATGCAGTATACACACAGAGACACACACACACACAACACAGGTGATATCAAATCTAGTTTACACAGAAGAGTGCCATGGAATCGGAGGAAACCGATAGCTCAGAAGTGCGCTCAGTGATTTAGGATTTAAATATTGTCATTTATTGCCAGTGGCTTAACTTAGCTTTTTTACCCAGCCTCGGCTTTCCCATGGGTCTCATGGGCCTCCAGTGAGCATGTGTGAAGGAGGAGTTAACTCTTCTTGTTGTATGGATTCTTTTCTTCATAAAAGCACATGGCTCACAGAGCCCAAGCGCCCTGCCTTCCACTGCCTTTATAAAATGCTGGAACCTGAAGTTCTGTCCTGGCTGGGCCTTTCCATTGCCCTTTGCCTACTAACTTGGATGTCTTTGCTACTCTTGGACAAGTTAAGTGGACACATAGCAGAGTTCACAAGAGAACAATAACAAATTAGAAAAACTAGGAATGCCAGAGGGTCAGGGTCACTGTCTTTGTCTTTGTTCCACAATATTGATAAGTTTTCGATGTTGTCATCAGGTGTCTTTCAGGTGTGTGGCACTGAGCTACCTTTGGACAGGACACAGATGATTGAGGACTACCTTCTCTTTTTCAGGCTAAACGCTCTTGGCCTAATGTGTTGTGGAAGGCAGGAAGATACATCAACTCTTCACCTGTCTTCGGGCTTACACTCATTACTCCTCTCAGAACCTCTTGCCCATGCTTCAGACTGAGTTCCCCACAGGAAATCCTATCCGACTCAACTGCTGTCACTCCATCTGTGGCCATAGCTAATCGTTCAAGCAGGAGCTACACACACCTCAGCAGCCAAGCCTTCCTGGGGAAAATTCCAGAACACCTCCTGGTACCGATTTCACCTTCTGGTTATCCAGCGTGCGCTCTCTACCCACTCATCAACCTGTTCTCTCCTCAACCATGATAGTGCCAAACGTCCCCCTCCCCTTAAAGCCATGCTTCCATTGCTGTCCCCTCAGAGTGCTGCTAGAGTTGGGAACCGGCCTGTTTGAAGGGCTCTCTGACAAATACAAAGATAGCTCTGCGAGGGTAGGAGTCAGTCTCAAGTTTGCTCTCCACAGGCTCCCTTCAGATGCACAACCCAAATTGGAAAATTTATTGTTGAATGAGAGAAGAATGATGCTCTTGAACCTTGGCCCCAGGGCCGTGTCCCTTCACCACGCCAGCACGCTTCACATGGCAGCCTTATCCAAACAGCCGGGTCCAAACATCCTGTGTGGATGAATGCAGCTATCAGTCACTCCAAGCTTCCTGATGAACTGGGGAGCAGCACGCAGGGTGCACCCTACAGGGGTGGAACTGTGAGTGGTGTCCCACAGCAGCCACAGAAGGAAGTTTCCAAGGACAGCATTGTTGGGGATTAGCTCATCAGAGACATACAGGAAACGGAATAGAAATAAAAAGCAACGAATTCAATAAAAATGCTAATGCACTTAGCCATCAATATTTAATCATCTGACTATCTAATTAATTAATAAATTAGTTCTGTTTGGACGGTAGCTCCTTCCTGAAGGCATCTGGGACTAATGGCCACAAAGAAACAATTACAACAACCCTCAAGACTGTTAAACCTATTTCAGAAGAAATGCTGGCTTTCTGTACCACTGGTCTCAGGAAAACCCAGGCAAGCCTGTTAAAGATGGTGGCCTTAGGTCGCTCCACTGTGATCCCGAGCAAGCAATCTCTGAAAGAGGAGAGATGGAAAACAAACAGACGTCAGTGAAACTGTGTCTGAAGAAGGGATGGGCAGAGAGCCCACAGGACAGGCCTCGGCCCCCGGGGCCTGGTCTACCAGTTTGCCCATAGCTGAGCTGACCGACTTCAGCTCAGGCACCCAGTCAGAACCCTCCATCCCAGTTACTCCAGCTCCAGGCCTGCGGAGCTGTACGCTGCCTGCACAGCGGCTTTAAGCAGCACGTGTTTGAGGGGTTCTTACTCAGCAAAAGCTGGCAGACACCTTTCCCTCCGCAAACTCACCTTCAGAGAAACACACATTTACTCAGACTCCACTTTCAGAGAATGCAAAAGTCTTTCCAGTGCTCCATGAGCCCATCTAAATTTAGTCTTTTGGTGAATTCTTTACAATGTAACACTATCTGTTGGTGTTAAGACTGCAGGGTCATAGCCATAGGGACAAAATAAGGTACTATAATTTATATTTATCAGGTTCATCTGATGATGCTTCTTGATTAAAAACAAACAAAAAAAACCAACAAAAAACCCCAACCAAACTAAAAACCAAAATAAAAACAAAACAAACCCAAGTCCACCAAACAAGTCCCCACCCGCGTTCCCCAGAGGTTCAATTTGACTCCTGCAGCCCAGAGTAAATAGCTTTGGTAAGTTCTGTTGACTTAAGAACTGGTGTTCACGGTACTGAATTAGGGCTGAGAACACAGAAAACCAGCACCCACAGGCACTAAATCAAACAATTCGAGCTTCAACAGGACTCGGCTCCCAACATAATGCAGCCTCTGTAAGCCAAACACACAAGCATAAAGGAGAAAAAGAAAGAAAATACCTAAACAGAAATGTATACTTTCGCTTCCAGACAAACACGCCAGCCACTTCTCAGAGGGCGTGCGTGACATGGCAATGGAAGCCTAAGCCCCGACAGCTTTCTACTCTCTCTGGTTCCCACACGCATAGAAAAGGCTTAAATGAACGAGGAAAACACGCTGGGATTAGGATTTGATTTCCCAAAGCTTTCTTAGTCATACAGAGTGACTTAGAGTTACGTGAGCTTCAAATGAAACACCAAACAAACAAACAAAGTCCTGAGTTTTATTGCCTAGCAGCAAAACTTTCTGAATTAAAACTGTGTCCGCCACGCATCCACACAGTAAGAGCTTGTGTTCTAGGCTCCCAGTCTCAGCAGTTTTCACACTGTCAAAACCAAACAGCCTCTGTTGGTTTATATGAATTCGGAAATCCATCAGCTGAGAAAGCACCCAAATGCAATGCTAGTTACAGTTCCAAAAGACAGCCCTTGGCTCCGGGTGGCTCACTGGGTATACCAGGCGCACTCTGATGTCACTGCAGTTTAAAAACATGCCATTTTATTTGAGTAACCAATTCAAAATCTCAGAGACAAAACCATCCCTTAGCAATTAGTTATTTTTGGAGTATTTATCTGTAATATATATATTATGAATCACATGCATAATATATAATATTATATAATAATTGTGATATAGTTTATTATATATAATAATCATACACACACACATATATTACGCAAAGTACCAAATCATTTCATTCATCACCTCTGACTGTTCTGGAAATAGTTTAAAAATCCTCCATTAACCTTGTTTTTAACAAATTTCTAGCAGAATTGTGAGAAGCTAAAAACAGATGGCTTGATCAGTCCTGTGTCCCTTAGACCTAAAGGTGACCCAAAGTGGTTAGGAAAAGACTCTGGAACAAACTGACAGCTTCTAAATCTTATTGCCAAGGTCTGCCAGCAACCTTTCTCCGGTGCACATGCTAAGCCATCAGCGACGGCCATGACAGAACTCGCCCCTGATTTCCTGCCACGCTTCTGTCTCTGTCATGCCTGAGCACTCCATTTGCTGGATCTCAATTGCTTTTCCCTCGAGTTTACTTGCACTCACGTTATTACATTCCAAGTGCAAGTGCTCAACCTTTGCCACAGGTGAGCAATGCCTTTCAGTCGTCAGTCCATGGTTCTTCCCACCCAGGGCCTTTCCTTGCCGCAATGGCTACATGGTGACTTGATGGGAAGCAAGCGGTGCTCTTTCTGGAAAGATGCAACGCGCACGTGTATCAGAAATGGGCCCAGGCCCCTAGAGCCCACAGCCGCACTAGAAGAATTTATGAACATACTTCAAGTAACTACATCCCGAGGGAAATAATTTGGAAGAATTCCTCCTCAATTTTCCCTCTTCTTGAAAGAAAACATTTTGCGAGGATGTCCACATTCCTTGCTATAGGAAATGCAGGCGTAGCTGCTCATGGAGGCTGACCGCGCAGAGACGGGGAAGGAAAGGAAGCATGTCTTCTCCTGGCTCTTATTGTCTTGACCTTTTACAGCAATGCACTGCAAAGGCTACAGGGAGAAAATGACAGACGTTCCTGTGGGGAAAACACTGGTCAAGAATATTGAGCAGGAAAGGTGTTCCGCAGGACCAGAGAAACTCAGAGTCATGCCACATGGTCCCCTTCTGACCCATGTAGAGGAGAGAGAAGCAACTGGTAGAAGCCATGTAACACGTGTCCACACAGATGTTCACATCAGCCACTATGACTGCCCTGACATGTGGGACCTTTAAAAGTCATATCTGGGACACTCATTTTTCTCTCGAACACACCGTTACCCAAAAGAAAAACACACGCCTGTAAACCCCGAGTGGGAATAAGCCAGGAACATACTGTATCGTGGAGGGCTGTTTTTTTTTTCCTCTTAAATTGTGAGTACTGGCATCTCTCTGTGTTGTTCTTCCCCAGATTAGCACTGAACTCTATAGTTCAACTACCAAGACCCCAGTCTCTACTTATGTAGGTTCTTTTGTTTCCTCCTTATTTCTGAGGCCAGTCAGGCCAGGTCACGCTGGCTGGGATAGCCCCTTTGTTTCTGTCCTTGCCTGTCAGCTGGATTGTGGAGAAAGGCTGGCTGCTAAGGGAGAAGAGTGCACCATTGGATGTGCCTGCTCCCAACTGCAGGTGAAGAAAACCTGATGACCCAGGTTTAAGCAGAGGTAACTTTTCTCTTTGCTTGTCCCAAGTAGGCAGTTAGCCACCAGCTTGTCTCTAGACAGGAGAAAGATGGCGCTTGGTGCCTCTCTGTCTCTCCAGTTCCTCAGAGAGCAAATGTTGTCTCTACCCCGTCTCAGCAGATTGTTTATTCCGTGAACTAGGATGGTGTCAAACAGCTGTGGGAAGACTGTCGCAGGGTCCTGTTCACTTTCCTGTTGCTGGGAAACAATGTCGTGACAAAATTAGCCTAAGGGAGAGAGGGCCTTTGGACTCGCAGTTCCAGAAGGACAGAGTCCATCATTGAGGCATGGCAGACCAGGGTAGGCGTGGCCATGGGATCAGGATGTGGCCCCATCACATCTGCATTCAGGAAGCAGAATGAACAAGAAATAGGAGTGGACTCTAAAGCCCCAAAGCCATTTTCTCCAGTGACATTCCACCTTCTAAAGGTTCCCCAACTTTCCCAAATGACACTGCCAGCTGGGGACCATGTGCTCAAGCATGTGAGCTATAGGTGACATTTCATCTTCAAGTCACAAAAGACAGGAAGCCTGACTTGGTGTCACAGCCGCTGATCAAGAGCTCACCACAGGCTACATCTTAGATCAGAGATTCGTGTCATGGTTGGAATCGGTCTACCGTATTTCAGCACCTGTGACATGGCAGAGGAAATGCCAGAAGAGGAGCTAGCCAAGGATAATCCCAAGAGGAAATGATTAATGACAACGGTTCTGGGCTCGCACACACAGCACACACACGAAGCACAATGGCCAAGTTGCACAAAAGCAGAAATATAACAGTCAGACTGCGAACTGAAAGTATAGAAAGAAAGCAGGTTGAGTATCAGCTCCGCGGCCCTTTCGTGACCCCATATTCTTGAACTGAAATAGCCGAGAAACCTAAGACCACCCAGCAGGCATCGCAGATTCTGGCAACTGGAACTCTGAGCATCTGTAAGTGTGTATGTGGGCTTTTGATTAATCCCTTCAATACATGTGTATGGGGGGTCCGTGTGTGCCGGGATCACAGCAGTGCAGGGGTGGGTGCTGAGTGAGGCACACATGCTTTCTTCTAAGGAATTTGGTTCCTGTGGCAAGCAGGGTAGATTTCCTTGTAGTCATGACACACTCTGTGGTGACTCACACGCAAATTAAGAACCAGCATCAACTTGAGCTTTCAGAAAAAGCTCCCCTCAGCTCACTGGAACCATAGTTCCTACATTTTAGTACTTTTGACATTCTGGGGTAGAAGCTTCTTTGCCGTGTGTGTGTGTGTGTGTGTGTGTGTGTGTGTGTGTGTACATATGTGAGTGTGCTTTTGTGTATGCGTGCTTATGTATGTGTGCTAGAGTGCATGTGTGAGGTGTGTGTGATTGTGCACGTGTATGTGATTGTGCATGTGTGTATGTGTGTGTTACTTCTGTCATCCCTATGACAGGCTATATGGCAGAAGCATCCTAAGGAAAGGGTTTGTTTTGGCTCAGAACTCTAAGGGACATCATGAAGGGAAGGCATGGAGGCTTAGGTGGATTTACCTATGGTGGTAAGAGAGGGTGTAGAGGTTAGGTGGTGGTGTCGGGGGGAGGGGGCGGAGATAAGGAAAGGAATATAGGCTTAGCTGACTCTTGTCCATGGTAGTAGAAGCTTGCTGTGTGGTTTGAACATATCTTGTTAGATCAGCAAGCAAAGAGCTCTGGCTGGAGGTCTGGAGACACATATACTATTAAGTTTTGCACAGGCTGAAGATGACCTTGGTGACATCTCAGGAGCATCCGTGGCTGCCTGCTGACCTCACAGACATCCTCAGCATGTACTTCCGGTACTGTCTCACAAACTGGCATTCAGGGCCTGCCTCATGCTTCACCCCTGGGATGGCCCAGGTGCACATGCGACTAAGGAAAGGGCTGTGCCCGGAGGAGTGCCCTCTCCACTCTTCCTCTGTCCCCATGGGACAAGTGACAGAGGCAACGCTGAGCATCTGGATTTTCTTCTGTTGGCTGCAGATATATTGCAAGGCAATGCGAGATCTGCTGGCTCACACTCCAGCACTTGTGTCAAGGCAGAGAAGCGTCAGCCGAAAGGTGACAGATGATGACCCTGAGACAGAAAGCCAATGAATCCGTCCCTTTCAGATGTCCAGTGATGACGTCCACAAGCCCGATTCTTCACGACTATGTGCTGGGTTTTTTATTTGCTCTAAGTGCTGCCTATAAGTTCCTTTAAGAAAAGGCCTCCCCAGAATTCCTAACTAGACTCCGGCCCATTTCTCTCTCTTCCATCTTCCCCAGACAGGACTTCATTCTAAAATTTCTTCCTTGCCCCTTCAACAAATGGCTCTGGGGAAACGGGACACCCACATATAGAAGACTGAATCTAAATCCACCTCTCTTAGCCTGGACAAAAGTCAACTGAAAAGGAATCAAAGACCTTAACGTGAAATGTAAAATGTACGGAGGCAAGCTCTGTCAGCTGAAGCCAGGACTTGCTGATATGGCTACCCTGGCTACTAAGTTTGCTTCAGGGTAAGCAGCGGGTCTTACAGGAGGGTCAGGACGCCTACCTCACCTTAAGTGGTTTCTGGGATCCGAAAGCTAGTCCTCAAACTTGGCGCGGCATGTGCTTTCATTAGCCGAGGTATCTCCTCAGTCCCCTTCCTCCTCTCGCCCCTCCTTTCTTTCCTCCCCCCTTAATATAAAAGTTTTTTTTTAATGTGGGTGGGCACACACAAGGGATGGCATACATGTCAGGATAACCTGCAGGTAATAACTATCTCCTTTGACCACCTGGGCTCCAGTGAGGAAACTCAGGTCTCCAGGCTTGTGTGGCAAGGGCCCTAACCCACTGAGCCATCCTGCCCACCCCTCCCCCTCCAAGCAATGCTTTATTTTGCTTAGACTCACACATTGATTCCAATGTCCAGGATTCCTGAGAAATAACAGCAGATGTAGGACTCCAAACAAGAGGACTGTTGTTTTTCTAACTACATAACCTGGACCTGGCAGGGCAGCTTATCACCTACGAAGTGAAGAGCCAACTTGAAAATGTACCAGCTGGTCTCAGTGGGAGTGCGCTCACTCAGTCATCTGGCAAACCCCTACTGTGCCATCAAGGCCAAGGCAGCTCTCAGGGGTGCTCCCTGAAGGAATGAAAATCACTGAACTCCAGTGAGAAGAAAAGTAGAGAAACAAGGCCATGTCCTCTCCTTCCTTCCCAAGTCCTTCAGGATGCCCTGGCACCAGCCTAGGCCCTGGCAGAGGTACCACAACCCCCCTTCTACAGATGAAGAGCACCGGCAGTTGGCTGCAGGCTAATGCCAATGACATGTGGCCCAAGTTTGGTCTTGCTCCCTGTGCCTCATCCAGGAGTTCACAGACTGACGTTCCTTTTCCTAAGCCCATGGTGAGACCCATGAGTCTGACTCTGGCTCTTTGGCATGTCTCAAGCATGCGGCTGTCTTCACAGTGTGGCTCTTCTTAATTTATTTCTCAGAAATTTCTCAGAAACTGCATTAGATCAAACAACATTGGTCGTGTAATTCCATGGGAACTTCCAAGGACTAACTTCCAGAGAACACACAGAGTGCCAAGTGTTGCTGGATAGGCGATTAGTCAGTGCAATGCTGGTCCCCCCGGAGATGTGATTCAGTGGACTAACATATTCCAACCATGACTGCAGCACAGGCCCTAGAGACCAAGGTCCCTGTGCACTGTGGATAGACCTGTGACAGGAGAAGTCTCTTTCTCCGGAAAAGCTGCCAAATGAGCTGAGTTGATCTCGGATGACTGAATGGATCTCAGATTGGGTGTAAGGTTTGCTTTAGTGATCAAGGCAGCAGAATTAGTTCCTGGGAACCCATTTAGTTAGGGTGTTTTAGAAGACTTCAATATCTTCAGACAATGTGGCTTCCATCTCTGTTAACTTAGTCTCAGATTTGTGAGGCCATAATGGTTATCAGTCTTTTAAACAAGCGAATTATTGCTGTAACAGTCTCAGGCTGGAGGGATTCAAATATCTCTCTCAACATGGCGGTGGTCTTGCTGTCCAGAATGGCTCAGCAGCTCTCAGATGCTGTTCCCAAGGGCTCCCTGCTACACCAGGCAAAACTTTCATGGGATATTAGGAGTGTGTACGTGTGTGTATGTGTGTGCATATGTATCTGTGCATGTGTGTATATGTGCATATGTGTACACATGTGCATGTGTATATATGTGCCTATGTGTGTATATGTACATATGTGTGTATATGTGCATGTTTGTGTGTGTTTGTGTCTATGTGTGCACATGTTTTCTTGTACATGTAAAGGTTAAAAGCTGATGTTGGTGTCTTCCTCAATCACTTTCCACTTCAGGTTTTGAGACAAGGTCTCTCGCTGAACTTGGAGCTCAATGCAATTGGTCTGACTGGCTGGCCAGCAAGCCCCAGGCCTCATCCCATTTTAGTCACCAATGTTGGGCTTGCAAACAGTACAGCCACGCCTGGCTTTTTGTTTGGGTGCTAAACTCCTGTCCTCATGTTTTCCTGGCCAGTGCTTTCCTAGCTGAGTCATTTCTCTAGCTCCCTGTTCAAGGTTGTCTTGCAAAACTCTAGGTGTCCACTCTCCAGGTAGCTCATGGGTATCATATTGCTTTAGGGATATACGTGGTTCAATTGGTGCACACCTTTGAGGGTCAGTCTTACTTTCCTTGATGAAGTTGAATAAATGAATGAATGGTTCAGACTCTGAAAAAATATGCTTACCAGAAACCCCATATAAGTTTTTTCTTTCTCTTTCTCTTTCTTCCTTCCTCCCTCCCTCTCTTTTCTTTCCTCTCTTTCTTCTTTCTTTCTTTCTTTCTTTCTTTCTTTCTTTCTTTCTCTCTCTCTCTCTCTCTCTCTCTCTCTCTCTCTCTCTCTCCCTCCCTCCCTCCTTCCCTCCTTCCTTCCTTCCTTTCTTCCTCTCTCCTCCCTCCCTCCCTCCCTTCTTTCTTTCTTTCTTTCTTTCTTTCTTTCTTTCTTTAGAGACTTAGTTTCTCTGTAGCTTTGGAGCCTGTCCAGGCTGGCCTGGAACTCACAGAGATCCATCTGCCTCTGCCTCCTGAGTGCTGGGATTAAAGGCATGCGCCACCACAGTTCAGCCCACCTAAGTTTTTATGGGGAAGTCTGGTTTACTCTCTCCTTTGACCTCTAAAAGGAGGTTCCCAGTAGGCGGATAGTTATGTTTTGGCCATTTGCTAAAGCAACTAATGAGTACAAAACCATTAGCAACTGGCAATCAATAACACACTCCTCCAGTCATCTTCCAAAGAGTAGGCAGAGCTCTTTCTCCCCCTCCCTCTGTGTGTGTGTGTATGTGTGTGTTTCTATTCCCATTTAGTTTAGATACAAGCCCTTGATAATGTCACACAGTCCACCCATGAGATCCAAACCCTAACAAGAGCCTGGGATATCCTGACCAGTTGTCCCCTTGGCTGAGGCAGCCCTGCATGCTGTCTCCAGGCCTCCCTCGGGCCCTCCAGCAATAAGGTGGAACTCAGGAGGTATTTGACTTGGAAATTATGAGCTGTGATCCCTAAGTGACTGCCATCCTAGAGACTTTCATGTTTCTCTTCCTTATTTGATACCATGCCCTGTGTGTGTGTGTGTGTGTGTGTGTGTGTGTGTGTGTGTGTGTGGTGTGTGCGCACACCTACTCTATTGCCCAAGGATGACAATTAAGATAGACAATAAATACCTATCCTATAATGTAAGGTAATGTAAGCACTGGACAGGAGTGAAGCAGGAGTGGGGTTGGAGGCAGGTGGAAAGTCAAGGGTATGGTGATGACACTCACCGAAGGTCTCATAAAGCGGTACTATCAGAACCAAGATTGAAGATGTAACCGGAAGATGTGCAGGGATTGATGGGAGAATCTTCTAGCAGAGGACAGTGGGAGCAAAAGCCTCAGGGCAGTGAGACATTTAATATTCCAGGCATACCACACAAGCTTCTACTTGACCAAACAAGGGTGCTTAGAAGTGGGATGTGTCACATACAACTCTGGCCTTGGTAGATTTTGGGGGGGTTCTGTTAGAGTAAGGGAACTTCCTACAATATTTTTTAAAGAACAAAATGTTTCCTTATCGAGACACAGTGGTGGTGGTTAAGATTCTGAATCTGAAACTGTAATTTTGAGAAGATACTTTCAGGTTATCAGATGCCTATTCAGGTTATCAGATGCCTAGTGTTTTGAAGCACTTACTGCTAACCCGGACCAACTTAAGTTCCATGCTTGTGATCCAGATGGTAGAAGGAAAGAACCAACACCTATGAGTTGTCCTCTGACCTCTGCACATGAGCTACACACACACACACACACACACACACACACACACACACACACACACACACTAATTGCTTTTAGAACAGAAAAAAGAGAATGCTTTCAATGTAGTGGTTACCTGGTATGATTTACCTTACTGTGAATCTGTCCTAACTCTTGCTGGGGATTGAGCCCAGGCCTGTGAGCATGCTAGGCAGACCCTCAACCATGATGTATGTGCTCTGAGAAGCTGTTTGGTAGTTAAGACAGCTGACCCCCAGATGTGAACGATGAGGCACGTGTTGATTCCTGCCTCTTCCTATGTAATCCATAGCTGCAAAGCCCCAGAGTTATGGTGGCAGCCTGTTCTGATAGACTGGGATGCCCTGGGGCTCAACTCTGGTGGGACAGAATTTCTGTGAGTGTGGGAGTTGATGGCCATCCCTTGTGCATTGATTCACAGAGAATATCTACATGTATGATATTCTGTCTACTCCCTGTGCTCTGGAGTCTCCACAGACTCTGGTCAGAGAAGTGCAGCCGAGATACATAACAAGGGCCTGGGCACCCCCGTGAGCAGGTCATGTTTTATCCGGATCACACTGTGCAATTGGCCGTCGCAGTCCGTTCTTCCCAATATTGCCCACTAGACGACTCTGTGTCGTGAACACCAGACTCAAGAGCAACTTCATGGGGCCCTAGGTCAGGAAGGAGGAGACTACACTTGTCCAAATGGTTCCTGTCTTTGGGAGGCGCCTACTCCAGGTGACAAGAGAAAAGAACACTACGTTTTGTCCTTCTCCAGTGTCCTGGGGTATTTACAAAAGTTTAAAATCAGAAAGTCATCATAAGGTAGCATGTCACAGAATCTGATGTTGGCTCCAGAAAACTAAAAAATAAACACACTCCCCTGCCTAAGCATTCTGAAGTCTAAAAGTACCTAATGTGGTAATTAAGGTTAAGTGCATCATTTATCTTTCATCTGAGACAGGGCCTTGGTATGTTCAGGCTGCAATCCAACTGCTGGGAACACAGGCGTGAGGCACTGTGTTTAGCCTATTTGTCTGTTTTATATTTTTTCTCATAACAAAATAATAGACACTCCATATCCTGCAGGAAAGAAGGAGGAAAAGATGGAGGGATGCTGGGTGGAAGGGATGAGGAGAGAGAAAAGAGGGTAAGTGGGAAGTCTCTGGACCCCAGTTGTTGCTTTTAATGTCTTAGTTTATTTCTTTTTAAAAATATTACACAGATAAATCATACACAATATATAATTTATTTCATTTTTCCTCTTAAGACCACATGCTCACTCTTTTAAACATATTTTTAAACCAAACTGTGCCCTAAACAATACTTGGACAGCTAATGTGTGACTTCATGTCCTCCAGAAACCTCTGCATTTAGAACCACTTGCTTTTCCTGCTGTTTCTTGTAATATGTTTCAGGGTCCAGTCTTGCAAAAAGTGAAGCCTGGGACTCTGGCTGCTGGGCTGGTTATCTGAGCTCTGGCAGGACCCACAGGAAGTGAACTCACTGGCCTTTCAGTTGACAGCTAGGGTGAGGGGTGGATACCAGAGCAGTTTCCCCCAGGGCAGAAGTCTTAGGAGGTGGCCACCTAGCAGGGGGTGACAACCAGTAGAGCCAGGAAAAAGTGGGAAGGTGCTAGCCTGAGCTCACAGGCACAGGTCAGGAAGCAGAGGCAGGAAGCACCAGCTGCCAGGCTGGGAGCCCAAAGCCCATCGCAGAAGAGGCAGGCCTCTCCGTGTAGAGCCAGCAGCCTGTGCTGGCAGCCATCTCCATCCTGCCGTGCTAGGACAGTCTACGCTGCCCGTGGATCTCTCACCCTTTGCAGGCATTTCCTGCTGCACGCTTTTCTAGATAAGACAGAATGTATGCTACTGGCTGCTTTTTGTATGGGTCAGGCAGTGGAGCAGTCACGCAGCACTGCCAGGTTCTCACGCTGTCCCACTGACCCCCTCAGCCAGTTTGTCACATCCTGTCCCCCCACATGGATGAGAGACTCAGCACATACAAGCCACAGATCACACCTAGCTCTCTGTTTTACACCCAGTCATCCTGCTCCATATCTTCTAAGCGACCTATAGAGGGCAGGACTATGTCCCTGCTTTACCTCCCAAAGCACTCACTGATATGAGGAGTTTGAAACTAACCTGCTTAAGTTGCATCATGACTAATATTGAATATTATTTTTCTTTACTTAATTTCATACATCAATCCATACATACTTGAAAACAGCAACAGAAGAAATATAACAATTGAACACCCCTCATCCAAATACTCCAGAACTTTTCCTTCCTGTGGGATGTTATAATGCCATTTATTTTTAAAACCTAAAACTATTTGAGCTTCAAAGATGTATCAGGGTCTTTTTGATGCATACATGTCTGTGTACCACACATGTACCAGGTGCCTGCAGAAGCCAGAAGAGGGCATCGGATCCCCTGGAACTGGGGCCACAAAGGCTATGAGCCACTGTGTGGGTGCTGGGAACCAAACCTTGGTTCTCTGCAAGAGCACCAAGTGCCCTTAACTGAGGCATGCTGTGCTTCGACAGACAACTCCAGCTTGTCTGTAACTGTCTGTAATGTCTTTCTTCAGTGTGGACTTCTTTGCCTCAGAGGCACAGTTGCGACAGTCTTCCATCATTTCATGAGTATCCACGTTCCTCATTTCCTGGGTCAGATACTTAATTTCACAGGCTCTCTCTGTTTCAGGGTTCAACCAAAACTCAAGTAGAAATAAAGAACACCGATGTTTGGGAGTTGGTTCGGTGGCTAACGTGCTTGCTGTGTGAGCATTCCTTGAGTTCAAATCCCCAGAACTCATGCAGAAGAGAAGTTGAGCAAGGTGACACAGCTCTACAACCCAGGTTTAGGGGACAGAGTTCTGTGGGTCTGAGGGCTTGGTGGCCAGACAGTCTACCACAAACAGACAGTTTTACCTTGGGTGTGTAGTTCCAAAAAAAGTGAAAGATCCTGTGTCAAAAAATAAAAACTAAGGTGAAGAAGTGATTGAGGCTTCTGGTCTCCACATCCATGTGCACACATGCATGCAATGCACTCATGCACACATACACACACACACACACACACACACACAACACACACACACTGGAGAGGAACAGAGTTCATGTTTATCTGAAGTCCATGCTCACACTGAATGCAAAGCTTAGGCTGGCGGTAGAATTCAAGGTTGAAAATAGTTTTCTCCAAGAATTATAAAAATGTTGCTTGTATGCTTTCTCTCTTATAATGTAGCTGTTAAAAGTTCTGATGTCTTTCTGATTCTAATTATGCCAAGTACCATTTCCTCCTTTCTGGGTGTTCTTGGAAACATCTTTCATCCTCTTGGAATACCTCATCCCCATCTCGGTTTCTGGTATTGACCTTTTGGTTTTTATTGTTTTTTTTTCAGTTAGTGCATTTTTCAGTTGCTTCCCTAACTGCGCCCCTTTCCAGTCTTCACACCCTACATTCTCGGACACTTCCAGCCACTTCTTTTCTTTTAGATATTGTTCTCCTGTTTGTTTCCTCTCTTCCTTCTTTCTAGCATTCCAAGTAGTCAAGCCCCCTCCTCCATTTTACAAACAGCCCCTCCATCTCTTTATTCTTCACTTGCTAGGATTTTCTTGACATCATTGTTCTTCTGCCTACATGTTAAACATTTGCATTTCTGCAGCAGAATGCTGACTGGGGCTCTCAAGCTGCCTGAGCATTTCAGGAGAGACGCCTGGCTGGCCACAGGAGGCACAGACAGGCGCTCTCAAAGATGCTCAGGGATGCAGCTTCTCCATCACAAGTAACACTTGTGGGGAAAAGGTGAAGTGTGAGGCTGAGAGCCCAAGCTCAGGGAACTGTTTTATTTTTAATGCCATAGTCTGTCAACCATATTATTTTGAATATTTTCTTCCTGCCCTTGAAAGGAACTTGAGCCATATCCAAGTATTAAAAATAGCCTCCCTTCTACAATTGTCTCCACAGACAATTGAGGACATCCACCCTTCCAGGGGTTGATTTTGGGATGAGTCCATTCCGGCAGTTTCTATAGTTATCACCTGTGCCGGAAGAAGCACATCCAGTTTGACCCGCACTGAGGTGTCGCGGGGTCCTCTCAGGACTCCTTTCTGTCCAGTGCTGTGGCAGCTTCAGAGATGGACCAGTGATTGGCAGTTTGGATTTTGGACCATGTTCTCACTGAGTACACACTCCGCATCACCATCGCAACGGTGCTTTTTGTTTGTGCGTCTTTCCTGCATCCTGCTCGGTACTAACACATGGCATTGTCCAGCTTCCCCAAGACTAGACATTAACAATTTCTACCCGTTTCCTTTGCTACCTGTTTCCTTGGTCTCTTCTCTTCCTCCCATCTGCTAGTTTATCAAGGCTTTCTTCACAGGCTTGGTGACCTTTGACTATCCACAAGCACTGGCATGGAAGATGTTGGCGTGTGAGCGTGCATGGGGAGGTGAATGTGTAGTGAGGCTAATCACATTTAGTAACAGATCTCCTGGGTGTAAGATAATAAACTTAGGTCATCTCCAGGTCTTCTCACAATGACGTTCTCCTCTGTTTTAAGGTCATGGCTTCTTTTCTTTTCTTTCTTTCTTTCCTCCTTCCTTCCTTTCTTTCTTTTTCTTTTTTCTTTTTTTGCCGGGTTTTCTTTGTGGGTGTAGAGACCCTCATATGACCTCATATGAACCCTATGGTTCCTTATCCCCCCCCACCGCAGGGATTTCTTGGAGGGTTGTCAAGCTGGGTCTTCCCAGTTCTGGACAAACACTGCACATCTAAGTGGATAGCATTGGACATGTCTATGGACTCCTCTTCCCTATTTCATACATAGCCTTGTCTGTTGGAACATTTTAGATAAGGCAAAGAAAACAAGAGCCTGCCTTTGGCTTGAACAGATCGGCAGATCCATAGTCCCTTTCAGACCGTTCTCTTCCGAGTGCAGATGGTAGGGTCTAGATCCCCCGTGGGTCAAAAGCAGCTCAGACATCTATGTTGTGAGCGATTACTGTTTAGTTAGTTTCGGGATAGGATTTTGTTATGGAGTCCACGCTCACCTTGACCTCTCAGGCTGAAATGATACATATTCCCGTCTCAGTTCCCCAGTGATCTAGGAATGCAAGCCATCATGCCCAGCAGACTTCCTAGAAATGGCCATCACATCTCCTCCCATCACAGTGTCCTTTCTCATGGCGAGAAAGCCTTGCTTTTTGCACAAGCGCTTCTCGCCTTAGTCTGGGCTGGCCAGATCCCTGCGATCCCGGGGAGGACTGATGGGATGTGTGACGTGACACTCTGCCATGTGCTGTGACCTTCTGAGATGATGTGGCTTCTGTCCTATCCCTGAGATCCAGGGCACTTTGCTGGAGAAGGCCAGTGGGGGAACCTTGCACACACATGCACACAGCCCCATTGATAGGTGGACCCACATCCAACGGGTACATGACTTTTTTTTTTTGGATTCTCTGATGGCAGCACTGGGCTGGCTGACGTCCTCCTATCCCAGAAACAGGCCGAGTCACCAACTTGCAGAATTATGAGCTACAGAGGTTCTTGTCGGAATTAATTAAATCTGTGGTGGTTTGTTATGCAAGAAGAGGTGCCTGCCATAAGCTCACTTCAGAAGGCACATTTAGAGTCAGAGTCACGACTCACACAGTGCCCTGGAATCACACTTCACCTTTTAGGGAGTAGAACCCTTGGTTTGAGTCTAAAAGATTTATTTTTATTATTTCCATGTGTGTGTGTGTGTGTGTGTGTGTGTGTGTGTGTGTGTGTGTGCAAGCATGCATGCGTGTGTGTGCATGTGTGGTTATGTGCACGTGAATCCAGTTACCTGTGGGGGTCAGAGGCTCAGTACCCCCTGGAGCTGGGGTTGCAGGCAGTTATGAACTGTTCCACACAGATGCTGGGACCTGGGCCGTCCTCGAGAGCAGTGCAGGCTCTTCAACACTGAGCCATCTATCTCTCTAGCCCCTGAGTCTCAAAGAAGACTTTGTCTCCGAAGAGCCTGAGAACCATTTACTTCTAGGTTAAAGTTAGACACGGTGCCAATAGAGATTAGTTTGGGTTTATAACAATTTCACATGCTTGCTCTACTGTGAAAGCCCGGTTATAAATTGTATTAAGGAAAAAAATATCCTAAGTTTATGCTAAAAGTGTAACATTCCTGGAGCAGATATTAGGAATGACATTGGGAAAATTGAAGCAGCCTCTGTGTGCATGTACATGTGTCTCTCTCTGTGTACATGTGTGCGTTTATGTGTGCATGTATATGTGTGTACATGCATGTACATGTGTGTACGTTTACTCATATGTCAGTGGTGCCTTTAAGTCAGGTAGAAATTCAGAACCTGTGGCCTGAAAGACAGTTCCATTGATACAGTACTTGCCATGTAAGCATGAGGGCCTGAGTTTGCATCTAGAGCCCATGTAAAGAGCTGGGTGTGGGAGCACGTATGTGCTTACCATCCCGAGGTTCCCTGGTGTTCAGTGACCAGCCAACCCAGTCAAATCAGCAAGCCCTAGATATCTGTGACAGCCTCTATCCCCACCCAAAAGGAACATATTTAACAAAAAACTAAGGTACACAGCCCCTGAGGAATGACACCCGAGGTCTTTTTATCACATGCACGCCTGTGTGTGTGCACGTGAAAATGCATCATATATACACACATACACATGCACACACAGGAGAAAGGAAAGCTGATCTTGGACATATGTATTGCAAATATCTAACACCACAGACATGCATGCATGCATACACACACACATGCATATGCACACACACACACAAGCACAAGAGGAAGGAAAGCTAATATAGAACATATGTGTTTCGAATGTCTAACACTACTTTGCTGTTGGTCCTTTGACCTCCGAAGCAAATTTCATTTTGTTTTGTGGTCAAATATATCAATATTTTCTTTTTTTGATTTTTTTTATTGTTAAAAGAAAAATTTACATTTACTCCCCTTGTTCCCGGCCCTCCCGCTCCCCCACTAGCCCACCGCCCTCCCCCTGCTTCCTTAAGATGGGGCAGGATACCCTGCCCTATGGGGAGACCAAGGCCCTCCCCCCTCCATCTCGGTCTAAGAAGGTGTGCATCCATATAGAATAAGTTCCCAAAAAGCCAATACATGCAGAAGAGATAGGTCCCTGTACCATTATCATTGGCTTCTCAGTCAGTCCCCATTGGAAATCACAGACAGAGAGGCCGGTTAGGTCATATGCTCATTCAGTCCTGGTCCAGCTGGATTTGATGAGCTCCCAATAGATCAAGCACACTGTCTCTGTTGGTGGGCCAGTCCCTCACGGTCCTGACTTCCTTGCTCATCTTCTTTGATAGCTTCATCTCTTCATGTCACATTCAGAGTTCCTTTTCTCCGTATAAAACATACATGTATTTCTCTTAGAACATCACAGTATCAACTCTTGCTATAATCACTCTTGGCCTATGTGGAGTTCGTTCTGCTGACAGGAAGCTTGCATTTGTTCTTGCCCAACCCCCATTTATAAAATACAGCACCCTTACACATCCCCTTTGTCCCCAGTCTACCTGAGGGGAGGGCTTGGCATCACCCCTTGTCTCTGCCGCTCATGGCCTCTGCTGCCCATCTCGCGTAGCTCTGCTGTGCTGGCGGCTCGCTGCCCTGTGGTCTCTCATGCTGGCCTTTGCTGTGTGGCAGGAGGCCTCTCTTATGTCCCTGTTACCTACATTTTCCCCTTCAGCCATCACCTTTTAACGTTTCCAGGTGAACTTACGAACGTTATATCAAGTTGCCAGCCATCTCCAACCATTGCCTCCACGCCCCGCTAACATCTTTCTTTGCTTTGGAGGATATAACTTGGGAGATGCAGAAAGAGAGGCCTGAACTCACCTGCGCAAGAGCAAGGTATCATTGCATTTATTCAGGAGTTATGCTGACTGACATAGTTTTCTTGCTTGCTCCCTGTTAAGTTTACCTCTAGATCATTTCAAGTGTTTTTGCCCAGAAAAGGCCATATAATACAAACATTCTGTCACCCCTAGCTTGTGGGAACAGCACCCTTGTGAAGGCACACAGTGTTCCTCACACTGCCAGGTCACTTTGGTCTCATTTCCAACATCTAGACTTATCACACACAACTTCCTTCCTTTTTTTATACTTTATTGTTTTTAATTGTGCTATCCATTTTCTCCCACTCCCCTTCTTTCCTTCCCTTTTCTCTTCCCCCAATGCTCCCAATTTACTGAGGAGATCTTGTCTTTTTATCCTTCCTAGGCAGATCCATGTATGTCTCTCTAAGAGTTTTTTTTTTTTTTGGTTGTTGTTATCTAGGTTCTCTGGGGTTGTGGACTATAAGCTGGTTATTCTTTGCTTTATGTCTAAAAACCACTTATGAGTGAGCACATATGATATTTGTCTTTCTGGGTCTGGGTTACCTCACTCAGTATTGTTTTTCTAGTTCTGCCCATTTGCCTGCATATTTAAAGATATCATTGTTTCTTACCTCTGAGTAGTAATCCATTGTGTAAATGTGTCACATTTTCCTTATCTATTTTTCAGTTGAGGGGCATCTAGGCTGTTTGCAGGTTCTGGCTATTACGAATAACGCTGCTATGAACAGGGCTGAGCAAATGTGGTATGATTGAACATCCTTTGGGTATATACCTAAGAGTGGTATTGCTGGGTCTTGAGTTAGACCGATTCCTAATTTTCTGAGAAATCGCCACACTGACATCCAAAGGGCTGTATCAATTTGCACTCCCACCAGCAATGGGGGCGTGTTCTTCTAACGAGCTGTTTGTCCTGAGTATCTCACTGTGATTGTCCTTGACAGCCTGAGTGTTTCTAAGCTTGGCCCAGGCTTGTAATGCCTTGTGCTGCAAAGTCTGCCTGCTCCACTTGGCTGACTCTGGCACAGGCTGTGGCACTTGGGAATTCCTTGCTCCCAAAGAGAATCCTCAGGTTTCTTTGATGGAGTTAAGGTAAGGAGTTCATCATCTGAAGGCAGATATAAAGAACAAAAAAAAACCCTCACGCTTAAATATCAGGGCTGGGTTGGGACCACAGATGTTCTCAAGTTTAGCTCTGTTCAGGAAGTCAAAGTATTGGAAGGTATTGCTTGATGAACACCAAGGATTTGCCTGGACAGCTCTGCAGGTCTCAAGACCAAAGGAAGACTGATAGCTAGGTGAGCACATCAGGCAAGACGCCAAAAAGGTTGGGAATCTTACGTGTAAGGAAAAGGGCTCCTTTAGCACCGTTTTTTAAAGAGCCATGTTAACATCCCCAACTCTACCTCTGAACTCTGTTGTAGATGGAAGCCTAGAGTTGAAGTGTTAGCAATAACTTAAAACACGAGGCGATGGGGAAGCCTGGGTAGAGACACGGGGGAGAGGACAATGGGCCCTCAGGTGCTTTCTATCGCGGCAGTTATCTCGATCAGTTTGAATGATGATCAGATCCACCCTGCCGAAGTTGACAGGAGGACCTTAGTATAGGGAAAACAGCATTTTGTGGGAGGTGATAAAATCTTGGGAGCCATTTCAATGACTACAGAATTCTGAGGCAGGGGAATGAAGGGTCAAAAGAAAAAGGAAAAAATGTCCTCCAGATTCCTTATGGACATGTCTTGGAATTCCAGGATTGCATGGAAGCTGTTGCCGAGAAAAATCCTAAGATTTGGCCACTGGAGGCTCTGAGATGGTGGCAGGGACCTTTTATCATCAGATACCGTAGCACAGGAAACTTCTCTCTTCTGTTGACTCGTGGATGGAGCGGTTCAAAAGCAACCCATTGGGCGGTGAAGAATGGTCCACTTACACCTGCAGTTGCTCATTTCCGAGCATCTGTGTGTCTCAGAAATAGACCTGTCTATCAGCTTCCGCAACAACAGTTAAGTGCCCGTCACTAATATTTGCTCATTTTTCTACAATGAATAGTTTCACATCGTATCATAACCTTATCAGTATGATGATTGAAATAGCCCAAATTCTAGCCTAGATAAAATAGCGTACACTGCAGCTATACCCAACACAGTCTTCTGGAAAGATTGCTCCACGCTGGGATGTAAAACTCACTGACTGCATAGACAGCAGTCATGTTACCATGGTAACCATCAGGTTACCGTGATCCATCACTTTCCAGGCAGTGTCTGCTACCCTGGAGAAAGAAGTTAGCCTGCCATGTGAGCCTGGCACCACGTTGAACTATGTTCGAGTCCTCACCTTGGCAGAGTACCTTGGGTGCCGGCAGTAGGTGGCTTCTCTGTTTGCATTGTCTCCACAGCTTGTCTGGGTTGAGAGATGGAAGAAAGAAATGCCCCAGGGCATGGCGAGGGGATGTGTGGCTGACAGGGTTGGTGACAGGGTTACTGTAATGCAATAGGTCCTTTCAAGACACTCTAGTCCCGTCCCTCTTCCCAGCACAGCCCACGGTACAGGGAGAAAGGCATTATCTTTCCAGAGGTGAGATGAACGCTATTGACATAATTCCCTAAGGATTTCTTTGCCTGTCACTGAGCTTTGCCTCAGGTAGCCTATGAGAACTATAAGCACAATGGCCAGATCTCAAGGATGGGGGTCAAAGAGCATTCCTGTGAAACCTCTTCTTAATCTTTTCCCAGTTTCTGGAGCACAGAACTTTGCCATTCATCCACATCTGCCATTTACCAAATAAGAATTGTCTTTAGCCTCCTGGATCTGAGAAGTCCAATAAAGTGCTCCAATATATCACCGGATAATTGAAAACCATCTTTAATATGGCAGTTATTAAGAACGAACAGCCAAGTCTGTCTTCACTCTATTTTACCGTTTGACAAACATAAAGAGACCGTCAGGAAAAGAGAAAACCTCAACGACCCCACAAATCGTGGGCAGAAGGAGTGTTGAGTGTTGGAGAACGGACATGTGGACCAAGGATATAAAGAAAGGACCATGTGGGAAAACAACCCCTTTGTGAAATTCTTCAACTTGATGCAGCAATAGTTTCAAGGTGACCGTTTCCAAGTGTAGGGGCCATTTGCTGTTGTACTAGGCACAGCATCGTTGGTGTGTGCTTGGGTGGAAATCAACCTTTCATGAAGACCCCAGAATTCTGCCTTTTCTCCCACAGAATCCCCTCCTCAATAAGGATGGAGGTAGGTCCCTGTCATTGTTCTAGGTAATGGATTACCTGCACATCCATTTTCAAGTGTAATGACACTCTTGCTTATTAAAGACCTCTCAGCTGAAGGGGCAGAATATTATGAACTGGCCAAGCCATTCATTTTCTTGAATATGTTATTCAGTATTTTATGCTAAACCAGCAATACACCATCCATTTTAGTACAATGATCCTTATGTTCAATAAAATTGAAGTGTCGCATCATAAATCATTAGAGTCATTTATTTTACATTAGACACATTAGCCACTATATTCCATAATCTATTACAATAAGGTGGATTTAAATGTACCCCAAGGAACTGCAGTAATAACTCCAGAACCAAATATAGCAATTTATGGATAAAATATGCTTAACCTAAAACTGCACTAGCTTTTGTGATGGCTGTGAACTCTGAATGGAATTTAGTGCTGATGGGGACTGAACTCAGCCACACATAAAGAGAGAGAAAGAGTGGGAAATGACAGGCCTGCCTCTAATTTTCTGTTCATTAGTTTTAGGAACGTACAAGATTAATAATTACACAAGTCATCAGCGAGACACAAACTTTGAAGGAGCAACTCTCACTCGGTGAAAATGTCTCCTCGGTACTTCACATGCAGAATCAGCGATGAACCTGCCTCTGTGCTGCAGGATCAGCGATGAACCTGCCTCTGTGCTGCAGGATCAGCGATGAACCTGCCTCTGTGCTGCAGGATNTGAACCTGCCTCTGTGCTGCAGGATCAGCGATGAACCTGCCTCTGTGCTGTTGTTCCTCACAGACACTGACCTGCAGAACCACCTCGCTCAGAACTCACTGGTTCTGACTCTGTCAGAAGGCTGCAAAGGTCTACCAGAGGAGGCCCTTATAGCCGACAATATTCTCATTTGCTTGTGTTCAAGACAGGGTATTGCTGCACAGCCCCATTTGGTTGCTTTGTATCCATGTTCGGTTTGGAGTCCATGATCCTCCTGCCTCAGTGTTGATCTCATGTGGCGTAGACAAGAAAATTTGTAATTCATCTTTAAGTTTGTAGGGTGCTCTCTTTCACCAACAAATGAGATGACATTTACACATTCATAGATGTTAATGAAACAGTTTTCTCCTATTGTCTTCTGGATATGATTTTCTTCACAGTCCCTTCCCATTTTATATACATCTCTTTCTTGAAATGCTTCTCTGTAAATAAGAAAGCCATATTCTATTATTTAGTTTCTTCCCTGGCTTGGCGTGCCTCTCCTTAACCATGGAGAGCTTTCTTACTTGTAATTATAGGTATGTGGCACCTCCATGCTGCTGACACTTCCAGACACCTCTGTTGGCAATCTCAGGCCTTTGAGATTTAATCACGAAACGAGACTTGCCTTATTATACTCCTAATAGAAAGCCTTTGCTGTTCACAGTTATTAAAAAGCATGTTCATTGCTGTGCTCAATTGCAGACATCATGGCCCCAGATTGGCACAGTCAGTTCTTACTTAGGAAATTTGAGAACAAGTTAAATTACCCCTTTCAAAGACTCCATCCATCCATCCATCCATCCATCCATCCATCCATCCATCCAGCTCGTCTACTCACCCATGTTTGTCAGGCCATTCTTCTCTCTCTTAGCTCATCTAACTATTCAGTTGTCTAGTCTTAGACCATTGAATTCATGCCTACTAAATGCTTTCCCCGTGCCAGACACACAGTAGCCACTAGGGTACAACAAGGAACAAGATGGGGACTTACTTTGTAGCAAGGTATTTCAATGACTGCATTATTGCATCCTATGCAAAATATTGCACTTTACAACATTTGTAATTGTCAAGTGCCAAACACTTGCAGTGAGTGTTAAACCTCAGCACTAATTCATGCACCTCTGGATTCTGGGGAAAAGAGAAAACCAGGCATAGCTCCGAGTAACCTGTGAGTTTTGCTTTTCCTGACCTCAGTTCTTTATTGATACAATGAGGGGTCAAATATGCAGTTTCTAGGTTTCTGCATCAGATGCTTAAAGGGGGAGGAAAATATTTTCATTATCTCTTTAGTTAAAAAAAAGGCATCATCCTTGCCACACTTGCTAAGGCCTGCACCAGCCCCTGCTTTGTCTTTCTAGTTGGTGTCATGAGCCCAGGTGTTCTGTTCTCCCATTGCTCTGTAGTTGAGTCTAAGTCCTCAGCAAACCATCACCAGCTGAATATGCTGTTGCTCTGGACAGCAGCCATTCTGTGTCACCCTTCAGAATCAGCACCCACCACTCTCCCCATCTCCTCACGGTGCCACGTTATCTGAAATAAAGATTGTCTCCCCCAGGCACGCTTCTCCAAATGAAATAACGCTTTGTTTTCTGTTCCTCACTCTGATCCAATTGGATTACTTAGCTGAAAACATCTAAGGGCCCCACTTCATGCCATTCTTTATACACTGGCCCTAGTGGGTCTGGATGCTGCTCAGCCACAATTGAGGCTTCCCTGTAATACTACCTGCCATTGTTTGCTTGTTCTGTCAATTATGGAGAAAAATGATACCCCTTATCTCTAGGTAGATAGAACAAAGTTTAGATAAACACACCCTAAAGATAGAAAAACAAAGGTCCCAGAGTAACCCCGGGGCTCAATCATACTTGGTATACAAGGCTGACTGACAACAATAGATGTGTATGTGTACACACACACACACACACACACACACACACACACACACATACACCATATCTTGAGACCAAGTTTGGATACATGGTAAGAACCTCTAAGTAAATCATGAGGCCCAATCTTAGGAAAACAACTTTGTTTCAGTTGATGCAGCTGAATGAGTTGAATACAGCAGCAGGTCCCCAGTGTTGCCAGTGGTGTCTGCAATGGGCGGGTGGTGATGGAGATACCCCTCCCCCCTCCACAGAAGCTCATGGTGTAACTGAGCCATGAAGGAAGAGGTGATCTTAGCCAAAATGCCAGGTGACTCCCCCTTCTTGTCTGTACATCTTTTTAATCAAATCAGGCTGGAAGAAGAAGTAGCTTTATAAGAAGGGCTCAGGTTTCAGGACCCCTTGTTGTGTGGAGCCTTCCCAAGGCCTGGAGAGGAGCTAGAAAATTTGTGTACATGGTCACCTGAATCCAAATGAGAAGGGACCGAGTTTTATTTCAAGTAGCCATGGCTATCTTATCCACATGCTGACATCCCCAGCAGCCTATGTCCTTCTGGGTTATCTGGGGCTCATGGGGCTGAGTGGGGGAGGGTCCCTGTTGTTCCTCACTGGCAGGTGGTCGATATGGTCCGGAGTTATCTGTATGTAGTCTGGAGCTATTTTGTTCTGACCAGCACAGGGGTAAAGGCTGCCCTGGGGTTTGGGGATACCACACCCTAAATGTTCTGTCAGACATTCAGATGTTCTAAAACAGAGTATAGCAGGTCACAAGTGGCCACTGTGTTCTTGCCCCTGCATTGACTCTGGATGTCACGGCGCTGGGGTACTAAACCATCAGCACAGCAGCCCGCCACTGCCTTGAAGCCTATGGATATTTTCCATTGCCTCCCAACCTGACAACTCATGTAGAGATTGGAAGTGCTTTTCAATCACTCCGGTAAAACAGAAGCAAATGATAATCGGTGCATCTAGGGAAGGCTGAAGCATGTTCCCTCTTTTTCCATAGAAAACTTATAATTAATAAAAGTTACTTTATTAACTAAATAAGGAGAAAGAGACAAAGTACAAAGAAACTTCCCAAGGCAAAGTTCAAAGAGCTAGAGAGTTAGTTATAGCCAGCCAACAAATAGGACTATGTTTAGCTTTTGATTTTTTTTAAAAAAATCTATTTTAGTTTTTCAATTCTAAATAGTTTTCAGGATTTATAAATTACTTTGTTTTCTTTTTCCTCCTGAAAAATAAAAGCTCCTCTTGCTCTTCTCTCTTATTCCCCTTTGCAATTATAACTGTGTGTTGTTTTTGGTACAGGTCCCTGAATTCTAG
Source organism: Dicrostonyx torquatus (assembly GCA_028555095.1). Taxonomy (NCBI): domain Eukaryota; kingdom Metazoa; phylum Chordata; class Mammalia; order Rodentia; family Cricetidae; genus Dicrostonyx; species Dicrostonyx torquatus. Next base: position 1,953,486 of record JAQHUG010000123.1, read on the forward strand.
GCCCTACTAATCTAGCAAGCCAGGAGAAACTGAGGAAGGTGTAGATCGGGAAGTCAGTGGACGAAAAAAAACAAGGCCCAGACATGGGGAAGGGGGGAAAGAGAGCACAGTGTGTGTGGGGGGAGAATCCTGGATATCTTCCACCCGGGCTCACCTCAAAGTTCATGCCTTCCCACTGAGACCATGTGATAATGCCCTGTGAATGGTAGCAGGACACATCTGCCAGGGCTCTGCATGGCTCCTACGACATGGGCTTATATGTATGACTATATCATATGCTTGCCTTTATGTCTGAGAGTGTACGCTTGATGGAAGGGTCCAGGGATATTTGCTGACGCAGGGTGGGAAAACAAGTGAACCTCGTGCCCCTGTGATGGGAAGTTCCAAGGCTGCAGCGGGGCTGAAAGGAAAGCTGCCTCAAATATCCACGCGGTGCTGCTGCAGTCAACCCTGCTTTGCAGTCAGGAAGGGAGCTTGGAGGGTGAGAGCAAAGCGCAATGACACACATCTCTGGAAATGCTATGGAACCCGCTATTTTGTAGTCTACTTTACAAAGCGTAAAAGTCCCTGCAGAATGCACGCGGGAGACTGGTGGGGGGAGGGGAGCACAGCCACCTGGGTCACTGTGCCTACAAAGACCAGTGGGCTGGTAGTCTCCATGACTGTGGGCAAAAGGCAGGGATGGGACTACTGGCCCATTGGGCCAGATAAACTGATTGTCAAAAAGAGGCTAGGAATATCGTTTTGATGGCTTGTGTCCTGATTTTAAATGTAGTAAACCAATGAGGAATTTTTGTAAGTGCTGTCCGAGCTATGGCTTGCAGAATATCTGCCTCCTGACTGTGACCTCCAGGTTTCCTCCCTAAGTTCTGCCCCAGAGTGAGTTTGTGGCCACTGACTTATGTGGCCACACCCCTTGTGCAAATGCATTGTCCTTTATAAACCTGCTGCCCCACCCCAGGCGTCACCGTCCTCTATACTTGGAACAGAAAAGAAAGATCTGGGCTTTTTGTCTCGACTGTATTGTGTAATCTCAGGTAATCTGTCTAACTTCTCGAAGTCTTAGGTTCTCACCTGTGAGGCAAAAGCAAAGGAAAACAATCTACCTTGCCTGCCTCGTCGGAACTGGGAACTGTGGGAATCAAGCAGATAGTGCATCTGTTCAATCGCCACTTGTCAGTGAAAAAAATAAAAAACACATTCAGAATTAGCGATCTGTCTTGAAAGGCAGCTGTCAAAAAGTCAGTATGGTGTTTGTAAAGATGACCTTAATTTTTAGAAAGGCAGTCAGCTAAGATGTTTTCTTTCCACTTCTAGAAATGAATAATTTTTCTTCCATCTCTGGTTCTATCTGTTCTCCTTGGCATCACAAAATGGCTGCCTGTGTAACACGCACTTTTAATCACTAACTTGGTACAATCTAGAATAATCTGGGAGGGGAATCTTTATAAAGGATTGTTTAGATTTGATTGGCCTGTGAGATTCTGTGGGGGATTAATTTCTTTAGTTTAACTGAGTTTGGAAGACATGCCACCATTCCCTAGGTAGAGAATTCTCAACTGTACACAAGGACTCATAATTGTACATAATTGGACAATGTATAGAAAATGAGAGATTTTGAAACACTCAGTTCTTCATTAAAGGATGTCTTCATTAAATCCTTTCCTCAAGGCTCAGGGATCGATGCAGAAGGGGAGGCAGAATGAGTTTAAGAGCCAGAATGACTCCAAGGAACCCGTGTCCTCCAGACACAGCAGGGTTGCTGCACACATGAACTCACAGACTGTGTCAACATACTCAACACTGTCACAAGTTCAAGCACTGAGAGGGGAAGTAGATAGACATGGGGTCCCACCCCTAACCACGAAGCTACTTGCAATTGATACCTACTGGCCTAAGGCGCCAGTCTACAACAGGGACCTACACTGTGGTCAGCTTGAGGAGCAATAAAGTTCAGTGGGGATGACTGGAATCCAGGAAGTCCATGACCTAAAGGATTACAGGTACTAGATGCGGGGGAGAGCCGAGGAAACACCAGGAATGCTGGATTTGAGAGACAAAACATCCAGAGCGAAGACATAACCACTTTCTAGTACCCAGAAGAAGGGTCATTACATTGAAGAGCACCCCACAGAGCTGCGTGCCTGCCCATCATGGGGTGAGGGAAAGAGCCTGTGAAGGTCTGACCGTTCCTTAGTCCCAGGATGAACCCCAATAAACTATCAAGATGCACAAGGGACACCACAAAAGCAAAATGTTGTCAGGACAATAAACGGTCAGTCAGCTGAGCATTCGGTTTGGGATTTTTAATATTCCACAGTGCTAAGAACTTCATGATTTTGACTTCTACAGCATTTACCCCACTCCTGTTCTTCTGGTTTGAAGCGCAGCAGCGGCCACCCCTAGACACCAGAACACAGGGGAACTTTCTAGAGAAACATAACACCACAGGCCAGGGATCAGTCAATCTGCTTTTGCCATATGGTCTCCATGGCAACGTCCAGTCTTGCTGACAGCAAGCAGAAACAGTCGTCAGTAACAAGGCAACTGATGGACAGATTGTGTGCTAACAAAACTCTCTTTACAAAAGTAGCTATTAGGTAGCATTGGTTCATGGAGTGCGGTTTTGCCCCCTCCCCCAACTCCCCGCTGTGGACATGGAGGCGAAATCAAGCTGACGGAGCTACTGTCCAGGAAGTCTAAGAATCCTCCTCGTTCTAACGGCCGAAGCACAGCAACAGAGATGGAATGCTGTAGGTCCTGGTCGAGTCTTCAGAAAGATAAGGAAAGCAAATAGTCTCTGGCTTAGCAAGAAACAGAACCATCTTGAAGAAAGCTTGTGAGGATAGTTTGCATGTACGGATGCCCGATGTGTGAGTTTGGGGCCTTAACAGGACTTAGAAGTGTGTGTGTGTGTGTGTGTGTGTGTGTGTGTGTGTGTGTGTGTGTATTTATAATAGTAGTAGTTCTATGTCTAGGCTTAGGAGGTCTAGACAAGGGCAGGACACACATCCAGGCCTGCCTTCATCCTCCAGGGGGTAGTTTAGTCAAGCCATGATCAAAGAGACAAATGCTTTTTGACTTGAAATGAGAAAAATGTTCATCTCACCCCACTATAAGCCTGTTTAGTTCATCACCAGGCATTATTAAAATGATATGCAAATTGTGGAAAAGGCAGACATCTTTCCAACTATGTTTTCATTAAAGATTCAGTTTTTTTCCCCCCAGAATAATAGCAAATGACATGCGAACTTCTTATGAACTATAGGTCGTGAAAGGATTTGGTATTGGCATTTTAATCTAAAAAGTCGCGGGCCAGAAAAATCAATATGTTTCAGTTGCAGCCCTCGGATGCAATTTTCCTCGTGTAGCGGGGACCTTTTCTTTCTTTCTTTTTCGGTTAAGTCTTTTTTTTTTTTAAAGAATGAATAATTCCTGGTTTTTCTATGAAACAAGCTGCTGTATTATAAGGTAATGACATCAATAACACATTACATGTAAACAGAAAATGAACAAAACATCATTCAAGGCCCTTTTGAAACTGGAGTCCCTTTCATCAGCCCTATTACAGGCTCCATTCACATTATCGGATTGAACCACCCTGCATAACCGAGGTGCTGACAAGTCCTGATTACCAAATAACTCCTGGATTCCTTTCAGGCAGGTTCACCAAGAGGACAGGAATAGCAGGCCTTCCTGGGGGGTTGCTGGCTTGCCACAGGGGCCCCATCAATGAAACTCAGTGTCGCCACTCCCCTGCCCCAAACTCAGGACGCTGGGCTTCCTGGCATATAATTGGGCGTTTTCCTCCCACATCTCTGCTTGCTTTAGATAACAGTGGTTTACAATGTAGAAGGAGGAGGCCAGGCTGAGGCTCCCCAGTTCTCCCTCCAATACACAGAGAGCTCAGATTAGGCTGCCTGTGTGGCAGATGGCATGTTTGTCTTGTGTCATTCAGGGTGAGACAAGACCCAGCTATCTAGTATGTACTGGCTGCCACTGGAGTGCTGGGAATGCAGGGGTGCAGCACACTCCGTTTCCTGAGGGCTAGGATTGCAGGGGTGCAGCATTCCACTCTGTTTCCTGAAGGCTAGGATTGCAGGGGCGCAGCATACCACTCTGCTTCCTGAGGGCTAGGATTGCAGGGGCACAGCATACCACTTTGCCTCCTGAGGGCTAGGATTGCAGGGGTGCAGCATAGCACTCTGCTTCCTGAGTCCTAGGATTGCAGGGGTGCAGCACCGCCCTTTGTTTCCTGAGTGCTGGGACTGCAGGGGCACAGCACAGACCTCTGCTCCCTGAGTGCTGGGATACAGGGGTGTAGCACAGCCCTCTGCTTCCCGAGTGTTGGGATTACAGGGGTGTAGCAAGCCCTCTGTTTCCTGAGTGCTGAGATTGCATGGGGTGCAGCACAGCCCTCTGCTTCCTGAGTGCTGAGATTGCAGGGGTGCAGCACAGCCCTCTGTTTCCTGAGCACTGGGATTACAGAGGTGCAGCACAGCCCTCTGTTTCTTGAGTACTGGGATTGCAGG
>JAQHUG010000123.1:1958032-2015182 GCA_028555095.1 Dicrostonyx torquatus
AGCACAGCCCTCTGTTTCTTGAGTACTGGGATTGCAGGGGTGCAGCACAGCCCTCTGTTTCCTGAGTGCTGAGATTGCATGGGGTGCAGCACAGAACTCTGCTTCCTGAGTGCTGAGATTGCAGGGGTGCAGAACAGCACCCTGCTTTCTGAGTGCTGGGATTGTAGGGGTGCATCCTGCCACTCTGCCGGACTGAATCAAGAGAAGAGCCTGGGCACTTAGGGCAGAAAAAGGACCAGATGACAAGAACCAGTCAAACGTTTCAATGTGTGCAACAACCAACCTCTCCCTTGCCTTCCTCAATCCTTGGTCCTGATGTTTTTCGTCCTGCTGGTGACATCTGCTTTCCGATGGCCTTTGAGCACAAGTCCAGGCTTTCTTACCACTTAAGGACGCCCCCCCCCCCAACCACTACACATACACACTAGACGGTGAGTTAGAAGACTCTTCCCTTAGAGTAAAAAGCAGAACTACTTGCCTGGCTAGCCTGCCTGAGGTCTGTGGGCATGGCTGGCCTTCTAGAGATGGCCAGTCTCTGGCTGGAAACCTAACTCTTCTTCTCAAGTCGCCTAGAGCTTGTGGCCTGTGGTGAGCCCAAGAGTGAGAGCCAAGTCAATCCCAAACAAGCATTTCAGGGAGCAAGCTGTGGTTTGCCTTCTGGGTGGTTTATTTCCATATGTTTGATGTAACCTTCGGCCTGGGAGAGATCAGGCTTTGAAAACAAAGTTCTGAGCTTCTAATTTGGCTGGGGAGCATCACTGTAGAGGGATGAAGGCTTCTTAATGCAAGCTCTAGCTCTCACCCCTCTTGTTTCCTTAAAGCCTCCCCATCTATCTAACTTCACACTGAGATATATTAATAACACTGTGCTGTATTAATCCTTACTGCAGTATTTTAAATTAAAATGAGTTGTATGGCACAGGTCACAGCACACTCTAGCATACTCTAGCACAGTGGGCAGTGAGCAAGAGTGGGGACCAGCTCCCCCACGACTGGCTGGGCATATTACAATGTTTCATAACTTCTCCTTGTCTCAGTTTCCGAACTGTGAACTACCAACAGGGTTTAGTGCTTGAGAAAACATGAAAATATTTAAACAGTGTTTCTATAAATGGTAAAATCCATTGGGAAGTAGGATTATTTTTTTGTGGCCAAATCTGGTGAAATTTGAATTTCTTCCTAAAAGCAAGGGGAGCCACTGAAGGGCTCTGACGGAGGAACAACATGATTGACTGTCCCTTTTAAAGAGATCCTTCTATGTGCTGTCCAGGACCAGTCCCTAAGGACAAGAGTGGATGCAGGAAATGAATTAAGCAGCTATTTTGATAGTTCTTGTGGGATCACATGACGCTTCAGAGATGGCAAGCAAAGACTTAATTCTGGAGAACTTCAAAGGCACAGCCCATGGGATGTGCAGATGTGAGAGATGAGTCAGAGATTCTTCCAAGTGTGGGCTAGCTGGTGAGAAAGCTGGAAGTGTGGAGACAGAGACACAGTGAAACCCAAAACTCGAACTCCTCAGGCAGCCTAAGAGTTCAAGGCCAGGCACAGAAGCTATGGGGGGATTGGAGATTATGGGCAAGCAAAGAGGATTTATGGGGCATTTTGAGCAAGGTAAAAAGCTTAAGTAGATATGTGGAGATGTAAGAGCCTTTAAGACATGAGGTGGCAAGCTCAACAAAATGAAGCAAGCTTCCTGGAAAGCCTGAGGATGGGGCAGGGGAGCCAGGCATGGCCAGGATTTGGGGGCCCAAAATACCTGCCAGGTAGTTCGACTTAGAGCGGATTGGGAGCCTGACACTTGGCTTCTCGGTTGAGTTATCTTATCTCTGTTTCATGAGGGACCACTTCACCCTCCGTGACCCAGGAACCATGGACACTTGCTTCTAACATACACTATGAAAGCTTTCAGATGTAAATTTAACGCCAAGTCACCGAAATTTACTACTGTAACCTGCCCTCAGATGGTAGACGCCCATCTTCTGTGCATTTAAAAAACAAAAATTCAACACACAAGTGGTTATTTAGTTCTTAGCAGAAAACTACATTCTGCTTATGTATCATTGACTCCATGCTGGGTATTCCTAGACGGAACAGTCTCCCTCATATTAACTGCTCAGGCACAATGCAGGTCCACTGTGCTCTTCCTCATGGACAATCTAAAGGAAGCTCAAGAGGAAAGTTATTTTGGTCTCTCTTTTTTTTTTTTTTGCCTTCAATATCGGATCATAAGCATTGGATACAAATGCCTGCAGACCCTATTCAGTGAATTTGGTGGGGACTCAGGTGTTGGACTTGGTAAGTTTTCGTGGGTGGTTCTACGGTGTGCAATGTTAGAGAACTTCCAGAACTCCTATTCTGGGTCTCTGCTTATCTGCTTTGCCTTTTAAAAAGTCAAGATGGACCTGGCAGAAGCTAGCAGGGTTCCTATATGCCTGGGCCTTTAGGACAACTCTGTGTTCTTGTAACAAGTAACATCAAGACTCCCTGTTCTGCACTATTATCCCTGAAACCCAGGGGCTGTTTATAGTCACTCTTGGCCACTAAACCTACATTCTGTAGTTTGCAATTGAGAAACACATCAAAAAGCAGGGTGTAATCATACAAATGTTTAATCCTTGCATCAGGGAAGCAGAGGCAGACTGATCTCTGTGAGTTAGGGGCTTGTCAGGTCTTCATAGTGATATCTAGGCAAGAACTATAGATGAGACTCTGTCTCAAAGGAATAAATACATCTATCAATTAATTAAAGAAAAACAAGCCAAGCTGCTCATAAAATGCTGGCATTTGGGAAGCTGAGGCAGGAGGATTGATTGCTACAGGTTTTCAGGCAATGTGGGCTAAGATCGAGTTCCAGGCTAACTGATGTTTAGAGTAGCACTGTGTGTGGTAAGGCTGACACAGGCTCCAGGGATCTCAAAGGCAGTTCTATCGAGTTCTGTCAAGGATTACAGTATTCTTACCATAGCTATGTTCCACCAAAAAGGAAGCCCCAGCATCTATCATCTCCCATTTCCTTCAGAGGGGAGAGGATGAGAAGATGGCTGGCAAGCAGGGAGGTAGGACAACCTGGCCTTAAGGGACTAACGTTCCCCTCCTATCACTGACCAGAAGAAGGAGGAAGACATTACAGCCAGGGAGGACTGGAGTCATTATGGGACAGGGTTTTGTTTACTCTTTGGGTTGGCTCACAAAGACAACACAGAGCCCAGGTTTGCTGCTGTTATCAACTATCATCTTGCACCAACTTGACAGACAGGCCAAGGTAAATCCCAACAGTAGAAAGCACTTAAGGAAGGTACAGGGTGGAGAGGGGGGGAGGAGGAGCAGGTGATAGGGTAGCTTACATCCAGTGTTGAATCTCCTAACCTGAAGAAGTGCAATAGACTTCTGTTCTTTATAAATCACACACTGGAAAGAACTAAGCCAACGAGGATGTATTCAGTGCTGATGTCCTCACAGGACCACACGGTTCATCCTTTACCAAGCCTTTATGGCAGTCACAGGGAACTGTGCTACTGCTTTACCTTCATCACAGTGCTTGCACATCAAACTACTAGGGGCCCCATTGCTCAGGCCAGAGCCTCGTGTGTGGGGGCAATTCTGTTTCCCCCCAGACAGTGGCTCTGTCCTTCCTCTAAAGGTAGCTTTAACTAAATCTCTATCATTCTAATAAAACTAGAATCAAAGGTTAGGGTAAAAACCTACACACTCAGGGAGTTAGAGTAAAAACTGTCTCTCTCTGCTGACATCCCTGGAAGCCTGCTATGTTTGGCACCCAACATGGGGCACATATTTCATCATAGGGATGGAGAAAGCTGTGGAAATATACCCAACATGGCTTCCTAGTATTCAGGTGTCTGCAATGTACAAAAATGCAGCTCTGCCATGCTGCAAGCACTTGAGCAGCTGGCATGTTAAGTAGAAATTACAAGTTATGTAAAAACAGCTGCCACAGTGTAGGCATCAGCTTCCTAGAGCTGGGGTGTTAAATAAAGCTCCTGGTTAAAAGCAGCTCCCAGCCAGTCTTGTCAGGTGGAAAGCTCAGCTCCCATGGACCTGAAATAAGCAAAGTCAGCCTGGTAGTGAGTTTAAGGTTTGGCTCACAAGGTCAGAGAATTCTACAGGTACATGGTAAAGCAGGCCCAAATTGAAGAAATAACCTCTAAACACTTTACAGTGTGTTTAAAAATATGCATCGGCACTTAAGAAAGAAAATAAAATGGGTATAGATATTCATAAAAAAATAGTTTAAAAAATATGAAGTAGTTGGGAAGTGGTGACACACACCTTTAATCTCATCACTTGGAAGGCAGAGGCAGGTGGATTTCAGTGGCTTTGAGGCCAGTTTGGTTGACAAAGTAAGTTTCACATCAGCCAAGACTGTTACACAGAGAAACACTGTCTTGATTTAAAAAAAAAAAAAGATTGTAAAGTAAAGCCTTTAAAGAGAGAGTAAAGTAAAGTAACACAAGGGGGAAAAGCTACATGATAATGAGGTACACAGGGAGCCTGGATCCTGTATGGTGTTGGATAGACTTTGAATTTTTTGAATGCTGATGAGCCAACGATAGCTGCTGAGTGACACTGGATTGTAAAAGGGGCTGCTGAATCAAACCAATTTAGATACTTTAGTCTTAACTTTAAAATGGAATTCAGAAAGCCTTTTGCATTGGGGAAGAGGTTATCTTTTTGTTTCTAAAGGAAATTAAAGGTTGTGGAATCCTTCAAGGCTGATAGAGATCAGATTTGATGAGGGAGACCTCCTGAGAATCATGGTTATAGACATAAATGAATAAACCTTAAAGGCTATAAAACAGGTGACATATATACTGAATCCTCTGCATGAGAACAGTTCTGAGACTGAGAAACAAATGTTACAACAAGTTTCCCCAGGATTGAACCATTTTCTCAAATTTTTAAGGATCCTCTTGGGATGCTGTTGCCCCCAGACAACAGGAAACAATCTAGAGAACATAATACCCATATTACCAAGAGACGGGGTGGGTTGTTTTTGGTCATTCTGTAGTTTATGGATTTTTGTCATTGTTTAAAGGGGATATAGGAATATAGGATAGAAAGGCAATTATTAAACTCAAATATTTCACATTGTTATAGATTTTAAAATATTGATATAAATTTAAAGTTATTTTTGATATATTGTATGTATATTTCTACTCTTGTTTGGGGATTGTGCTTATTCCACTCATTTAAAAATATAATGTATAATGAAAATGGAGGTTAGTAATTGGTCATTTATAATAATCATATTTGTAGTCATATTAGGTATGCTTTCAAGGTTAAATAGGTATATTTTAGATGGGTGATCTTCAAGCACTTCAGAGACTACAGAAGATGGCATCTAAGATGTTTAATGCCCTAAGATTTTTTTTATGACAGTGAAATATGCCTGCTCTTGGCAGCACCAATATACTTCATAAAAAGTTGATAGCATCAAAGAATCTCCATATGGAGTTTTATTGAATTGTGCCAAAGCTGGCCATTTTGGCAATAAACTGTTCTTGCCTTGGCTGCTGACAGTATACTGTCCAAACTGGATATGCATAACACAAAGGAAAATAACAGCCACACTTCACCAAGACAAGGCAGGACAGTCCTTTAAAATTCTTACTCCATAGAAAAGTCTGCCAAATATTCTAGGCCTGAAGGCCAAAGATGGATGCCCAATGTTGCAGTGAAATCTTGGGGAGGGGCTGTCCAGATGTCTTTGTCATTTCTATAGTTTTGGAAGTGCTCATACTGCACTTCCTGTTTACTCAGGCAGTATTATGTTCTTCTGGGGTCTTTGATGGAGTTGAAGACTGGATATTTATACTTGCAGTTTTCCTTAGTTACAATAAAAGGTAAATTAGGTACAAAATTTTGAACTCAACAAGCTAAGATAAATAATGTAGTATTTTCCCTGAATTTACCAAATATAAATGGATTGGATATTACAAATGTAATTCTTACTTGATAATTGTTCTTCTTATATATACAGTTTTACTGTGTTAAAGTTAAAACCTTTCCTTTCATGTAGACAAAAAGGGGGAAATGTTGTGGAATAGAATAATTGTTTGACTATGTAAAGGTATGTCACATTTGTTGATGCTGCATTTGTTTAACTATGTAAAGATGTGTTGCTGTTTTACCTTGCTTGCCTAAGGCATATTATTGGTCTAATAAAAAACTGAATGGCCAATAGTTAGGCAGAGGAGGGATAGGTGGATCTGGTGGGCAGAAAGAAAAGGGGAGACAGAGAGGTCCAGTCAGGCAGACATGGAGGAAGCAGGAAAGCAGGATGGACAGTATGTAGATGAGGTAAACTAGCCTTAAGACAGCACATAGATGAATAGAAATAGGTTAGTTTAGGTTAAAGAAAAAATAACTAGCTATATACAAGCCTAAACTAAGGCTGAGCATTAATAGTTAATAATAAGTCTCTGTGTCATTATTTGGGGACTGGCAGTCCAAGAAAGCTTGTTGCACTGTGCCTGCTGCCACTCTCACTAACTGTGTTCTTCCCACAGGGTGCTGCATGGCTCTGAGCACTTTGGGGCTTTGTCTCCTTGGCCCTCTAAGTGACTCAAAAAACAGCAGACTTAGTCCCATTGTTTTTTCTAACATTTGAATGAATGATTCTCAGGTCAGATGATATCTGTTCATATTATTCAGCCTGATGCATTCTCCTTCCTTCAGAGAAATGTAGCCAGGGGTTCTATCACATTGTACAGCTTCACTCTCAGATTTGTGCATCAAGCTTAGTGTTTGTATTCATGCTGAATACTCTGTAATGCAAGGACATGATGTAGAAAAGTGTCATCCTTTGCCATATGAGTATGTATCAGGGGCAGTGTAGAAACAGTAATGGAAACCGATTAAACTTAGAACTGGGGTCTTGAGTTGTTTTACATGACACTGTCTACTCCTCAATTGTAACTTATCAAGGCATAAACTATGAAAGAATGAAGATAAGCTTCAGTGAACCACGTTTGGTGTTGAAGTAGACTCTAATGAGCGAAAATCAATTTGGCACCCAGTAAATGCTATGCATAGCTGTAATTGCACTTCGCAGCAATTAGATATAAAACACAAATGGTGCAGGTAGATCATAGCCTCATACAGCTACTTTACTCTTCTACAGTCAAAAAATGGGAAGAAAGAATGGTTAGTGAGTTGGGGAGATGGTTACTGACAGCGAGCACTGCTCCTGCAGAGGACCTGAATTCTCATCTCAGCACCCAAGGCAGACAGTTTCCAAGTACCTGCCATTCCAGTTCTGTGGGATCTGACGCCCTCTGCTGGCCTCTGCAGGCAACACCATCAAATGTGCATGCATGTGTGCGCACACGCGCGCGCACGCGCGCGCATACACACACAAAGAAGCACACATATGTACACACATGCACAGGCACATACACAGACATACATTAAGAATAAATATTAATGAAATAAAAAGGAATGGCCATCTTCTAATCTTTAACTTTCTACAACAGAATCTCTTAATTTTTTGTGTGTGCCCTAGACCTGTTAGACCATGAACTTTTTCTCAAATAATGTATCTAATCTAAATTCATGATTATAAAGTAGAGCAATTTTTATTAAAAAAAAAAACCAAACTACTTTTAAAATTGTGGTTCACTAACTGATAATCCCTCGTATTGCCACCTTTAACGTGAGTCATGGCTTAATTCGATAACAAGGGTTGCAAGCCATGTTCCGAGATGCCACAGCAAATAAGCATGCCAAGAGAAGACAAGCCCCAGGATCTACTAGATTCACAGTGGCTGTGAATTCCGAAGCCCAGCTTTCAGCTGGGAACAGATGAAATGGAAACTTGCTGCCCCCATATCAAAGCTGAATGTGATGGTATGTGCCTTTGATCCCAGGAGGCAGGAGGGTCCTGGGTTCAAGGCCAGGCTGGACTACAGAGTGAGTGTTAGGGCATCCTGGGCTTTAGAAAGAGGGCTAACATTAAATGTTGAAAAATCTTCTGAACATAGGTTAAGGAGTTTGATGAGGAAGATCAAAGGCAGACAGCCCATTCCCAATCACGCTCAGTACACGTTAGCTGTCAGTCACAGAGAACAAGTGTTCCCGACAAAAGTGGTTCTCATAGTCCCTACACTAGGGCCAACCCTCTGGCTTTATTAGAAAAGCCTTACTGTCACCTTCCAGGTCTGTTTCAATAATCGCCTGTGTTGACAGCTCCGTTGTGAATGTGGGACACACTGAGCACATTGTGAATGACGCCGTTGGTATGGGACACTATAGCCACCATGGTCGTGAGTTGTTTATGTTGTCTCTTTCTCTCCAGTATTCAGAACCAAAACTGTCCCTAGGCTGACCTGTATCTGAATAGATCCCCAGGGGGTTCTGGGGAACCTGAAGACAGCAGAAGAAAGGAGCTGCCCAGCTCCACATCAGGCTGAACCCACCCAGCAAGCAGCGGCTGGCTGGCCAGCACTGTGGATTGCTTTTATCCCCAGGTGAGAAGTTTGGCTTATTCACAGTCCGAAGGCCCTGCAGTGGCCTCCTGAAGCAGAAACACTAAAGAGTAAGGCAGGGGAGGATGCTGATTGGAGCCCATACTGTGGCTGGAATTATTGCGTGGGTATCAAATACCAATCCGATTCACGGCAGTGCAAGTCACTGTCCCCAGGTTTGAGTCTCAACCAGGGACACACAGGTACTGTTGAGTTAAAGGAATGTGGGACCAGCACACCCCAACTCCTCATCACTGACTCGGAGCACAGGCTAGATGAATAGACTTGGTAGCAACTCTTAATAGAATTATATGAGTGTTTACACAGCCCAAGTAGTCCCCATGTAAGCTGTACAAATAAATACCATTTCCCACCCCTGAGCCCCTGCTTTGAAGAAAGAACATGCATTCAGCTGTCCTTTGTACTATATTATAAAAGAAAAGCCTCATTCTGCTGAATATCTGAATCACTCCCTGGCAGTTTCTCAAAGTAAACAGAGTAAAAATTAAATATTAATGTTTCTCATATGTCTGCACACATCACCCAAGGCAGCTCTTCCTGGCCCTGCCAGGCATTTAAATAAGTCAGCCACTCCATCATTAAAAAAAAAAAATTCCCCATTAAAAAATAGAAATGCCAAAATCACATGATAAGTTCTGGAGAACCTTTTGGATGCAGATAAACATTCTCTGAGTGATTTGTCTTGTCTAATTGGTCCCCTGTGTGTGTGACAACATTGGGGGAGACAGACTCTTTCATGGAAGGCTGAAAAAGAAAGGAAAAGAAAAAGACTTTACAGTTAGAGATCTTCACTGAAAAAAATCCCCACGAAGATCTGCTTTTTCCTGTACAAGATTAACCGCTCCTTATGAATTGGGTTTTTGATAAAGGCTGTTTCAGATTACAAGAAAACAAACAAACCACACTTCTTCTGAGTTCATATTGTGTTACATCTCTAAGGAGAAGGCAGGAATGCCTTTGACCGGTTTAAATCCAAAGTGAAATGAAGGGAAGCTCTAAGCTGGGAAAGCGAAGGGGCTTCAGGGCTTCTGGGTCTTCGCGTTTGTAGCTGGGAGTGGGAGAGGGTGTAGGGTTGCCTGAAGAGAGTCCAAGCGCCTTCCTCCTGCCCGTATCGGCTTTCAGCTCTGGGTCTGGCTGTTTTGTTAGTCAGAAATCCAGGCTGAGACTCACTTATTTTCCCCTTGAGCACTCGAGAATAGGGAGAAAGTAAACAGAGATGTGTATTAGATATGGCCACATCATCCCAATCTGCAAACCGTGAATTCATAACAAATTCTGCATACATAGAAATCCTAACAGCCGACAGTGACCTGATGGAGTTTTTAAAGCCATTTAACTCTGTCCCTTCCCCATGTCTGGGGCACATGGGCTTCATAGGGGACCTTTAAGCAGGAACCATCTTGGACACAGGCTTTAAGTACCACTCACGCCATGAGCATGGAGGCACAGCTCCCTGTCTTGCATGGCAACACTCTTGTTTCCACTGGAGACATCTTGCCAAGAAAATGTCTGGCTCACGTAAATGTAGTATGGATTCCGATAAGAACAAATGTGATGCAAACTTGTAAAATCGCCATGGGCGGAAGTTCCCAGGTCAGACTAGAGGTCATCATCCACTAGAAAGCACTGACTTAAACAGTGCTGTGGTTCGGGTATCGTGATGGTTGTCATATTGATGCAGCATAGAATCAGGTAAGGAGAGTGTCTCCATTGGGTTGGCCTGTGGGGAATCGTCTTAATTAAGCTAACTGATGTGATAAGATGTGGCGGTGCCACCCACCACCCACTGAGGGTGTCACTGTCACCTAGGCAGGGGTCTGGAAGGTAAGAGTGGAGAAATGAAGCTGAGCACAAGCGAGGGTCCATGCGTGCCATCATTTCTCTTGCTCTGACCACGCGTGTGATGTCATGTGACATCAGCGCGGCCTGCTTTGACTTTCCTGCAATCACGGACTGTGACCTAGAATTGACTTCTGAGCAAGCACTTTCGCTTGTGAGAATTTTTTTTTTTTTGTCAAGGTATTTTATCAATGAAACGAAACCAGGATATATATGAAACACCCCCACCCCCGCCACCAATTCATGTTAAAAATACTTGTTCCTAGTTGGTGGCACTATTTTGGGAGGGTTCCAGAAACTTAGGAGATGGAGCATAGCTAGAAGAAATAGGTCACTGGTCTTGAGGACTCTCTTAGTGTGCTTCCTGCTGTTGTGATAACCGCTGAGCAAAAGTGAGCTGGGCAGAAAAGGTCTATTTGGCTCACACTTGTGGGTCACAGCCCATTATTGAGGGGAGTCCGGCAGGAACCGTGGAAGAGCACTACTCACTGGTTCCGACTCTTTTCCTCTCCAATGGCCTTACTATCCAGAGAGCCTCTGCAGGACAGTGGCAGCACATTAGGTTTCCAGTTTTAAAATACACCTGGAGCTGACCATGCTTGGGCTCTCCCCCACCAAACATGGGTCCAGATAATCTTGATGGACATGGCCAATCTGATTGAGGCAAGCCTTCACCTGAGAGATTCCTTCTTCCCCAGATTGCTCTAAGTTGTGTCAAGTTGATAATAAAAGCTGATCACGAAAGTGAGCAGGGTATGTCCCCCCTCACTATGCTTCCTGTCCAACATGAGGCAAACGCTGCCCCCACCCCACCTTCTACTGCTCCACACAGTTCCTCTAGTACAATGCTTAGCTTCACAATGGGTTCAGAAACATGGCGGCCAACTAGCCACAGAAGCCCAAACAAATCCTTCAAGTTTTTCTGTCAGGTGTGTATTCATAGTGATAAAACAAAGCAAAACAACCAAACACAGCATGTGCATGTGTGTGCGTGTACACATGCATACACACACACACACACACACACACACCTAAACAGTCGCTACAGGGTGTTGTCTTCCCAGGCAGAACACACATGCCCCAGTGCCCTTCTGGTATCCACACCAGCCACCTCTGTCAGATGTTACCTCTGCACAATCATAATTGTTTATTCTTAACTTTACCCCTCTCTTTGGTTTTTAATTTCCATTTAAAATATTGGTTAGTTCTGCTCTGTTCAGAGGATTCACATGGAGATTCGTTACAGGCACCAGGATGAATTTTCATTGGTGCACATTCTTAGCTAACCTTCATTCTCAGCTTTTCAGGAGCTAAAAACCCAAGTGGCCTTGCTGGATAAACAAACCCTACAGAACAAACTGTAGTCTGAGAATGCTGAGTGGCCCCAAAGAGGATGAGATGGAGCCATAGAAACTGACTGGTGGCATCGGTAAGGGTAATGGGAAAAACAGTTCTGCAGCAAGAGTTCTCAGCCTGAAACGTCTCCACCTGCCTGGTTGTGATAGCTGGAGATGCCCCAAGATGCCAGCCCACAAGGGCTCCAGGCAAACGGAACCAGTAGCTCTCACAGACACAGCTACTCTCTCCCTATGAGTTTTCCTTATAGAGTGATTCCAGCTTTGGAGAATTCTTCTCTCTTTGTTTAGGGTTCCACATAAGGTTACTTGAACCTTCAAACTGCCATGTCGTGTGTGGGCTAAAAGGCGTTCTTCCCATAGTCAACCATATTGCCACCGCCACTCATCAGCTATATAGCCCAACTATTGAGAACATCCCCCGGAGCCCAGTACCCTCTGACTCATTCACTATACACAACTCTAAGTCCTCTGTAGGACTTTGCAAAGTAGCTGCCCTGTAACTGCATTCACACTCAGGAGCACAGCACCAGAGGTGAGTTGCTGCTTGTGCTGGCAGGCAGCTGTGCTGACTCTCTTAAGTGCTTTCACCCACATTTTAGTAATGTTTTGTAATGACTGTCATTCAATGATGTTACCAACAGCTTTGACTGAGAATAACTGAGGGAGCCAAACTTCTGTTTTTATTAATGGTGGGGGGTGGTGCTGGGGGCAAACCTTATTACTGGGTTTCTATCACTATCATCACCATCACCACCATCACCACCATCATCATCATCATCATCATCATCATCATCATCACCACCACCACCATCATCATCATCATCATTATCACCATCACCACCACCATCATCATCATCATCATCATCATCACCATCACCACCACCACCACCACCATCATCATCATCACCATCACCACCACCTCCACCACCATCATCATCACCACCACCATCATCATCACCACCACCACCATCATCATCGCCACCACCACCATCATCATCATCACCACCACATCACCATCATCACCATCATCATTACTAACATCATCACCATGGCTCTCGTGGGGAACCTCTGACACACAGTGCTTTGTCTCTGTTGTACTTGGAGGACCCAGAGGTTTTTCTGGTGGATGCTACCAAGAGCTAAGTGACCAACCTTGGACAGGTCAAGGCTATTCTTCCTCCAAGGACAGCAGCACTGCTGAAAAGGGCACTCTCAGGAACGCCATCTTTAAAGCAACTCAGCTTCTCCAGTGTTTCCTTGTCAGGAAGACAGGTGTCCACATCAAAAGGAAGGCAGCTCCTGAAGGGGCTGGCTTCTGAAGACCTGGGTTTCCGAGGAGTTAAGAAGGTAAAGGGGAGGCATTAATCCAACTCTCCCCCCCCCCACACACTTCCATCTGAGAATTGAGGCTCTGAGGAGCAGCATAAGCTCACTGTTGCTTCAAAAGAATTTTTTCATCTCACTATCTCCTCAACAAAAAAAAAAACCCACCAAACTACAAAGCTTTTGTTTCTATAGCCTTCCTTCTTTTCTTTTCTCCATAAAAGAAGACAGGCCACAGCTCGAGTTCCGTCCTCGAGAGAAGCTTGTCCTTCACCTAGTAATATACCCCTGTCTACTTGAAAGAAGTGTTGAGTGTGCCCCGTTTTGCCTTTGTGCTTGAAGGCTTGTGGAGGCCATAACTCAGGGCGTGGTGTTTCATGAATGCATTTCCAAATCATGTCTTGATGGGATGAGGGCCAGATCACCATTAGCTGACCCTCACTCCAGCACTACAGCGAAGAACACCCTGGGATTCTTGTTAATTAGTCAGATTCTCCCTCTCAGAACAAGAGAGCTGACTCCTGTATTAGCCAACTCAAAGCAGGGCATCCTCCAACCAGAGTGGGGGTCTGAGCCAAGCAATTCATCTCTCAAGATTTGGGGAAAGAAAGGGAGGGACCCTCGCTCATCTTCCCACGTACTAGAAACAATGTCAGATCAAACAGGTAAAATTTCAGAGAGCAGAGGAAGAGCAAAACCCCACAAGAGGGGGAAAATGTCTGGTTAAAGATTAATATTCCAAGCTGGGGACAAAAGGATGCTCTTTCGTGGTCCTGTGCTTGAGCCTCTGAATGTAAACATTGTTCCGAGCACCGTCCTTTCTTTGCCGGATCTTTAAAGGGTAATAAATTAGCCCGCGGATGGCCATACAAGATGCTAGTAGATGTGAATGAGAATGTGTCTGAAGAAAAGGCTGACTTTCAATCACACTCTATTGAAAGAATGGTGAGCTTTTCTAAAGAAGCATGTTGTGCCTATTAACCAACTTACAAAAGGGGCCATTTCCTTGATTTATGTTCTGTTGCTATAGCGATCCTGCAGCCCAGACTGGCAGGTGAAGCCCCCTTTAACAACCGCAGAGGCTTCTGTAGCTACCCTCTAGTCCAAACTGCATGCAGCATGGGCTGGAAGACAGTGCAAACAAGCCATGTGTGCTAAGCAAAGAAACATCTGGCTCCAGCATCTCTACACATCTCTGCAGCTAAGAAGATATTCAAGAGTGGGTCAAGCATTTTGACACTCTTCAAAATACGAATGCAGAGCTCTGATTTCAGCTGTAGGTGCCGGGCTGCTGCAGGAGCAGACTGCGCTCACAATACTTTACAGAGTGTGCAGGGTGTATTTGATGTTGTACCTACCTTCAGGGATGAGTTGGGCCTTCACAGACTGAGCAGAGACAGCTCTGCATGCATCCATGTCTACTCGGGACACTTTATTGGGCAGATAGATAAAGGTCATTGCATGCTCATGCTGGAGGGATCAGAGAGACAATTTTGCTCATATTTCAATTTCATATTTCTCAGAAGGGGACACAGTGATTCAGAGGGGACATTTGCTTAAGTGCGATGTAGATGACTCACAGTAGAGCCAAGACCGTCTTTTTTCCGGTGACATGCTAGCCAGTATTCCAGTGCTGGGCAAGAGCGAAACTCGGACATCAGGTGAGGAGCAGGTTGGCAGGCCAGTGATGGCATATAATTTCACATATAATTGAAAAGCAAACATGACCACTGGGTCACGGGGTGGGGGTGGGCAGCAGAAAGGGAGTGGGGATGAGATACAGAGAACTCAGCAGATAGATAACTTGAGCATAAAGAAAAACAAGCCCTAGAAAGAGGGAAGGCTACCGAGAGGGCACGTGACACCACAGGGTCATCTTTAAGCAGGGAGTGACTCCTCTCAATGATGAGGGTGTGTGACTTGTATCTGTGTTACAATGTGCAAGAGTACTATGGCTGTACTATGGTCTGGGAACTCCCACAGCGCAAGGCTCGAAGTGTGCCACCAAGGTGTTGGTGAGACTGCTTCTTCTAAGCCCCTTGGGGTTAGAGATCAGTTTTGGGGTGTCTTTACATCGTCTCTCTCTGGTGTGGGCCTGTGCTCATTCCTTTTCTTGCACAGCCACCAGACTGGATTGGGACCTAGCATAGATTCCTTTGACCCAATTTCTTTAATCTCCTGTCTCCAAAGCAGTCACTTTCTTAGGTAAAAAGGAAGCCCAGACCTGACTTGTAAAGCAGGGATTCTCACTGAGTAGCCCCATGTTCTGCCAGCCTGGAGAATGGGGGAGCATTCTCTAGAAGGGTCTGTTGTTTTTTTTTTTTTTTTTTTGGTTTTTTGAGACAGGGTTTCTCTGTATCTTTGGAGCCTGTGCTGGAACTAGCTCCTGTAGACCAGGCTGGTCTCGAACTCACAAAGATCCGCCTGCCTCTGCCTCCCGAGTGCTGGGATTAAAGGTGTGCACCACCACCGCCTGGCGTTAGGGTCTGCTATCTATGAGACCAAGATGAGGTAAGGGCTTTCTGTAGGCCACAGCGTACCCGGCAAACCTTCTCCTAGCTTTCAGGGAGGCCAAGGCTCTCCCCTTAGTTAAGAACTATGGTGACATCCTTTTGGCCACAGGAATTCCTGACATTCTCTTCCTCATAGAGCCTTGGAGTCTTTTGGCAAAGAACTGTTTCTCAGTGGCTTAAAAAAGGAATCTTTTGGTTTATTTCCAAAGTCTTATTTATGGCGCAGGCCATGCCTTGGGCGGTGCTTCCAAGAGGCGGGAGGGGAGACCCCAGAGAGGAAGAAAGTTCTCAGCTCCTTTCCACTCCTTCATCATGCTATAAACATTTGTTAATAGAGCAATTATCTTTCAAGTTGTAAAGCTAAATAAGGATGAGGGAGAAAGGGGTGAAGGAAAAGTGCAATTCCTCAAGCTTAATGAAGTCCAGGGAAATTACTTTGAGTAGATGCGAGATAGGAGAGCAGAACCCTCTTTGGCTGAGGTCTAATATATGATTGGCTCACACCACACTGCTGACCCCAAACTCCCTACAGCCGGGGTTTGTCAAACAACATCAACTAGTCCACAAAAAAACCATCAGCGGACAAACTTAGCCTGGGGCTACAGAGTGAGTTCCAAGCCAGCCCAGGCAACTTAGACTCTTCTCAAAATAAAAAGTCAAAAGAGGGCGAGGGACATAATTGGGGGCGTGCCTCCTTTCATACATGTCGTGTTGTGACTGCAAGGGGCAGGCAAAGCAGGTGCGCAGAACCTGTCTGCTGGAGAGCTGGCGTCAATGCAGCTTCCCGGAGCAGTTGACAAGGGTCTGCTACTACTTTAAATTTGTTATATGCAGGCATTTTTTTTCTCTGAGTGAGAGGTCGCCATTGAAAAAGCATAGTCAGGTACACTAAGAACTAACTCAGACGGCCCGCTGATGGGGGAATGGAGCTGATGGGATAGTTGAACACTGGCTTTAAATCTAGCTTTAGCCCAGACACTGCACATCCAAAGGGTTCCTGACTCTTGGATCGATCATTCCAGAAGTTAAGCTCTTCAAACACAGGCAAAGTACCAGGGGTGGGGAACATCCACGAGTTCTTGCCCTCTGCCTACTGGAAATGGATAGAAAACTTCAAAGGGAATCCATCATCTGCTACGGTCCTCTGCTTTATCTCTTGTACCCTCTAATGCTGAGAATTCTGCTGTAAGGCTTCATGAAAAAATTTGAGTCATGGTCTTTACCCCAAATTTCCCCCTCCCTTGGCCAACTCCCTTCCCTCCTTTTTGTCTGAAGTTTCCTATCCATTTTAATCCATTTAATATTGAACTTGCTACTTTTATATTTATGGATACACTAGACAATTCACTCCTCTTAAATACAGATCTTACTTAAAAGAGTCTACCAGATTTGTGGGAAAGGTGGGAAATTTCTTGTCCTCACCCCCACTTTCCAACACGTGCCAAGTTCATTTTGTGATCCTGTGGTCCCTGTTTGAGCATTTAAGATCTGCTTTGTCAAGCTAAGGTGGATATGGCTAACATGTGGAAGATAAAAGAAACCGAAGGGATTGCTTCAGCAAGATGCAACCATTTCCTAAGTTTGCTTCTCCCTGGGTGTATCCTTCTAAAAGATTGAAGAGAGGAAATTATGCAAGACAGCGTATTTAAGTAGGACACTTTCCAATCGGCAAAGGCTTTTTATGCATTTCATCATTAGACAAAGAGGATACTTTGAATTTGTTGAAAGGCACACGAAATAAGTTGGAATTTGCCGGTGACTCTGGAAGCTGGGAAGGCTGCTTAACCTGAAGAAAGAGAGATAAAGGATATCCTTTCCACATGGGCTGGGTTCAAAGGATGGACGCAATTATGAGGTGTGCCATTCCTGGCACCCTCATGAGGACATCAGCTCTGGCTTAAGGGACCAAATTGCTTATTTCAAAAGGTTAGGGTTTTTTTCTCATAAATGGAAACCCAGGAAGAGAGGTGGCATGGCATATGGGAGGCACAAAGGTATGTGGGGTGAACCATGGATGGAGAAAAGAGAGTAAATGTGCTTCTTCTGGAGGAAGGCATGCCCATGACTACATGGAGACAACACCATGGGTTACCCTTCACTAAGATGACAGACTTTCCAAAGGTGCACTCACCCCTACAAAGGAGTCCTGCATGTCTGAAGGATTTGAACTAGTATACAAGGTCACAAAAACTGATGACAGCTCCAAGTCACAGAACGAGAATCAAACTGCATTTCTAGTTGTGTCAAGTTACAGCTGGGAGGAAGCTCTCTCTCTGCAATGCATCAGAGCCCTTCTCTGATTGTCCCTCAATGGACTGAGAACATCATGAGTAATGGGTGCATTCTTGCAAAATGAATGCATTGAAGTCAAAATACAGGCTTAAGAAAAGTAGTGAAGCAGAGGGGCACTCACTGCTGTGGAGCTGATCTCTTTGCGCCTGAGTCTACTCCTGTGAAATTGCAGGTACCAACCTGGGAGTTTTCAGATCTTTGTAACTCATAGGTACCATCACATCATTCAAACTGGTGTCTTAGGCACAGACAAGTAGTAAATCAGTTTGGGGAAGAGTGGAGGCGACCATCATAGAGATATCCAGAAAGCTCTGCATGGTGGCATTTGGTGGCAGGACTTTGGAACTGAGGCCACAGAGAGCAGCTGAGAGTTCTGTAAAGAGTGTTTGTGTGCTGGTGGTCTGTGGGTGGTCACACTGATGACATGATGAAAGAAAAGTCAATTTTATGTCAACTGTTTAAAGTGGAGCTTAGCTTCTGTAATCTGACTTCTTCCTTTGGCTCTGTCACTCAGGTTGTCCTAGTTCACACCTCTCTAACCCTGGAGACCTCATCTGTGAGGAAGGGATGGTCATACTGACTCCCATCCTTTATCTAGCCTGGCATGTCACCTGACAGACCGTCTTAAAATGCTACCCTCTTTTCAGCTCTTAATCATGTAGTGTGAGGCCCCCCCTTCTTACCAGGACGACTAGAGCAGCCCAAATTCCCCTCCACCTGATCCTCTATACTGTAGTCCAAGTGGATCATTCTCAACTGCTCCCCTTGAGGGACATCCTACTGTTACAATCCTACCACCTCCCACATTCTGTCTTTACTTCCTGTACAACTCACGTTTCTTGTCAATGCAAGTCAGCCATGGCTCTTCCATGAAGCTTCGACCAGGCTTCTCTTTTTCCCCACTTCACTTTGCCAGCCCAGCCTTGCCATTTCGCACCATTTCCCCAGCAGAGATTTCCAGAGCCCATCCCCAGCACAGGTCAAGCTCTCGTATCAAACCATCACTCTCCTTCAGAAAGTCCACCTCAAGTTGACTGCTCACTTTGGGCTGTGAACACTGAGGTGATGGCATTGTCAATCATCCACCAGGGCTCCTTGGATGCAGTGCTAAACCAGGGGGATGATGTGGATGAAGTTAGGATGAATGAACTCTGGGTACCTGTCTTACACCGATGCTTTAGGGATGGACCACTAGTGTATATATCTACTAGTCAAATATGAGCCCAAATGTGGCCTGTCATCCTGAACGTGCCTGAGTGTGCATACAAGTGCCTTGCACATGAGTGTCTACCAAACCTCCTGAGGACCTCCTTTCCTTTCTGTCCTGTGGGGATTTACAAGCATCTTGGAACTCACGTTTTCGAGAGCTGCTTAGCTAAGTAAGCGATTAATATTGCAAAAGAAAATCACTCCAAGTGAAGTGGCCTAAACCACCATTTATTCTTATGTCACCATCTCTTAGGCCAGGGATCCAGATGTGGCTTAGCTGGTCCTCAGTGATCAAGGTGCTGAGCTGGAGTGTTCATCCAAAGGCTTATTGAGAAGGTCTACTGTAAAGGTCCTGTGTTTGGAACCCTGGGGTCCTCATGTTAGACTGGTATTTAGTTCCTCAATGGGTGTGGGTTACAGTCACTCTCAACTGTTTCCTGGGCTTCTCCACTATGGAGTTTGCTCATCAAGATAATAGTGATGAGAAGGGGCACAAGGAGGGAGATTCGAGTTACATTCTGTTGGGATCTTATCTTGGATGTGACATTTGTCAACTTCTGTTTGCTGAAAGAAAATCCTTGGGTTGGGGGAAGGCTACACAATCTGATGAGTACCAGGAGGCAAAAGTCACCAGGAACCACCCCCACCTTACATGCCTCTTGGGAACAAATGTGTCAGGTCTCCAGTCACGTTGGGTCCTATGTGCCATTTACAAACCAGCCCTAGACACATCTTCACTAACTCTGATGGTGGGATAACCCAGCCCAACACTGCAGCCACACACCAGCTGACCTACTGAACCACACCTTAAATTCCTATTTCTTCAGAATGTGTCTCAGGAAGAGAGTAGGTTTGACTCAGTCAGGTCACATGGATTCTATTACCACTAAATATACTTTCCCAGACTCCAGTGAGCACCTCTAAGGTGTCAGACAAGTCATGCTGATGGGAGTAATTGTGTGACCTCCTGCCAGGCTGACAGGGGACCTGTGTTGACATGCAGAAAAACCAAAGAATTTCCATTTGGGGTTAGGCCCAAAATATAGAAGAAAGTCATTTCACGTTCTTTCACCTTCGTAGCTTGGGGATGACTGCCTGTGCTGAGTTGTTATGCTCAGAGCTCTGAAGCTTTCCTCAAGTCCAATGACACTTGCTTGTCTGGGACTCCTGAGAGCTGACGTCAGGGTGATTGCTTTGACATTCACAGAAGCAAAGTCCTTCCTGGAGACTTTTTGCCTGTGTATTTTTTTTTAAACTGTTGCAGTATAGACATGCCTAAGGAGTGACAGAGTGAAGCCAGCAGGAAGTATGGCTAGGTGACTGACACAGAAAACTTGAAGTGACACCAGCAACTATCTGAGTGGCAGGTTGGTCCTTTGAGAATGGAGTGACACTAACCTTCTTATCAAGTCCAACCTTCTGGGTTAGATGGGCTTCCCCAACCTCCACTTCAGCCTCACACACTGAGAGAAGTTGAAAATATAAATATTGCTTCTGCCATATTGTCCCTCCTGATTGGGAAAGTCTTCCTAGGCTCTCCAAGGCTGAGGAAGAAGTCCCCACAGATGTGTGTAACCTCATTGTCAAGGGTCTCTGTGAGCATGCCAGCAAGTATTTCCCAACAATGGAGGTGTCATTGAACCCCAAATCCAGAGGCATGCTGGTTTCCTCTCACCCACATTTTGTCAGCATTAGCTTGACAAAGAGAATATTTGCCAAGAGAGCCATCTATGTTCCAGGCCTTTGGGATTCATGAGGAATCAAAGTCAGATCCAGAACCGGAACTCTCGTGTTACTATATGAGGGAATAAGGAAGACCCATATTGAGCAAATAGTTTGCATTTTAAAACTAAAGTACTACCAGAAATGAAAAAACAAAAAAGATTACAGGGGGTAGTAAAAGAGCTAGAAGTGACTGTGGGTGCTCAGCATGGGCACAGCCCAGAGCTTACTCAGCACTTGAAAGGCCCTAGATTTGATCCTTAGTACCACAGCTAACCAATCAGACAGGGCTGGACATGAGGGTCACAATTCTAAGAAGGAAGTGGGTAGAAAAGTCAGCAGAGGTGGTTGGTCACCCAGAGCCTAAGGGAAGGACATTGCAATACTGCTGACAGAGGAGTCCTCTCAGGAAAGAGTTTCCTGGTGGCGAGGAAGAAACTCAGCAAGCAGAAAAATGAAGCCAGTCCCTAGGGTTATGAAAGACCAGACCTGGTGCCAAAGTCCCTGCACTGAGTCTCCTTTTAGTTTAAATAACTAGAGTGGCCAGGCGGTGGTGGCGCATGCCTTTAATCACAGCACTCGGGAGGCAGAGGCAGGTGGATCTTTGTGAGTTCGAGACCAGCCTGGTCTACAAAAGCTAGTTCCAGCGCAGGCTCCAAAGCTACAGAGAAACCCTGTCTCAATAATAATAATAATAATAATAATAATAATAATAATAATAATAATAATAATAATAAATAACAACTAGAGTGATCTCTCTTCACCTCTTAAACTGGGCCCCATGCAAAAATGTTACTCCCAAATCTTATAGAACTGTCTTGAAACTTTCCTTTGTGTTTATACCTAGCAGAGAGAGAGAGAGAGAGAGAGAGAGAGAGAGAGAGAGAGATTTCCTCTTTCCATTTGGGCTTCAAAGCACCCAGGGCCTTTCGGAACAGGTGATTAACACATAATTATCCACAGCAATTGAGCACAGCCATTTCTAGACCACTGCCCCTTACAAACAGGAGATGGCTGTGTGGGAGGATGTAGCCTTCCAATATGGTTAAAAGTGTGGGGGATAAAGATCCTCCTTGTTGAAGTAATACATTTAGTATTCTAATGAAGTAATTATAAAAGTAAGTAATTATTGAAACAACTGCATCAACCCCCAGCCATTAAAATCCCCCCTAAACAGATCTGGCATGAAGGCTTGGCTATTAGAAACCTTGGCAACCACCCAATGTCTACAATAGCTTCTAATTAATTGATCTCACCTCTAATCTGCTATTGTTAGCTCAGCACTGATCATTTGTTTGGCCCATGGATCCTATTGCCCCTTCCTTTTGATTGTATTTGTTACTGTACCCTCTCTATCTCTTTCAATTAAGCACAGGTTAAGTGGTTCACCCGCAAGAGAATAGGAGATAATGGCACCAATCAGAGTAATCTCTTTAATTTGCTAAATGGATTACAGGGAAACCCCAGCCAAAGTGAAGTCATAGCTAGTGGCCTTCACTTGAACTATACACAAGTACTATCTAATCATTAACCCACCGTAAGCCAAACTTCATTGTGGAAAGAGTGCCCACAAGGTGAGTCAGGGATCCACGGGATTCCCCACAGGAGGCGGCTATCTGTCACTAACTGTCCCCACTGGCTCCATCCCCAGATTTCTCAGTTGCCTTAACTTTTCAGTATAGCAGATACCTTCACAAGCCACCACAGTGGCCGCAGCGAACTAGAGTCAGGAGGGTAGATTTGTAGTCTCTTTAAGGACATGCTTGAGCTAGAATTCATTCTTCTCATTTGTACTATAAATGCAAACCCAGTTTATGGGCACAATGGGCTGACTTTTGCTGACTCTGAGGAAAATGTATATTTAAGAGTAAACAAGTTTGTATCTCGCTGGTAAATGATCTTCTTTCCCTTTGTGACCTTGCTACTTGCTACTCTTTCCTCACCCCCCCCCACTCTCTCTCTCACACACACACGTGCACACACACACACACACTCACTCTCTCTCACATACACACACACGCACATTCTCTCACACATGCCTACTCACTCACACACTGACAGTCACTCACACAGACTCACTCAAACATACACTCACACACACACACCTACTCATGCTCTGCATTCTCTCTCTTACCCATACACTCACACACACCAATCACACACTGACAGTCACTCAGACGCACACCACAAACTCACACTTACACACACCTACTTATTCTCCCTTCCCCTCCCTCCCTCTCTCTCTCTCTTACACACACACACACACACACACACGAGTCTCAGGGTGGGATAGAAGGCAGAAACTTCCCAACCACCAGCATCATGACTCTGCACATACCCTTTGACGATCAGACAAGCACACAAAAAACTGTAACACAGACTCCGTCCCCGGAGAAGAAGGTCAAGGAGTAACTGCCAGGAAGGAAATGGAAGTTTTAAAAAATGTAAAAGCAAAGCACAGTAGACTGCAAATGTCGATGTACCTGACCCTATTACCTGAGTCTCTGGGGCCTTTGAGTCTCCCGGATTTTAGGGTACCTACTATTTCTCAGGATCTGCCCAATGAGGATGAACCCAGCTCTTCGCATTGAGAGTTCATGATAGGAAGGAAATGGAAACTCTGGCGGTCTAGCCATTGAGAAAATGGCAGAAGCATGGAGTTTCCCCCAGGCTTTCTCCCCTGAAGCAGGTCACAGCCATTCATTAAGTTTCCTGACTATACGGAGAAAAAGAACAGGACTCTGAGAATCTGAACAAGCAGGCCTCGTTCAGCTGCCCTGGGCGACCACCATTAGATCATACCCCATCCTGTCTCACAACTATCCACTTCTTCCTCGACCTTCGCAGGAATGCAGGCCCTCTGCTTCTTTCCTCTCTTCATATTATGAGGTCTGTGTCCATAAATCTCACTCTGAATGATCTGTGTTTGTCTTCCTGACACCTTCTGTTGCAGAGGCCTTAACCTCCTCATCCTCCTCATTCCTATCAAAGCGACCTAACTCACCTGCTGTTGACTTGCTTTTGTATGAGCCGGTGTCTCCTTTAGCACTTCTCTCAGTCAAGAGACTCCTTCCTAGACACATACATCTGAGTTCTACAACTCGGCAAATGCCATATTAAATACACTGAGCTCCCACTGTGCTCACAATCCGGGGCTGTACAGAAGAGAAACTGCACATAAGGAGAGATATCAAAGGGGAGGTGGAGGGGACACACTCCTTACTGTTATTGGTCCCGAGAAGGAAGTTGAAGCAGCAGATCCACATTTCAGTGTTGGTTTCATTTCATTTTCTTAAGTGAAATCAAGGTGAGCCCTCCATTCTCAGTCTTATTTGCGGGGAACTGTGAGGATGCCGCCATGGACAGAACCTTGAGGTAACAGAGCCCTGCATCTACTAAGTGCTGCTGTGCACACGGTGTGAGAAAGAGACCATGATGGGTCTAAGCGCATCTCCCCATGGCAACTCCAAAATTTAAGAGTTCAGCTGCTGTGCTGTGAAGATTGGAAGAACCAAGAGCAAGCACCAAACAAGAATAATCGCAGGGCAAAGAGTCTTGCTCTGCGGTACTTCCGTCTCTCCCCTAACCTATTGGTCTCCTGAGCTCCTGGGTCTGCCTGAGTCAGGTTCTGACTGGACAGTCAGCCTTCTTCCTTCATGTTCATCGGCTCACATGGCCACCCACTCACAACACTCCACGAGGAGGAAGGTGAGAGCCGGCTCCTGCAAGCTGTCCTCTGACCTCTAGACACTCACTATAGCATGCATGTACTTACGGCAATAAATGAGATGAGAACATTAATAAAGATGATAAAAACAAAAAAGACATAGGACAGCCAACGTAGCCTCTGTAGTTAAAACAATAATCCAACCGCCAACAGCCGCTGTCTTTTGTGCTGCTCAAACAGGCTAATCTAGAAGAGGCCATGTACAATGAGCAGTTTTGGAATTGGGAAGTCAAGGTGAGGGGTTGTATCCGGTGAGGGTCTCCTCTCTGCGCCATACTTTAGAACAGCATGGAAGATGGAGAGCACACACGTGTGTGTGATAGAGAAGAGGGGCCCGAGCTGGCTTTTATTCAGGGCTCTGGTGATAATGGTGTCGATCCATCGTGAGGCTTTGCCCCCAGCATCCTTTTGGTTATAGGCTCTACCTTCCAACCCTGCTGCAACTGGGGTTTGCATTTCCAGAAGGTGAATGTGAAGAAACCCCTAGTAATGGCAGTCTAAATAAAAATACTAAGGAGAAGATGGCGGGAAGGAGGCGGTCTTTGGCATGGAGCAAACTTGGTGTTGATGGGCCTTGCCCTTCTCACTCTTGGCCATCAAAGGTCTTCTGAGGCCCCTGCACTGTAGAGTCTGTTCTCTGGGTGTCACAACTCTCTGATTTTTGAATAAAAACTTGCTGGAGAGTTCCATCTCCATTTTGATCCACAGTGGATTTTGTGTGCATTTTACACAACTCTCCTATAGTTGAGTAACTTGCATTTTAATCTTTAAGCTGATACATTACAAAAGAGATTGTATATATTATTATGTGCCATTACAATGCTTTAATACATGAATCTTGTGCAATACTCAAATACGATCAGACCTATTTGTCTCTTCAAATACTTTCCTTTCCTTTTCAGTGAAAACATCCCAATGTCTTTCTCCTAGCCTTTGAAGACAGTCTGTAGGTTGCCTTTTGCTCAGTTACTGGCCTGTGCAGTTACATACCCAGAATTGCTTTCTTATCTCTCTGTTTCCATTGATTTAACTGTCCTCAGCTCTCCCTGCCCCACACTCTCTTAGTTAAGCAGTAGCTCCATTTCATTCTCAACATCTATGAGACAAGCGCTCTTGTCTCACAGATGAG
The DNA here is from genome assembly GCA_028555095.1 of Dicrostonyx torquatus. Lineage (NCBI taxonomy): Eukaryota > Metazoa > Chordata > Mammalia > Rodentia > Cricetidae > Dicrostonyx > Dicrostonyx torquatus. Next base: position 1,983,652 of record JAQHUG010000123.1, read on the forward strand.
TGAGGTCACGTGACACTTGTCTTTCCATGCCTGGCTTATGTCACTTGGCACAATGATAATCTCCAGATCTATCCATGTTCTTGCAAACAACAAGACTTCATTCTTTGCTTCGGTGGAAAATTCCCCATCGCGCTCATGGGCCGAACTTCCTTAAGCATCCACCAGTGGATGGTCACTTCGACTGTTTCTATGCCTTGCGTGCTGTGGGGAGCGAGGTTAGAGCAGTGGATGCCTCTCCACACGCGGACCCGTTTCCTTTGGCTCTCCCTCACGAGAGAGACTGATGAATACCGCACTGGTGTAGTCTTAGTGTTTGCTGAGGAACCGCTACACTGATCTCCACTGTTGTTCTAATTTGCGATCACACCCACAGCATCCAAGCATTCCCTTCTTTCCACACCTCCCCGCCCCAGCAGCGGTTTCCTTTTTCTCTGTTTTCTTTTTTTATAATGGCTGTTCTCACTGAAGGAAGGAGAATCTCATTGTTTTGATGCTAAGGCATTTGAGCGTTCCTGTAAGATCATTGGCTGTTGGCCTTCTTTAGAATTGTCTATCGAGGTCTACTGCCTATGAGTTATTTGGCTTTGATTTCATTCTAGACATTAACCTCTTCTCGGATGCAAAGCATCTTATTAATGACTCACTGGTGGTCTCAGACTGAATCAGATGATTTTGCAGGGTCAAGAGGGTCTCAGGCCCCATTTCCAAAGTGACTGCTTGGAGACTGCCACTGCTTACCTTCCCCACTGGCCTCAGTGAGGTGAGGTACTTGCTACCTACCTGCAGTTTTTCGCCTGCGCTCATGCCTAGAAGTTTGAAGCCCTGTGTACTGTGTGCAAGTGAGTTCCCCAGCTCATCCAGCCTCTGCCCTGAAGTGTGCATCTGGCTGGTTATCATCATTACTCACTTTGAACAGAGGCACACTTTGCTTGCTTCCCACCACCTCCAGTTACCAGAATATTAATTCCTCGTGTGTGTGTGTGTGTGTGTGTGTATTCATATTTCTGCTCTCGTTGCCTCTATGACTTTTTCCCAGGTCTTTACCCATCTGGAAAAGACACCCAGGGTTGAATGCGGGGCTGATGTTTCTAGTTTATGAAGTGTCTGGCATGCCAGCTGCACCCAAACTATGCTTTATTTACTGTTGAGTGCTCTAGGTGAGTGGAGATGAAACCTCCTTTCCAGTGAGAGTCCTCCTGTGACGGTTTACTTCAGTTTGGTCTCTTGCATTGCTGTCCTGCAGTTTGTAGGATTTTATGTTGGGACTTAGACTTTAAGGCTCTTATACCAGTCAGCTCCTAACACCAGGATGGGAAACAACATATCCTAAGTTGTAGCTTACAGAGAGGGAAACTGAGTCTTTGGCGGGATATATAATCTATGAATGCATAATTTCATATACAATTTAACATGTCGATTTAACTTTGCCATCCTTTCCAGGAAAATTTATTAAATCGGACCAACATTTATTATGGGTCTGTGATACGCAGGTCACCAAGATGGGGCTTGCAGATTCGGTCACAAACAAGATGGGCCTTGTCACTGCCCACACAGGGCATCTAGGACATAGAAGGCATATCGAACATGTCCTATGAGTAAAGAAGTCAAGCAAAGGGATTCTTCTGTGGTGACAGAACAGGGTTAGCTTCTAGAAGGTTTGGGTAGTGAGTACTAAAAACAGAGTGTTAAAAAGTCAGAGTTGAGGAAGCTCTCAAGGCTGAGGGTGGAGGGCTTGTGAACACAGATTGGTGTTTACTGGGACTGAGAAGATGCACAGTGGACAGACAGATAGACACACACACACACACACACATGCACGCACGCACGCACGGCCAAGAGAACTCTGAGAAACTTTTAAAAAATTCCACCATGTCGAGCCTCATACAAAGGCTGACCAGCCTGGAGCTGTTCTGTGGATAAGGGGCGGATGACTGGCTCCTACATTTCTCTTCTCCCGCCCTTTAGTTGGTTCTCACGGGACTTCTCCACTCTGCTGTTGGGCTCAGGCATGGAACGGGATTGGTTCACGGTACATTAACACACAGAAATAGTGAACGTAAGACTGCCAGGCCTGAGGGTGTCTGGGAGTTTTATTTTATACCTCGTGCTTCTGCTATCATAAAACCATGACAAGAGGCACCTGCAGGTCCCAGGGTGAGGGGGTATTCAGGGCAAAGCCAAGGTCAGCCACAAACCTGTGCCGAAGGTCATGGGATGAAGGAGCTCCTCGCCCACAGCAATATTAGAGCTGATGTACACAGGCTGTCCCTCAGGTAACCCACCTTCTCAGCGTCCCTGGACAGGGCAGACCTTTCTGATTCTCTCCTAAATGAGCAGCTCCCTCATGCTGGGTCCTGCTCGTTTCATTGTCCCTTACAGTGCAGATGACTGCCATCCACACATCTGTATTCTGTTTCTGCTCTACTCAGAATTCCCCAGCTAAAACACATTTGCTGCGTCAGACAACATCTCAGTCTAGAAGGGCCAAAGTCCTGGTTCAGGCAGATCAGCATACACAGATGCCCTAACTGTTAAAATCTGGGTGCAAGGGAGGTTCAGATCTACCTGGTCTGAAGCAAAGCCTGACATCTGAGCTTACAAAACAGATCTGCAGGTGGTTCTAATGCTGACAGCCACTGAGTGGTGGTGCCGCCAGCAAAGGTTAGTGACAGCTTCCTTTATCCAGGGGACTCATGGTCTGTGTCTCATATGAAGAGTGGGGTCAGCCTGGTGTGGAAGATGCTAGAAGTGCATCCCATCTCGTGTCTGAAGTCATCGCCCTCTCCTGACATGCTGCTCCTGACATGCTCCTGTCCAGATGGGGACACAGCATAAAATGTACATTGATCCTTCAAGATTTCGTAAGAAAAACTATAGTGGATCTTCCATTGGTGATGACGATGTTGGAAAATGCTGAATTGGCTCCTCCACATTTCTGCAAAACCAACCAGCCACAGGTAGAAAATATTTGGAGAACCCCACCCAGACGTGTAACCAAGTGTGTACTTGCTTTCTCCATGACCCCTAAACTATACAGTACAGCAACTTTTGACAGGACATAGGTTGCAGTGGGGGTAACCCCACTGCTGGAGAGGGCAGTGTGTGGGAACCAGCACGGGTTTATGGGAACACAGAGCTGTGTAATATAGGAGACTGGACCATCCACAGGTCTGGGGATCTTTGGAGACCCTTAGCACCCACCCTGTGTGGAAAGTGAAGTGTATCTCTCTACCGTTGGGATTGTGGCGTCTGTTTAGAGATTTTTCCCTCTATTGTGGAGCTGTAAAATTTCACATTTTATCTCTCTGGATAGGTCTCTGGGCTTATATTTATTGAACATCTGTGTCCCTGGATAATTATCTCTGAGAGTATGTTTATTGGGCATCGATGTCTCCAAATGTATGTCTCTCGGTATATGATTACTGGATATTGATGTCCCTGGACATATATCTCCGGGTACATGGTTTTTGAGCATCAATGTGCCCGCATATATGTCTCTGGGTATATGTTTATTGAGCATCACTGTCCCTGGACATATATCTCTGGCTATATGTTTATTGAGNGTGCCCGCATATATGTCTCTGGGTATATGTTTATTGAGCATCACTGTCCCTGGACATATATCTCTGGCTATATGTTTATTGAGCATCAATGTGCCTGGACATATATCTCTGGCTATATGTTTATTGAGCATCAATGTGCCTGGACATATATCTCTGGGTACATGGTTTTTGAGTATCAGTGTCCCCGGATATATGTCTCTGGGTATATGCTTATTGAGCAGTCCTGGATTGGAGAGTTTCCAAGACTAAAGAGACTGTGCAAGTCAGGCCCAAGGTGAGCAGCATTTCAGGGTCTCCATGCAGTTCAGTTGGCTGTGCTATGCTGGAAGGCCAGTGGGATATACAGATGAGCTACTGAGGCCTTGGTACCATACTCAGAGGCCTTCCTGGGACCCCGTAAAGGGTCTTAGAAGCAAGAGCTTTTAGTTGCTTGATGGTGGGTTAAAAGCAGAGCCTGGCAGACATGGAGAATGTGAAATATTTGTACCACTGGAGTCAAGCACTAGCTGGTGAGCGCTTTCCTATTCTAAGGCACTTACAGGGTGATTCATGGGCAATTTGAAGCCATAAGCAATTTCAGTGATGAAACCCACAAACCAAACGATAGCACATTTCTTATCTTCGCTAGTGAGCACACTTGTCCCTCTGCCTGCTGCCACAAACACTGTCACCTTGAAGGGCGCTCTCCCATCACTTGTTTCCGATGGACCAAGGAAGTGGACTTCCCTTGTAACAATGCCATGAAGTATGGGCCCATTAGGGGAAGTAGGAGGCGGGCTCTGAGTGTGAGAGACAAGAGGAACAGAGTCGAGTCATTATCAGATGAGGACAATAAATGTCACTGTCACCACAGTGCCCATTATGCGACTTCACAGATCACTTTTAGAAACCACTGAAGTGACTACACAAAGGGGAAAGAAGAAAAACCAGGAAAGTTTGAATGAAGAAAAAAAAAGGTTTACTGTGTACAGTAGCCGAGGCCAGGTGGAACCTTCTCAGAGGCATCTCCAACATCAGAGGCTACAGTCAGTGTAGCCTCCTATCAATGTTCTTAAAGAAGCTGGAGTCTACATATGGAATTGCCAACCAGCGTGCATCTAAACAAGCCTGGTTCTCGTTAGGGTTGGTTCAGGACTTTTTGAGGAATACAAGTGTAAAGGAACAAGCTGTGATGCAGAGAGAGAAAAGATTTCCCCCCCCCCCCACAATTTGGGAAGGAAGAGTTCTATTTCCTCAGATCCCACAGAACCCGGTATTTCAGATTGGAATAATCTGAGAACCATAGATAACCAACACTCTCATTGATAAGCAGCTCAGGGGAGGGAGTGGCTTATTCACAGACACCCCACTAGTCAGGAAGGTGGCTGAATCAAGCCAGCCCAGTGTTGTCTGCTTTCCTCCACAGTGCTCAGTCCCCACTGGCTACCTGTGGCTGATCCAGGGGCTCAGACACTGGGGAGAGAAATGCAAGGCCAAGAACAGGCCCCAGAGTATTGGTTTCCAGCCTCACTGTAGTCCAGGTTAAAGTGGGAAGGCTTCGAAAGATCTTGGCTGCATATAAAGCTAAGAATTTAGGGTCTCTGAGGAATCTGTAGAATTAGATGCTCTCTAGATGGTTCAAGTATGTTAGTATGGTTTGAATTTGAAACGGTACCCACAGGCTCATGTTTTGAATGTTGGGATCCTGGATGACTGCACTAATTTGAGGTGGGGGATGTGGACTGTTTAGGAAATGGGGATAGTGGGCTCTCTAGCAGAAGGAGTCCACTAGGTACAGGTTTTGGAAAATTTTCCACAGTCCTCACTATGCTACCTGCTTCCTGTCTTGCTGCAGGATGAATATGGAGTTGCTTCTCCATGCCTTTCCCCGTGATGAGGAAATCCTCTGAAATTGCTGGCCAAAATAGATCTTACTGCTCTGCAGTTGCTTCTGTCTGGTGTCTGTCTCAGCAGCAGACAGTAAACACAGATGTAGCTGAGAATCATTGCCTGAGAGAGAAGAACCCAGATGACCTAGGAAAAGGTCCTCCTTCTAGAGGCATCACCAGCCTGAGGGGATGGCCGTGCGCAGGACCACCCAGACCTCAGCGAGGTGTGAGTCTCCTTTCTGGTGCTTCCAGGAGACTGGACCATCTTAGCCCCACTCAAAAGGAGGCAGCTTTGTGGGTATAAACTGGGTTCTCTCACACCTCTGCCACATGGCCACCATGACACTGAGCCCAAGATGGATGTCTTTAACTATGTTCAACTTGGAGAATCCTGTCTATTGAGGGAAGTTTTTACTCGTGTATGGTTTCTACAAGCCATGCCTGGCTGCTGAACACTCTGATGTATGGAAGACCAACCAATCAGCAGACAAACCGAATCTTACATCTGATCCCATTTTAATCATGGCCATATGTAGTTGGTTACTACTACACTAGATAATGCAAGAAAGATCTCACTAAATGGGGATATAGGTACATAGATTTTGATGATAGCAATGAGAACTATTAAAATTTTGCTTGTTATTCATGTCTGTAGTGTTTTCAGAAAGATAGGACAACACACACACATCACTACCACCACCACCGCCACCACCACCGACAACCAATCAACCAGGAGAAAGCGACATTAATGAGGCCACACACAGGTAACACTAATTTTCTAAGTACTTTTGTGTGTTTGGCTATTCCCCATAAATAAGATTAAGGAAGTAAAGAAGAGAACTATTTCTGTGGAGAACTGGAGGTCCACCGAGAACAGCACAGATCTCCTCGTCCTCCACCACAGATGCTGCAGGAGCACTGGAGTGGTCACAGCCTCTCACAGCCACCTTTCCACCGAAACTTCCAGAAGAAAGCTAGTTGGACGCCAATGTCAACTTTTTCTCTCAGAACGACAAAGAGCACAAATTTCCCAATCACAGGGAATCTTGGCCAAGGAAGCTGCTGAAGCTCTCCGTTCACCTCCTCCAATGGAAGGAACAGCTTCTCTGTGGTGGGCCCAGCTTTGAAGATGAGGTTCTTAGAACGCTGGTGAACTTAACTCTATGGGATATTCATACCCATAGTCCGTTATTGTTGCTTAGCACTTTGTCTTCCAAATTGAAACAAAAATCATCCTTTGCTCCGGGAAATGTAAATATGTTGCCAATTCCATCCTGTTATTTTATCTCATTCTTAAGCAGTCCACAGTGTGTTTGATCCATACTAACAGAAATGGAGAAAATAACAATTGAAAGCACATTCCGTCCTTGATAAAAGTACTTCATGAACCCACCTCATTCTTGTCTGTAAAAGCCGAGCTGATAGGAAGAAGCCCCAATCTCTTTGCCAATACTACTGCCATCATGTGTAGTTCACGAAAAGGTGTGACCACATATAGGCTGAAAGGAGAGCTGGCCAAGGTGGAGTGTGGAAGGCAGAGGTGGCCAAGTGCCCAAGGGCTGGGGTTAAAGACCCACCACCAGACGAACCACTGGTAACCCACGTTGCTTCAGCTCTCAGCTTCCTGAGAGGAGAGCAAAGACCACCACTCCAGGAGTACAGCACAGAGCAAAGACGTGCGCTGTGTGTGAGCCGAAAACATCTCCCAGGCGTTAGTCTGAGCCTGGGCTTGACATGGCCACTTTCTTCCCAGTGATTTCTGTACAGGACCCTTCTTTGTTAGCTCTGTAGTGGATCTGAACTAATCTGTATACATTCCTCTTGCCTCAAATATGACAAGTTTCTGAAAATGTGTATCTTATTAGGATTGTATAGAATATACATTTTGTAAGATTTATCTTTTTAGCCACGTTTAGATATGTAAGTAGAGGCATTAAGTATATACACTCCGTCGGACGACTGTCAGAGCAATTCATCTCGAAAACTTTCTCACCTGCATCCCTTGACACACTTTCCCTCTCCTCCTCGCAGATCCTGTGACCGTCAATCACCTCTCTGGGAGCCTGCCCCCAGGTGAGCCACATTACCTGGATCCTAGGCTTGTCTTTTGTGTCGGGCCTCACTCCCTTAACATCTTCAAGATTCAGCCACACTGCAGCGTGTGCAAGAATTTCATTTCTTCTCAAGACTGGGTATAATATATAGGATCCTATTATCTATGGACAGCCCAGTTTGTTTATCCGTTCGCCTCCTGATCAATATTTGAACTGCTCCGTCTCAGATCACAGAGGAGGAAGCACCCCAGAGGAGGCAGCTGGGCTTCGGTAGCACTCTGTGGACATTTTTCTACTTTCTTGTGGACTACGAAGCACAAGGGTTACAAGCAAGCACGGTCATGTGGGCAAGCCTGCTTATTTTGGAGCAGACAGAAGTGCCTGTATCCTCAGTGCACACTCTGTGCAGTGATCTTTATACACCAACCTGTCCTTCCAGGGCAGAGCTGCCCACGCCTCAAAACTTCTGCAAGAATTTCCAAAGCCACTCCCATAGAGAAAAAGGGACTGGAAATCCTATTTTGATTTGCTAAGAGATTATGAAAGGGGGTTCATGGAATACAAACTCAAGTGTTTTAAATCTTTGGGTCAACTAGAATTCTATTAAAAAATTATTACTAAATATATGTTCCAAGGAATCTGACATAAAGACTGAAGATAGACATGTCCATGCAGGTATGCACACGAAACTGTCCTCAAAGCATCTGACATAGACCTAGGACTGAGAAGTAAGAAAACATCTTTATGTGTGTGTGTATATATATTGCCAATTTTAAATATTATGGTTTTTTTTCTTTTTTGGTTTTTCAAGACAGGGTTTATTTGTGTAGCTTTGGAGCCTGTCCTAGAACTAGCTCTTGTAGACCAGGCTGGCCTTGAACTCACAGAGATCTGCCTGCCTTTGCTTCCTCAGTGCTGGGATTAAAGGCATGTGCCATCACCGCCCAGCTCAACATTATGTTTTTATAGTCATTTCTGGATTTTACAGCCTGTAAATACTGGTAAAGATGAGCTTTTAATTCTATGCCATTATTATATGTAATGTTATGGCTTTTATTATATATCCAGCCAAGTACAGGAAAAACTATTTAGCTTGTAGCTCACGCAGAATTAACTCTTATGCAGGAAGCTCCTGAGTTTAGACAAACTTAATAACTTTGTTAGAGGAAAAATCCCCTCAATATTAACAAATTTCTTTCCAAAAGGAGCCTGTTGCATGTGATACAGAATAACAATAATCTCCAACAAATTGAAGCATGAAGGGTCTAGACTGGGATCCCAATGTCCAATACCATGGTTAAACTCTACATTGTAGAAAAGCAAGAAGATGCTGAGTCAGAGTTGACGGATTTGGAGGCAGATGGAAGGGTGAAGGAGTTGGGTTTACATGTAGAAAGACCAAGGGACAGAGTATGCAGTGTGTAAGGCTAGGGAATGATGGTACAGTGAAGATGGCAGAACTGTCTCTGAAGCCACTTCCACTGTTGGCCACTGCTCTCTGGGAGTGTCACCAATGAACAGAACTGTTGATCTTCCTGAGTCAGGTCATCTCTCCATGGTGTCCTAATAGCTCTAATAGCCCTTTGCACAGGGAGTCTGGATAAACACGGGTGCTCCATGGGATATCAAAGTCCAATTACCCATTCACCTTCAGGGGTTTCTCAACAGATACTCAGGGTGACCAACTGTGAGTACCTGAGGGTTCCATGAGACCAGAGCCAGGAGGTCCCTGTTTATTCCTAAGAACCCTCAGAGAAGTGGGGGGTTGCAGCCTTCCAGAAGGGGGAAAACACCTTTGTGGTTTAGCATGCCCAAGTCGGCAAGGGCATACCACTCCAAGCACCTTCTGAGAGCAGGAGCTTCCTCTTCCTCCCCTCACATGCAGGAGTTAAGATCTCAATATGTTAGTGGATGGCACAGTTCAAGCCATAGTTATAGCTGCTTAATTTAAAGATGTAACAACGAAGCCAGAGGGACAGACTGAAGGATGTACACACAACTGTTCCTAACTTTCTGGACAGATAATAAGTAAACCCCAAAACCATGGCATCAACAATTCAAATAAAAGTTTTAAAACCTATGCTAGAATTTATGGCACACGCTCACATGCCTCCAACAAATAATTAGGTAACAGAATGTCACCAAGATTAAGGGAGAAGGTATTAACAATGCCTACATCAAAATTTCAAAATATAATGAAATAAATATTTTTAATTTAAACTTAGAAGGTATAGAACCTCTAGTACTCTTAGGAAGGCTGGTATCCTCCCGAGTTGTCATTATCCTAATACTCAAAGCCGTGAGTACCTAGTTACATAGTGGCAGGTGAAATAAAGGTGGCTAACAAGATCTACGGTGGATTTTGTAGCTTGGTCCATTGTTATTACAGGGCCCTTACAAGTGGAAGCGGGACAGGAACTTACTGCAGAGGCTGAGCCCAGTGTTGCTGATATCTTTTTCCCCTCTAGAAAAGGCCTTTCTGTGTACTCCAGGCTGGCTTGGCCTGGAGTTCCTTATGAATTCAGATGGACTCCGAACCCACAGTCCTCCTGTCTCCTCCTCCCCAGTGCTGGGATTATAGCTTTGTGCCACCACACCAGGAAACTGCTGGCTTTAATAAAAGGCATGCAGACATAAGCCAAGAATCTTGGACAACCTCCTCAAACTATATAAAACAGAGAGGCAGTTTTCTTCTGGAGATTAGGGAGGGACCTTGCTCTGATGAGATTTTAACTTAGCCCAGTAATACTCATTTTAAGACGACCAACCTCTACAGCTGTAAGGTAAAGCGCGTGTAAGTGAGCTGAGGCAACAGGTCTATTGGGAAAGTGCTTGCCACGCAAGCCTGAAGACCCCGTTCAGATTCCCAAAATCCACACAAGCCTGAAGATCCCAGATCAGATACCCAGAATCTACACAAGCCTGAAGACCCTGGTTCAGATTCCCAGAATCCACACAAGCCTGAAGACCTCAGTTCAGATTCCTGGAGTCCACGCAAGCCTGAAGACCCCAGTTCAAATTCCCAGAGTCCACACATAGGCAGACATAGAAGCACACATTTGTAACCCATCCCCAGAAGGTCATGGCCATTTAGCCTGGTCTGGTAGAGTGGAGAAAAGGCAATCATGTCTCCAACAAGAAAGAAGGGAAGGACAGACAGCTGAGTTGTCCTCTGATCTCTATACATGAGTCATGGGAAGTGGGTGCCCACATTCCCACCCACAAACATACACACAGTCATACATGCACAAATATAAAAAAAATCTATATTTTAAGTCAGCAAGTTTGTGGGCATTTGTTATAGAAACAAGAGGAAATAGGAAGTGTTGGAATTCGGGAATTTGATAAATGTTTTGGAGGGCAATTAGGTAAACATTCATCACTTCATTAAGTGTGGATATCTCCATATTTACAGAGAACATTTTTACTCTTATACCCATTCCATGAAAATAATTAGGTGACTTCTTTTGCCCCTTCTCCAAGGAGAAGAAAACCAAATACAACCAGAGGGGACCCTGTAGTCATTATGCAACCGTATGCAAATACTAAATCTCTCAGCTCACTTAAGCTTCTAGTCTCAAATGCCAAAAGCAGTGGCTTAGAAAGTTAAGTATTAGAAGTTAACCTCTAATACTTTCTAAGGCTGCACCATTTAAAGTCAAAGTGTTGGCAAGTTTGGTGGGAGCCTGCTTGCAGGTGCATGAGGTATCTTGTCACCATACGATGGGAGGGCTTCTGTGTGATGACACTAACTCTGCCTCTACACTTGAGGACACTGCCAGCGGAGCCTGGAGTCAGGGTGGGGGGGAGAGCAATTCCTAAGCCACCACAGAGAAGGATGCTCTCGGTGACTGTGGTTTGGGGAAGAATGCATACAGACACACACCTAAAGAAGTCTGGAAAGACAGAGCTTTGTGACAATAATGTTCCTGTGGATGGGGCATGGGGCGACAGTAGTTTCTCTCAGGACGGTGTTTCTACAGAGTTCCAAATAAGTATATTTGCTTCCGATTTTTAAAAAGCTAAAGACATCTGCATTGGATCAAACCGAAAGAAAATAAGGTAAAATAAGGTTAAATTTGGCTTCAAAGCAATTTTAAGTTAATCATAGAAAACTAATTCAGTTAACTCCTTCAGGATATTTGGAGTTGCCAACAGTAGAAAATGGGGAGAGCTCCCTCTCAGCACTAGACTCTTCTCAATACATCCGGCCACAGACCTCCCGACTTGAGGAAATGGAGTGGCTCTTACCCTCAAAGTCTATCAGTGGAGACCCTTCCCTTCTGACCTCCAGGCTGTTCATAAAAGCTTCCTATCCTTCAGGCCCTTCCCTCACTTCCTTAGGTTAAAGTTTAGCACTGGCTTTGGAAAACCACCACTGCCTTCGTAAACAAAGTTGTCTGGGGATAAACAGCGCTGCCCTCTGAACACACTAGCCACAGACACATCTTTGTCCTTTGCCACACCACTAACTGAGCGGTTGGTAGAAGGAGAGAGCTGCTGAAAAACTTATGAATTCTATTGCCGTCGCAGAGAACAGCCTAATATCCCTTGCCCTTGCTGGCTTCTATTACATTCTAGGGCCCTAAGAGAAATGGGCTTGTCAGTACAAAATGCCTTAAAGGGCTCTCCTCCTTCAGAACTGTGGAGACATAGAGTTGTTGACTGAGAGGAGACGATCTCCGTGCCCCCAGAGACGGCATCAAAGGCAGAAACCGCAAGCGACCGCAGATTTAATGCTCTTCTTCCTGCCATCTCTCCTCCCTGGCACGATGGCCTTCCCCTGAGACTGACTCTCATCAAACTGACAAGAGCGATCATGGGATGATTCACCATTAGACCCAAGGATTTTCCCAAAGACCAAGGTGGCTTTGAAAGATAATACACAGGCTCATTTCTATGCCTGAAGCCCACAGCCTATGCGTCTTAGAAGTTAGCTCTTTGAAAAATCTCAGATGGAGCCGGCTAATTCACTGAGTTCTCGTCTTAAACCCGTGTAGCTAAAGGCTATTGGGTTTCATGAGAAACAAATAAAATTTGAAATTAACTGCAATGACCTCCCCTCCCATTTGTGTGCCTGGCACAGGGACTATTTGTGTTGGCAGCATGTCCATGTCCATGGTTAACTCAGAGTTCCCAAAGACAAAGCTGTCTGTCGTTGGGCAAGCTTTTCAATCTTAGGTACCTCAGTTTCCATATTGAGGAAGTATCCGGCAGTAATTATACTTGCCTTAGAAATTTGTTGTAAAGCTAAATAAATCCCCATATGAAAAGGACCATGAATGATGCCTGACATGAGACAGCAACTGTGCCTACAGCCATGAAGAAAGCAATGACGTCCTTCGTACACACAATGGCTGGAAATGCTCACAAAGTGCAATCAGCAAAATGAAGAATTACAGAAGGGTAGCAAATCAGTCCCTCCTCTGGGCTTATTCTTGTCAAGATGCTAGGGTATCATTAGCTATGTGGATAACCTGGATTCTTTCGAACACTTACTTAGGGTCAATTTTTATCATCTTAAAACAGGGAGTCAACGATGATGAGATCTTCAGGAAGTCAAAGAAGAGGCAGGGCGACTGACCAACACACAGATGCTTGGGGCCATCTTTCCTACGTGGAATGTAGACACAGGGTTTTACATGAACGTGGAGGGGGACATTTGTAGTAGAACCCATAAATTAAGAAAATTTCCTGCTGCATATCAGAGAGGAATTCAAGTTGTGACCAGCTGGCCTCAAAACAGAAAGGTCATCCTGGACTCTGGATGTCCCCTTAAATATGAACATAAGATTAAGTCACAGTGATGAGATGTGATTGAGTCGATTGATGTGATTGAGTCGATTGCCAGCTCTTGGTCTGAAGGTGACAGAAAGGGACAGCCGTGTTAGCTTTTGGAGATAGATAACTGAAATAAATAAATCACTTTTCAGATAAGAAATTTGCAGAAAACCAGAGCCCAACTTGCACATGGAAAGGAGGAAGTGTGATGGGGAGAAGCAGAGGATACTGAAGGTGAGTGGCAGACATGTACCTGAGGTTATCGGCACTAAGGCATGTACCAGGCAAAACACAGTTGGATGAAGAAGCATCCAGTTCACTAGTCCAGCGACCAGAGGCTGAGGCATGGAGAGGTGGAAGATGAAGGTAACTGACCAAATCCTGCTACAACCTAAAGTCTTCTTTAGTCTAGAAAAGAAGAAGTCTCTTTGAAGGCTTGAATCCTGAAGGAAGCAGACTGTTTGGGTCTTAGAAAACTTTACTGTAGAGGAACGGTACGGGGTGTGACCTTGACAAGAAGGGAGGACAATTCTCTGCTACCTGACCTAGGTCATCAGTGAGTTGAAGATTTCCTCTAACAAAACATGGAAGAGGAAAGCAATTGGCTCAGGAGAGGACCATGTTCTTCATCCCTGGGAGGTCTTCCTCTAATCATTTGGATTCTCTGGGAATTTGGCTAAGAAGATGAGCTAACTGGAGTGAGAAGGTTCTGCCGGCAGATAGGAGCTACTTTCTGAGTCACTGGGCAGTGTGCAGGACGTGTGGATAAAGTCAGGAGTGGAGGGTGTAGGAGCATATGAAGTGTCTTGGAGAAAAGATGTATATGATGAAGACTGGTAGAAAATGAGTGTGGGGTTTTCAGAATGTGTGGTACCCCAGAAGCCATGGAGACAGTGTTTCAAGAAGGGAAGGGTGGGTGTACAGGATCAACTATGCAAGTTCCACAGATTCTACAGTTATATGGTGTTGGCTAGGACCAAGATAATTACTATGTAATTAAAACATGAATAGTGATTGCAGCAAGTGAATACTCATTATACAGAACACACAATGACTTGTTAAACATGTGTGATTGATGTCCTCCTCAGCACACACTTCATGGTTTTGTTATTTCAGTTCTCATAAAGGCACATAGCATATAGGATGACTACATTTTACAGATGTTAGAAGAGATGCAGAGAACTGGAAGGACTTGCCCTTCTGCACAAGGCTCCTCTTCCCTCTGCAGGTAGCGTAAGTCTACAACTGGGCTGGGAGTGGGTTACCATTTTGTAAAACTTGGTACAACAAAAGATTAAAAACAGTAAGAAATAAGACAATATCTATTATAACATACTCTAGTATATAATTTAAAACTTTTGAAAACACTTGGTTAGTTCTAGTTTGTTTTCTATCCTGGACATGGCCCTTGGGTTGCTGAAGTAGGAGTCTAGCAAGCATCCATTTCTCCTGGATTGGGAGAGACTCTATTTGGCCCTTTGAGGTTTAACATTTTAGTAACATGACATGTGAAGGAATCTCGATCAGTTGATCTGCTTCACTTGTTTCATTGGTTAGCTAACACAATCCAGATAGATCTCTTAGACTTTCTTTATTGGCTTGAGACGGGACACAGTGGTTCTGAGAGCATGCGCCTGGGTGTCCTGATCTGTCTTCTGTGAGCAAAGTGGGCACTGCCTTCCGTGTGGGAGAAGAAGAGCTTAGTAGGGTCTCCTGTTCCAGAGAGGCTGACCATAGAGTGTCAGGGACTGATCTCAGAACAGTCAGAACAAACAACAAACAAAGCTGGAGCTGAGCTGGGCCGTGTGCCCAAGAAAACCAGCCACACATGAACTCACACTATGGGGGAAGGATAAAGGGGGAAAAGTGCTCAAAAAAACAAACAGAGAAGGAGAAGAGGGGGGGAAGTCTGGCTCCATGTGGATGACACCACCCTTGAGTATCTGAGACACAAAAGCCTCCCAGTGTGGCCCAGAAATGGGGTTCCACTATCTGGACTTAGGTAGAGAGCAGTGACAGAGGGAGCCCTGCTCCCACAAACAGAGAAGATGGCTCTGGTTCATGCACATAGCAAAGCGGGTTGCTTCCATGCAGAAATCACCTTACCAGCTTTTCTTGGACACATGTAAACCAGTTTAGAGCGTGTTAGCTACCATGGCCAGCAAGCCTCAGACCTGACTGGTTTTCACAATGGGAGCCGAGGTTTGGGCAAATGTGGTGTGCCATGGGTAGATGCAGTGCTTGGGCAGTGCTGGCCTCGTGGTCAGCACTAGTTCTTCTGTATACTGCTTATTTTAAAAATTGTTCTATTTATGTTTATGCATGCATATAATGTGTTTTGATCAAGTCAAAGTCCTGCTCCCTCCCCTCCAATTCCTTTCATATCATCCCCTACCACTTTTTCTGTTATTTCCCTGTTATTTCTCTCGACTTTATGTCCTTGTTCTCNATAATGTGTTTTGATCAAGTCAAAGTCCTGCTCCCTCCCCTCCAATTCCTTTCATATCATCCCCTACCACTTTTTCTGTTATTTCCCTGTTATTTTCCTCCTCTTTCTCTCTCTCTCTCTCTCTCTCTCTCTCTCTCTCTCTCTCTCTCTCTCCCTCCCTCCCCGACCTCCTCTGCCATACCTACCGTATTCATTTAGTTCTGCCATCATGTACCTGGCTGTGGGATCACCTACTGGAAGGTGGGTCCATATTCCCCCCCCCCCAAAAAAAAAGTAAAAATCACCTGTCTTTCTCTCCCCCCCCCTCCGGTTAACCCGCACAGTTACCATCAATTGATAGCGCCTCAGCTAGGGGTGGGACTCTGTAAGCCCCTCCCTCATCTTGTGTAGGTCGTATAAGTACTGATTATTCATTTTTTTTCAAGACAGGGTTTCTCTGTAGCTTGGAGCCTGTCCTGGGACTAGCTCTTGTAGCCCAGGCTGGCCTTGAACTCACAGAGATCTGCCTGCCTCAGCCTCCTGAGTGCTGGGATTAAAGGTGTGGACCACCACCGCCTGGCGAAGTACTGATTATTCTTAAACTCTTGGATCAGGCCACCAGAATCATCTTATAACTCGAGTCTTCCAGTGGTTTCCGAGGATGAACACTGCCTCAGCTGTCACGTGTTCAGCCGACTTCACCCCACAGCTGTGAGCACGAAGCAATGTGTAAACGTCACAGAGGAGACACTATCCAACAGGGTCATTCCAGCCTGGCCAGCTAGCTACTCGCTCTGGCCACTCATTAAATAGTGATGATGCCACTATTTAAGTCATTGGTGACCTTTGGGACCTTGGGAGTTCTCTCTCCCAGTGTGGAATCATCTGCATTCGTCCTTTGCACAGCCCTGCCAGCCGTTCCTTAGCCTGCAGCCATTCATTCTGAGTGTGGAGGTTCTGCTAACAGTCAGGCGAGGCAGGAATGAGGAAGCCTTGGCTTTCTAACTGAAGAGACTGGAGTGGATACGGTTGGTTGCTAAGCTGGAGGAGAAGGCTACGGGGATGCAGGCACTGAGCAACCCCATCAGCTTCGAGGGCAGACATTTGATCAGTGCTGCCATGGAGACATCAGACGCTAGAGTGGGAGCAGCGGTATTGTCACGGACTAGGGTGCAGAAAGCGGTTTGTAGGGTCGGGAAGGTACAGTGGTCTGAGATTAACGGAGAATGTGGTGGTCTTGTCTGGGAGGGCTGTAAAGTAGAGGCATGCAGAGCCTGTTTAAATGTTCCATCAGCTCAGACTCTCTGGGATGGTTCTCCTTCCAAACAGGGAGCGGTTACCCATGTCTTTCTGAGACCAGTCCCTTTCGGAAGCTTCAGAACCCTGTTTGAGTTCCGTGGCCTCTTCCTGAGAGTTTCTCTGTGAGAGAGTTTGCCACTCCTTCTCCATGTTCATTCACCCCTTTGAGCTGGATGCACTTCAGGGGTCAATGCTTTCCCTAAATGTAGTACCCAGAATGCAGTGCATGGCTCCAGTGTCATTGTCTGGCATGATCTTTGGTCTGCAGTCAAGCATCCCATTTGGTCATCAAGCAGACATGCCACAGCCCAGTGTCACTGAACTTGCAGTTCAGATCAGTCACCTTCCATTGAAACTGCAGCTGACACCATTCTCCAGTCCACTGCGGGGCAGCTGTTGTTTTTAAGACGAGCTTACAGTTTTACATTAACCAGTTTACATTTCCCTTGGTAAAATTTGATCCATTTTTTTTTCCAGGCTGTCAGGAACTTTTAGAATCATCTGCTCATTTTATGATGTGTTGGGCAAGCATGTGAAGCCCAGGCCAAAGCCCTCTTCCAAGCCCTTCATGATTGCTTTATGAGAAAAGGCTGAGGCAGCTCTACAGCCTACCACTGGAGACCCCTCAGGCCAGGCCGCTTGGGCCAGCCTTCCTCTTCTCTTATTTTCTTCTCTTGGATGCTTTTATTTTCCAATATTTGACATCTTCTGCTTTTGTAGAGATTCACCAGAATACAAAGTTTGGAGCTAAATCAGCTTAAGTCTCCTATGTGTGCCCTATGCCATTCATTGTGTAACAAAACCTTTATTTATGGTCCTCCTCTAATCTCTGAGTGTCTGTAATTTGGCCATCATTTCTACCTATATTGTTTCAAATACTGAAGACCCAGAAACCATAGCTCTGTGCTGACTATGAGTCCCTTCTATCACAGTGTACTCTTTCTTTCATAGGATCTTGAAAGCAACAAGGACATCCTAGAAGGGTTCTCCCTCTTTGGTTATCTTTTTGATTCCTTAAATTCTACTTCATGACTGTACAAATCTGATTTGTAGCTTTTCCAGTATCCCGAGGCATTATTGCCACAAGATAGAAGAGCAAAGCTGAAATGGGCTGTCTGGACAGAGGGAGCAACAGGAGCCAGAGGTGAAAGTGACCTGTGGATGCCTGTGTGTCTATCCTCAAGTCATCTCTCCCATTCAGCCTGGATTGCTCTTTCTTCAATTTATTATTTATTTATATCTCTGTGTGTACATGTATGCCACGTGTGTGTGAGTGCCCGCAGAAGTCAGAAGGGTATGTCAGATCCTTGGACTGGAGCAATAGGTGGCTATGAGCCTCCTGGCCTGATTGCTGGGAACTGAACTCAGATCCTCTGCAAACAGCAAGTGTTCTTCAGCCCTGAGCCATCTTTCCAGTCCCTGGACATTTCTTGATGACAGGAAGGAATGCATCACTTCCAGCGTTGGCTATTTTGCTTCTATCACCTTGGAACGGCGGGCACAAAACTCATGAATATTTCTGCACAGTTAGAACACAGCCTGATGTTCATACCGACACACACTGGAAGAAACGAAGACTGCTAGAGAGTTTTCCAGCAAGTGACACCATTTCCGCCTAACTTCCTGAGAAACGTGAAGTCATTTACATTATCTAGCCAGAATAGGCTGCAAATAAATCAGTTTTACAAAAAGTCCATTCACCATTAAGAAGCCTAACTGAAGATTTAACATATGTAAAATAAACATTACAGATTATTTTCCTGACAAAGGTAAATTAATAAATGTATTCACAAACATTTTAGCTGGTGACACCAAAGCTATTAAAGTAAGCACTTCACATTCTGTTTTCTTTTCCAAAGTTTTATATCCAGGATTCTGGTCTTGTATTTTAGCATCTCAACTGTAAGTAAATATTACTGTATTGCAGAAACCATTTTAATTTGATATAAAGTCTGAAACCAGAATCAAGGCTTTCGGGGCTTTTTCATGCATATTACAAGCTCCTTTTGAGGCTCTACGTGAAAAGCCCTAAATCTTGTTCATCCGATAAGGTGCGGGCTTTTATTTTCTCCTCATAAACTGGATAAGAATTAAAGATTCTGGTTCCCAAGGGTGAAATGCTGCTTCAAACTCCAAGTTCGATTGCTTTGTGAATTTGTAATTGTGCCCTTCCTGAGGGAGGGCAGAGGAGGAGATGTGGAAAAATGGCATGAAGAAGAAGACGATCCCTGAGCCCTGTGAAGAATTCTTATTGATGCTCACTGTGTGAGGTGTGTCCTTCTCACAGGGCAGTCTCTGGTCCCTGCTGCTCGGGGTCATATATTCAGTATCCTCCATATTCCCCAGACTGAGCACCCAGGCTACAGGGTGGTATCTGATCTCCAGTTATTCCTTATTGCTCAGACGCCATGGATCTAAGCACCCATTCTGTATTCTCAAGGCCAACTAAGCAACCCCCCTGCTTAACCTTTAGAGAAGATCTGTGTTTGTCTTTACTACTGCCTGCATGAGGGGGGTGGGAATTTTGTCTGAGAGAATTTTGTCTTGTTCTCTCTTTTGAGGACAGAAATAAGTGGAAGTTCCTCAAATGGTGAGTTCTACTACAATACAGTCAGCAGACTTGGTCTCTTGGTCAATCCCTTTAGATTAGACAGAGTATTACCAGGAGACTAGTGTTTCCTGAGAGCATGCTATGTGACAGGCATTACTGAATGGCCCTTAAAAGTCTATGTCAATTGATTTCAGACATGACAGACACAGCATGCTTCGAGCATAGATGAGAACACCACTCAGCAGCAACATGTAAGCAACCAAAGACTAAGTTAGAACCCTTGATCCTGGTGTCCCTGAAGGCCACAAGAGGGACTCATACTCCCTGGGACTGGAGTAACTGATGGTTTTGAGTCACCGTGTTGGTGGCCTCTACAGCGGTGATGGCCGTGCAAACTACGAAGACTAGCAAAGGGAAGACATAGCATTTCCTCTAGGTCCCGACGATCAACAGAAGATCCAGAAGAAAACCCGGTGCACAGTGTGCCTGGATACAGGAGTCTGGCAGTAAGGATGTTAGGAAGTACAGAAGGAACATTAGGAACAAGGCAGAAGGGATCATGGAACCTCCGACCCTTTGCTGTTGCTTACCCCCTAGGTTCTGGAGTACTGGTAAGGACGGAGAGAGCTCTGCTTGTCTGCGGCACCTTGCAGCAGGCAGATGAATTAGGACAGAGAGGGAGAGAGTGTATATTGCTCACCCATTCACGGAGATTGCTTAGCTGGGTTTACTGCGTGGAGTGGAGGAACTGAGAAAAGGCAGAATGAAAGCTTAGTAGGCTAGAGAGAAGATCCGGAAGAAACATGTAAATTGGAGCTGAGTGGTGTAAGCTAATCTTCTATCAGTTAGACTAGATATGGCTGTTTTCTTGGAAAAGAGGGATGGGATCTCTACTCTCCCCTCTCCTCTTCCCCCTTCTCCCCCATGCTCCTTCCTCACTCTCTCTCTCCTACCCAAGAGAATTACCAGGTGTAACTAGTTCAGTTGTCTTATTGCCAAATAAGACAATCAATACATGCAAGCCAGTGTATGCCTACAACGTGACAACGAAAATTCTTGAATGAATGTTTAAAAAATAAAACAACCAGATTAGAAAAGAGCACATCATTCACTATGGAATAAGCTTAGCAAAGTAAACATAAGACTTGCACATGATAACCCCAAACAGTGCTGGAAGATGGTGTTAAAGAATGTCTCAGCACGAATCAAACAATACCTCCAAGTTCAAGACTGGAACATGAACACAAGATGATAATAGCTCTCAAATGATAGATTTAGTACAACTCTTTTCAAAATCCTGATGCTTTTTTGTTGCAGAAATTATCAAGATAATCATAAAATTTATATAGAACTGTAAGATCACAAAGAGCTAAAGAAACAGTCTTAGATAAGAAAAAATGGAGGCTATACACTCTTTAACTTAAAATGAATTATAAAGCTATAGTGATCTACAAAATATGGTCCTGAGATAAGAGAGACAGATGCTAAAAGAAATATAGAGGAATAAGTTCATACTTTATGGTCAACTGATTCTGACAAAAGACAGGAGATAATATAAGGTGCCTTATCATGTTTTCAATACACAGATGCAAGTGAATATTCATACAAGAGAAAAATTATGGCCCCATTTCACATCATATGCAAAATTTAATTCAAGATAATTAGGGTCCAAAAAATCAAAACAAAACTAGAAAAAATATTAGGAGAAAATAAAGGTAAATTATTTATTTGTGACTATAGATTAGGCAATGAAGTTTTTTTAAGCTATGGTACTGAAAAATAATGAAAGCAAACTGTATGCTTTTTTACCAAACTAATATTTTGTGCTTGAAATAATATCATCATGAAAGTAAAAATAGTTTTGTTTTCCTCCCTCTGAGACTGTCCAGATCGTACCCCAGATGGCCAACAGGGGTACTCTAGCTACCACACCAGGAATCACAGACAGGCAGGCTACCAGCACTCTCCTGCCCTGCCTCCTTTTGTCTCTTTGTGTCACCCAAGTCACACAGCTGCTTGTCAGGGACATCTAACCCCTTAGGCTTGTCAATCACCCTCTAATACTTGTCAGATTCTGGTCTAATCCCTACCAGGAACCCTCTAGCCATCACAAGAGAGCCAGAGACCTACCAGCTACCTTAATGGGATCCTTAAATTGCCCTATCTGAGATTCAAGACTCAGTCCACACGAGAGACTTGACCCAGGCTCTTTGGTCAAACTGTTGATGACACCAAACTGTAGGAGAGAACAGAAGACATGGATAGAGACTGTGTCTCCAAATACCAGACAAACAGAAAATTGAGATCAGCTCCACCATGAACATTGCAAACATATCTTCTTAAAAGAGAAAGGTGGCTCAAACAAGAAAGGAAGAAAAGCACAACCTAAAAACTAAATCCAAATGGACAAATTTTAATATAGAAATAAAAGCAACACAATAAGCCAAAATAACCTGTCACTTACCAAAAAAAGCAAACCCCATAGCAATGACTCCTAATGAAATGATATAGTGGAACATTCAAGATAATGATTATAATCATAGTCAAATAACTCAGTCAAAAATTCAATGTTTTAAATGTTTAAAGAAATTCTAACTGAAACAATTCTGGAAATGAAAAACTCAATGAACTAGCTAAAAATCTCAGAGAAAGCTTTACCAACAAAGTGGCTCATGTCTAAAACACGGAATCAGGGATGGATGATCACATAGAGGAATTGGATCACTTAGTAAAGGTCAACAAGAAATTTTTAAAATAATTGAATGGAACAGGGGAGAGTTTTAGCCATTAAAAAACTCAACTTTAAACAGAAGGAGGAAAGGAAAAAGAAAACATATCCAGTAAAGTTTTTTAAAAAAGAATATAAATCCCAAACCCAGAGAAAATGAGGCCTGTCCAGTAACAAAAAGACCAGAAAATAGATTCTCCAGGACATATTTTAGTTAAAGCGTTAAAAGCACAGAACAAAGAAAGGATTTCGAAAGCTGCAATGAAGAAAGGTCAAGTCACTATAAAGGCAGACCTACTAGATCAACATCTGGCTACTCAACAGAAACCTTTTAAGCCACAAGGTCCTGGAAAGAAAACCTTCGAGTCAGGTAAAATCTGTGTCTTTCAACCCAAACTACTATGCCCATCAAAACTATCTGTTAAAATAGAAAGGGTAACAAAAACTCTCCATGAGAAAGACAGGCTAAAGTGGTTGAAATTGCCGAGTTAGCTCTACAGAGAATACTAGAAAAAATAATTCAATCTGAAAAAAGGGACAAACACATCCTAGAGGTTACAGGTAACAAATTAAAAATTAAAAAAAAGACAGGTTATGTAGTAAAATGATAAAAATAAATACAGCTTCAATAATATTATTGGTCTGAATTTCTCAATACAAAGACACTGACTAACAGATTGAAATAGAAAACACGATCCATCTTTTCTCTACCTCCAAGAAACACACCTCACCATTAAAGACAGACACCATCTTAGGGTAAAAGGAAGGGAAAGGACATTCCAAAGAAATGGAGCTAAAAAAGAATCAGGTGCAACTCTCCTAATACCTGAGAAAATAGATTTCAACCCAAAACTAGACTGATGAGATAGGGATGGATACTTCATACTAACTAAAGAAAAAATCCAACAGCAGAATACTGCAAACTAAACAGATATGCACAAAATGCAGAGGCACACAATTTTATAAAACAAATACTATTAGATGTAGAAACACAGTATTGGTTGTAACCCAATGATACGAATTAATTTAAATACCCAGTTCTCACCAATAGACAAGTTTCTTGGAAATAGAGAACTCAGATTAAATGACATATTAAATAAAATGGACTTAACAGAGATCTATCTAACATTCCACCTACACATTAAATAATAAACATTTTCTCATCAGCTCAGAAAACTTTCTCCATGCTTAATCATATATTAGGACAAAAAACAAGTCTCAACAAATATAGGGAAATTGAAATCACTTCCCGTATTCTATCTGTCCATAATAGAACAAAGTTGGATATCAACAGCAATAGACACTACAGAAAGTATATAAAGTCATGGAAACTAAAAATACATTGAATGATAACTGACTCAAGGATAAAAATAAAACCACAATATACCCAAATCTATGGAATACAATGAAGGCAGTCTTAAGAGGAAAAGCTATAGCACTGTCCCTATGTCAAAAAATTCTAGAGATTTCAAACTAGAGAATAAACAACACCAAAGACATAATCAAATAAGGGCAAAATTAATAAAATTGAAATAAAAATAAATACAAAGAATCAATGAAACAAAGAGTTTGTTCTTTGAAAAGATCCACAATTATGACAAATCCTTAGTCAAATTACTGAAAAGACACACAGAGAAGATCCAAATTCTAAGAACTGGAGAACAAAAGGCTGGTAGTATAACAGACACTTGGCAACTCAGAGAATCATAAGGTCATATTTTAAAAGAAATCTACATTCTTTCAAACTGGAAAAACATAAAAGTGATGAATTTCTAGATAAATATGGCCTATCAAAGCTAAACTAAGATGAAACAAGCCATTTCATATGACATTCAATGAGATGGAAGCAGTAATTAAAATCTCTAAACTAAAAAGAGCCCAGAGACAGATGGATTCAGTACAGAATTCTATTAGTCTTTCAAAGAAGAACGAACACCAATAATCCTCATAGAAAATTGAAGAACACTTACAAATTCTTTTTATGAAGCCAGTATAACTTTCATATAAAAGGCAGAAAAAGATCTAACCAAAAAAAGAAAGAAAGAAAAGTTTTAGGTAAATATCTTTGATGAACATGAATAAAAATATTCTCAGTGAAATACTTACAAACAAAACATGCAAGTAAGAGTATCCAACATGATCAATTTGGCTTTATCCCAGAGATGCAGAGATGGCTCAATATCCATATATAAAAGAAATTCAATCCAGCACATAATTATACTTCAGGACATTAGAGAAACCACATAATCATAATCATGTTATTAGTTGTAGAAAAGTCCTGTGAGAAAATTCAACATTAAACATTTGAGTTCACTTCCAAATCATAAAGATGATGGAAGACTCAGAGAGTCTGGGAGCACAAGGGCTATGTCTCAATACAATAAAGCCAACATCTTGCTAAACAGAGAAAAGCTATAAACATTTCTGCTAAAATGAGGACTGAGATAAAGATGCTCTTTCACTTGCCTATTCAATATAGTTCTAGAAATCTTAGTTAAACTGTGAGTCAAGTGAAGAAAAAAATGGGTATGGACAGAAAGGAAAGAATTCAAAGTATCTTTATTTGTAGATGATATAATTCTATCTGTAAAGGACCCTAAAACCTCCACCAGAAATTGTTTACAGGTAATAAAATCATTAATCAAAACAACAGAATATAATACTGACATACATAAATCCGTATTTTTTTTCTATATACAAATGACAAATGTACTGAGAAAGGAACCTGGGAAACAATTACATTCACAAAAGCCTCAAAAATACTGGAAAAAAGTAATCAAGGAAGTGACATACTTGTACAATTAAAACCTTACGACTTTGAAAAATAAACAAAGATTGAAAGACCTCCCATGCTCATTTGCTAGCAGGATTAACATTATGAAAATAGCCACCACACCAAAAGAAACTACAAATTCAATGTCATTTCAATCAAAATTCCAAAGCAGTTCTTCACATAAATTGAAAAAAAATGAACTTAAATTTCATTTGGAAACAAAAAAGACCCAGATTTGTCAAAACAACCCTGAATAATAAAAGAATTAGTGGTGTCTCTAGCACAGATTTAAAGTTATACTACAAAGCAACAGTAACTAAAATAGCATATTGCTGACTGGTATGAAAACAGACTCCTTGATCAATGAAAAAGAAATGAGGTTTTAAACAAAAACCTACATGCCTGTTGATACCTTTTTTTTTTTTCATGAAAAGGTCAAAAATACACATTGGCTAAAGACAGCATCTTCAGCCAAAGGATCCTGGTCAGACTGGATAGCTACATGTAAAATAGTGAAACTAGATCCATATCTCTCACTCTGCACAAAACGGGTGGATCAGATGGTCCATCAAAAGGATACAAATGGATCAGGGAGTTCAACATCAGACCTGAAACCCTGAATTTGATAGAGGGGAAAGTAAGGAATATATTTAGGCACAGGAAAAGACTTTCTAAACAGAGCTCTAATAAGTCAGACATTAAGGCCAAAATTTCAATAAACAAGATCTTATAAAAAAAGCTTCTATACAGCAAAGGACACCAATATTTGATTGAAGAGGCAGCCTACAGATTGGGGAAAATCTTTACCAGCTATACATCTGGCAAAGTGTTAGTATCTAGCATATACAAAGAAATAAACAAAAAACCTAAGCATCAAGAAAACAAATAACTCAGTTAAAGGGGTATAGAACTAAATAGAGAGTTCTCAAAAGAAGTAGAAGCGGATGGACAATAATTTTTTTAAAATGTTCAACACGACTAGATATCTATCAGGGACATGAATTAAAATTGTTTTGTGATCTCATCTTGCCCTAGTTAGAATGGCTAAGAGCTGAACAACAAATAGAAATAAGGCTGACATAGATGTGCAGAAAGAGGCACAATTCACTACACCTGGAGGAGTGAACTGGTATCACTACTATGGAGGCATTTGTGGAGGTTCTTGAAAAAGCAAGTAATAGATCTACCATGCGATCCAAACACACCACTCTTGTGACTATACCCCACCCCCATATCCTGCTGCAGAGACATTTGCTCACTTATGCTCATTGGTAACTATCTATATGATGGCTAAAAATGGAAACAGCCGAGTTGTCCACAAACTGATGAATGGACAGTTCAAGTGTGGTGCATCTTCACACTCACTGTCATCCACCTTCTAAGAAAAATAAAATTATGGAATTTGAAAATAAATGAATGGAGCTGGAAATAATCATTCTGAATAACCGAGATACAAAAAGATCAACAAAATATATTTTTTATTTGTGGGTTTTTCCATCTTCAAATGTATATTCCATTTGGAAAACCCATAGGTAATAGGAAATTAGTAAGGGAACATAGGCAAACTTCAAGAGAGGGGAAATAGAAAATAGTGATATATATGGTTAATGGGGAATAATGGTACAGGATGGATTATGTGAGGTAAGGGATAGTAGAGCAGGGTAAAGGAAGGAATACAGGGAAGAATAACTAACACTAAAGACATTTCAAAAAGATTATATAAAAACCTACTACTTAGAAGCTTCCTAATATATGTATGCATACACACACATATAATAGTTTAAATAGTATTACGACATATTGGGATATAAAAGCTTCTATTACATACCACAGGCTAACAAATAAAATAGAATGTATTACCTCTTTCGGATTGTTGGTCAGTGAGGTTTCATATAACACTAATGATTATAGATTATTGCCAATGTTCTTGGTTATACTTCAGACCTGACATTGAGAACCTGTGATGAAGACACTACATATTTGAGTCATAGAACATGGAGAAACCAAGCTTCTGAACTGAAAGCTTCATTCCTACTTGCAACCTTCACAGTGCTGGAAGATACTCTGCCTTAGTTAGGGTTCTGTGAAGAGACACCATGAGCATTGCCAGTCTTAAAGGAACACATCTCACTGGGGCTGGCTTACAGTTTCAGAGGTTTAGCCCATCATCATGGCAGGACATGGCAGCACACAGGAAGGCATGGTGCTGGAGAAGGAGCTGAGAGTTCTAGATCTTGAGTTGCAGTCAGCAAAAAGAGACTATGTCCCACACTGGGCATAGCCTGAGCATGTAAGACCTCAAAGCCCACCTCCACAGTGAGAACATTTTCTCCAACAAGGCAAAACTTTCTCCAACATGAGTCTATGTGGGCCGTACCTATTCAAATAATCACATTCCACCCCCTGACCCATAAGGACTTGTAACCATAACAATGCACAAATGCATTTAGCCTAACTTCAAAAGTCCCCATAGTCTATAACAGTCTAAACAGTATTTAAAAGTACAAAGTTCAGAGACTCTTCTGAGATTCATGCAATCTCTTAACTGTAATCCCCTATAAAGTCAAAATCAAAAGATTTCATACTTCCAACATATAATGGCACAAGAAATACATTACCAATCTAAAACTTAGGGAATGGTGTATAGTGAGGAAATACTGGACCAAAGCAAGACCAAAAAACCAGCTGGGTAAACTCCAAACTCTGCATCTCCATGTCTGGTGTCAAAACGCTCTTCAGATCTCCAAATCCTTTCATCTTTGTTCACTTCAACATAACTTCTTTGTCCTGGCTGGTTCCACTCCCTGTTAGCAGCTTTCCTCGGCAGGATTTATACAACTCTGGCATCTCCAATATCTTGGGGTCTCCAAAGCAATCAAGGCTTCACTTTCAAAGCTTCATGGCCCCTCTAGACTTCCATCTGGGACGCTCCTGATACACACCTGGTCTCGGTGGCTTTCCTCAATCACAGAGAGAGATTTCATAACCCCTTTCTTCTACCCTTGACTCTAAAACCAGAACCACATTTCTGGAACTGGCAAGTTCTGCTGCTTGCCAGGGCTGGAATATGGTCTCTTGTTCAATTACATCTTCACCAGCTTTCTGTTTTCAATAGTTTCCTTCATTGCCTAAGCTTGGCTGTCCTGAAACTTGATCTGTAGACCAGGATAGCTTTAAACTCAGAGATCTGCTTGCCTTTGTCTCCTGAGCGCTTGGATTAAAGGTATATACTACTATGCCTGAACCTAAGATGTTTTCATTTTCTTTTCACAAATTGGAAGCTTATCTGGATGGGGTTATTCCCTGAGGTCACTGCTCCATTTACTCTATTTAACATCCAGCTTTTCTTTAGTCTATTTATCTCTTTAA
Organism: Dicrostonyx torquatus; assembly: GCA_028555095.1. NCBI lineage: Eukaryota > Metazoa > Chordata > Mammalia > Rodentia > Cricetidae > Dicrostonyx > Dicrostonyx torquatus. Next base: position 2,012,066 of record JAQHUG010000123.1, read on the forward strand.
ACACAGAATTTTGTTCTATTCTACTTCCTGGTGCCTCTTTTCTCTTCAAATTGTACATTTCATTACTTTTCTTGCTCAATATGCTCTCTTTCATTAGAGATCTTTATAAGCATGACCACTAGTAACCACATGACAGAGTCTAGGCTGTTTTGAGATTTCCTTTGCCAATGCAATTAATTCAAACTCTTCATGTTGGCCTCAGGCAGACTTTTTAGAAAAAGGCAAAAAACAGCCACATTCTTCACCAAACTATAACAAGAATGATCTTTAGACAACTTATAAAAATTCTTATCCTCTGAAAGCTCTTGAGCCAGGCCACCACAGTTCAAATAACCCTAAGCACCTCTGTCTTTCATGCTCCTACTAGTATGGTCCATTATGAAGCACTGAAAGCATTCCACTTTCCTAACCCAAAGTCCAAATTCCTCTTAACAAAAGCATGGTCAGGCCTAGCACAGTCTTTAGTGCCAACTTCTTTTTTAGTTAAGGTTTCTATTGATGTGAAGAGATACCATGACCTTGGAAACCTTATATAGAAAAACATTTCATTGGGGTTGGCTGATAGTTTCAGAAACTTAGTCTATAATCATCATGGTAGGACATGACATTGTGCAGGTAGATATGGTACTGGAGAAGGAGCTGAGAGTTCTACATCTTGATCTACAGTCAGCAGAAGAAGACTGTGTTCCACACTGGGTATAGCTTCAGCATATAAGACCTCAAAGCCCACCCCCACAGTGACACACTTCCTCCAACAAGGCCATACATTTCCAACAAGGTTATACTTCCTAATAGTGCCATTTTCTACACATTCAAACTCATGAACCTAAGGAGGTTATACCTATTCAAACCACCACATACTATACATGCTAACAGAAGGAAAACAAAATCACCAAACTTGTCAAGTTGTGAACTCTGTGAAATATAATAATGACATACCCACTGATGAATAGTGGCAGGGGTATCATTGGCATACCCAACCATTTCCTGATTAGATTTAAGGCCCACTATACAATTTGAAACACCCACCTGGCATCCTTTCTGTGGCTAAGAAACTATAGCTAGACAGGTTATATGCCCTAGGGGACAGTCTATTATTACTCTGCTAAGTTATTACATCAGTCAGTCCTCATCAAAGAAACATCCTTATGTAGTAGATGCTAAGTAATAGAAAAAGTCAAAACTCATTGAAGTGTAGAGAACAAGAGATTGGGAAATCTTTAGCCCTAAGTGGAACATCTGTATGACACACATACCCTTCCCAAACCTCAGGGACTGTTGGATAAGAGGGGGCAGAAAGGTTCTAAGAGTTAGAGGCTATGGGTGGTTATAAGAAAACATTGTTTTTTTGATACATCAGGGCATTTGCACACAGGAATTCACTGTAGTTGAGACTGAATGCAAGGACCTCTGCAAGTTCAATGCAGACCGAGTTTCAGTATGAAGAGGGGAGGTGGTCACAAAGTCTCCCCACCACAGCTAAGGTGACTGATAGCTGCTAGAAGGGGGAGAGCCAGTTTTCTTCAAGGGTTAATGACATTCCAGCGAAGGCCACCTACCCATGGGTCTGTGGGCAGAACAAATTGGACTTAAAACAAATAATCAGACACAAAATTGGGTGGACATGGGAAGTAGGGATGGATGTGGGAGGAAAGAGGATAAATAGAATTAAAAGACCTCTTCCAATTCCCAAATTTGCGAACCACACAAATTTTATCTTCACATCCAGGGTTTTATATTCTGGATTCAGTCAGCTTCATACTACATAATATATAGTTGTTCCACATCCTGTGTTGTTATATGACACTCTATGTGGTTGCTCTACATCATATGTAGGTGTACAATATCCTTCATAGGTGTATTATAACCTATGAAGTTGTATGATATCCTATGCCTCTGTACAGCAGCCTATGCAGTTATACTATACCCTGCTTAATTGTACTGTATCTCGTGAAATTGTATTATGGCTTATGCAGCTGTTTCATATTCTATACCATTATATATAGAGTTGTGCTGTGTCCGATACAATTGTATTATATGCTAACTTGCTGTGTAAACTATCTTATGCAGTTATATAAATATCCTGTGAGGCTGTATAAAAGCCTATGTGGTTGTATCATATCCTGTGTAGTTTTATTATATACACTGAGATTGTGTTACGGCCTATGCAGTTGTACTATATTCTATGAAGTTGTATAAAACCCCATTCACTTTTACTATCTCCTATGCAGTTGTCTAAAGTCTGTGAAGTGGTGCTATATCCTTGCAGCTGCACTATATACTATACAGTTAGGTCTGCAATGATTGCATTAGTACCGAACGCAAACGTTCTTCTGCTGGTTATTACTGCATAAAAAGAAAGTGTACTATTTATACAGCGTTTGCACTGTGTTAGGCCTTGTAAATAATGGAGAGATGAATTCAATTATGCAGGAGGATTTGCACAGCTCATGTGCAAACAGCATCCACCACATACAGAATCTGGCATCTGTGGACTGTGAGATCTGTAGGCTGTCAATCCCATCAGCAACGTCTGCCACATACCCAGGAATGACTCTGTCTGGTAAGAGAGGTTCATTCATAATAGACAAAGAACTCTCATAATTCAACAAGAGAATGAATAGACCAGTATCAAAAACTGTATCAAATATTTGAAAGGACATTTCTCCCAAGCAGATGCACAAATGACCAATAAGTACACAAAGAAGGGCCAAGATCACCAATCATTTTGGAAATGCAAATTAAAATCACTAAGATGCCACTAGGATAGACATAGTCATAGACATGGACAGTAACGAGGTGTCACCTCTATTGTGACATCTATTGTTCTGAAGTACAAATAAACAAGGTATCATTAGCTTTGAAATTGGAGCTCAAATACCATTGAGTAAGATTAGGTGAGGTGTATAAGTATCCCGCGCTAACCGATTGCGCCACTGGAGCTCCACATCTTGAATTTTGCATGCAAATGGATAGAAATAGAAAACACTATCCTTAGTGAGATATCCCAAACCCAAAAAGATGATTATGGTATGTACTCACTCATTAGTGGGCCCTAGCCATAAACAAAGGACATTAAGCTTATAGCTCACAAGCCTAGAGAAGCCAAACTGCAAG